>SJYT01070509.1:26283-196239 GCA_006410635.1 Cephalophus harveyi | reverse complement strand
CAGATGTTGGCAATTTGATCTCTGGTTCCTCTGCCTTTTCTAAAACCAGCTTGAACATCTGGAAGTTCACGGTTCATGTATTGTTGAAGCCTGGTTTGGAGTATTTTGAGCATTACTTTACTAGCATGTGAGATGAGTGCAATTGTGTGGTAGTTTGAGCATTCTTTGGCATTGCCTTTCTTTGGGATTGGAATGAAAACTGACCTTTTCCAGTCCTGTGGCCACTGCTGAGTTTTCCAGATTTGCTGGTATATTGAGTACAGCACTTCCATCTTTCAAGATTTGAAATACCTCAACTGGAATTCCATCACCTCCACTACCTTTGTTCGTAGTGATGCTTTCTAAGGCCCACTTGATTTCACATTCCAGGATGTCTGGCTCTAGGTGAGTGATCATATCATCATGATTATCTTGGTTGTGAAGATCTTTTTTGTACAGTTCTTCTGTGTATTCTTGCCACCTCGTCTTAATATCTTCTGCTTCTGTTAGGTCCATACAATTTCTGTCCTTTATCGAGCACATCTTTGCATGAAATGTTCCCTTGATATCTCTAATTTTCTTGAAGAGATCTCTAGTCTTTCCCATTCTGTTATTTTCCTCTATTTCTTTGCATTGATTGCTGAGGAAGGCTTTCTTATTTCTTCTTGCTATTCTTTGGAATTCTGCATTCAGATGCTTATATCTTTCCTTTTCTCCTTTGCTTTTGGCTTCTCTTCTTTTCATAGCTATTTGTAAGTCCTCCCCAGGCAGCCATTTTGCTTTTTTGTATTTCTTTTTCATGGAGATGATCTTGATCCCTCTCTCCTGTACAATGTCATGAACCTCAGTCCATAGTTCCTCAAGCACTCTATCAGATCTAGTCCCTTAAATCTATTTCTCACTTCCACTGTATAATCATAAGGGGTTTGATTTAGGTCATACCTGAATGGTCTAGTGGTTTTCCCTACTTTCTTCAATTTAAGTCTGAATTTGGCAATAAGGAGCTCATGATCTGAGCCACAGTCCTGGTCTTGTTTTTGTTGACTATATAGCGCTTCTCCATCTTTGGCTGCAAAGAATATAATCAATCTGATTTTGGTGTTGATCATCTGGTGATGTCCACGTGTAGGGTCTTCTCTTGTGTTGTTGGAAGAGGGTGTTTGCTATGACCAGTATGTTTTCTTGGCAAAACTCTATTAGTCTTTGCCCTGCTTCATTCCGTATTCCAAGGCCAAATTTGCCCATTACTCCAGGTGTTTCTCTAACATGCTTAGTTCCATTAAAGTCTGATGCAATCAAAGTCTGTTCTTCGTCTCAGGACATAAAAATGGACTGCAAAGCTACCAAGGCTCAGTTCTTCAGACAAAGGCTTTTTTTAGATAGATCTATCCATCACCCACCTTTAATAACTATTAATATCAAATGGCCACCTTCTATGCCCCCACATAGTCCTTTCCCAATCCTTCTATTAAATTCTAGATTCATTTTACCCCTAAATATTTTTTAAATTGTTGGGTGAATGAATCACTCTTATCACTTTGCTTTCCCCAACCATACAGATGAGACCGATTTCTTCCTTTCTCCAAGTTGCCGGTACCAGTTGATATATACTTATTGACTAAACTCAATTTTCAACTGCAGTGTCTGTTTTGTCTAAACTGGAAACAACATGAAGGAAGTTACTATATTTTCATGAACCTTTTCCACCATCCACCATGTTAAAACAGATCTATATATGTGCTGACTGACTGACTTAACAAAAATGGTTGAGTTATAGATATATTTTTTAAAAAAGGGCAACCTTTTGAGGATGAATTTGACACTATTCTAAGATAACGACAAATATAAATAATTTTTAATATTATGTGCTTGTTCCTAATTTTAAAAAACTTATTTCTAAGGATAAGGATAATTCTATGTTCCATAGTTATCTCCTTGTCTTTCCCTCCTCTCCCTCTATTTTTCATCTGAGATTTAAAATATAAATGATCATAAGGGAAAAAAGATCAGAAAACTATGAACTCTTCAACCAAAAATGACACCTTATCCATCCATAAATCCTATATCTACATGCAGTAACTGTTTACAAAATTTCCAAGGAATATACGTGGTTTGGTATTATTACCACTACCTTCCACAATTTCTTCAGAATCATCCACAAAAAATTCTTTTAAGGGAGGCCTTTTGGGTCGTTTCAGAGTGTTGAGAAGCTGCTGGATTTTTGTGGATACTCTGCTATTGACAGGAACACCTATAGGGAAAAAAATGTTAAGTTAAAATTAACTGATTTTAGGAATATTTCACTTCCTCAATTATCTTAGGAGCTTTCATTTTTAATGATGTTTGGCCTTTGTTCACAGTCTCATTCTATTTCAGCTGGGCTAAATAGGTACAACTACATACAGAATAATTTTTATGACAAGAGTAAAAATATGGTGCTATTTATTAATACTGTTTGAAGATTCCATCTAACCTCCCTTTTCTCTCCTAGCATTCTTTTCTTTTTCCATACTTTTTGTTCAGACTATCTTTGAAAAGAGAGAGCTGAAATGACTTATGTGAGTAGGTCACAAGTACTGCCACTGCTGGACATTAGACACTGCTGTTTATAATTTGAATTTTTTCAGTTTAACTAATATGCTGTATTTAACTACCAAACAGCTGCCTACCATCAGCTGTATCCATAAGGCTGGACCTGTTGGATCCTTTGTGCATGCCTTTAACTATCCCCGATGGGGGTAGATCAATATTTGCTGGGCGTATTGAGGAAGATGATGACGAAGAGGTAGTTGTAGTGACGTCAGGGGGAGCAGAGAAATTCTCTAAGAGGGGAGAAAACAAAATTTAAAGTTATATTATGTTAGCAGTAAGAATAAGAATCTTTAAGTCTTTTTTGTTGCTGCTGTTTGTTTTTTAACAAGAGAGAAAACCACTCAAAGGGGCACTAGCTCTAATTTTACTAGCAAGATATAATGAGACGAACAGGTTAAGTCAGGGCATATCAGCTTTCTAAAATTATTACTTTTGAGAACTTGACCAGGCTTAGTAAGATCAAAGTGAAGTGAAGTCGCTCAGTCGTGTCCGACTCTTTGCGACCCCATGGACTGTAGCCTATCAGGCTCCTCCGTCCATGGGATTTTCCAGGCAAGAGTGCTGGAGTGGATTGCCATTTCCTTCTCCAGGGGATTTTCCCAACCCAGGAATTGAATCCAGGTCTCCCGCATTGCAGGCAGATGCTTTACCGTCTGAGCCACCAGGAAAGTCCAGTAAGATCAAATCACGTATCAAATATTTCTCAAACTCATTCTTTTCTACACAGAAAGTCTGGTAGAAATCCAATGTTATAAAAATAACCACAATAAAATAAAAATTGCTGGTGACTTCAAAATGAAACCAAAGTCAATATGATCATTACGGCTACTAATATTTTAGACTCTGAGCATTTCTTCATGTTTATGGTAGTTTATCTGTGTCTCTTCACTCACTGAGGACAGAAACTGTGTCTTGGAAGTGGGTCAGATTGCTCAAGTCTCAGATGAAGAAAACCAGATAAAATCCATTTTTAATTTTTGTAAAACAACCCATATTTAACTTGAATCTACTTGAAAGACAAGGTTCTTCCCTATTCTAACCATGATTAAACAGTGCTGCTTTATTCTGCTTCATGTAGGGATTCTTACTCTAAAGAAATAACGATACAGTTGGAAGAGAGCCACTGAACAGGGAAGTGTTACCAAAAAATTAGAAGAAAAAGAAAATTAGAGGAAGCAAAACGCAGAGTTCACAAGAATAATGAAAAGCCACTCAAAACTATGAACAAGGAAAAAAGCATAATATAAACAATTTCTAAAATTATTTTGAGATTTAGGTTTCCAGGCCCCAAAAGTCTATACTTACTAGCTTAATACTTTTTAAAGTTTTAAATACTTTGCACAAGTATACTGCAGTGTGGTCTTTCTGTAGCATGATGTGGTAACAAAGCACTAAAAATAGACATTTTTACCTGACCCAGCAATTCCACTTACAGGAATACATCCTAAGAGGAAATAATCAAACGAATGCACAAAGTTGTGTGTGTGTGAGGATGTTCATTTCAGTTTTCATACAGCAAAAAACTGGATACTACTTAAATGTCCAAAATAGGGAAATGGCTAAAATAAACCATGGCAGGGCCATACAGTGGCATATTTTGAAACCATAAAGACGAAAGTATGATTCTATATTAACAATATAGAAGATTTCTGCTTTAAAAGCAGAAATGTCTGCTAATAAAAGCAGGTTCTATTTCGTACCATTTCATTTCTGTAAAAACAAAACCAGAGCCTTACATTATGCCAATAAAGTCTAGGATCTACATGAAAGTGATAATATTGAAGTGTTTTACATTAGTGGGGCTGTAGCTTATTTTTCCTTTTATCTGTATTTTCAAATTTTTCCTTTAGAAACATGAAGTACATATTAACTTCTGTTAGAGCAAACATCCAAAAGGCAATAATGCTTGATAAAATGGCTCCTGTGAGTTCCTGAACTTTTCACAGAGTAGAAGCAATATGAGATATGAAGTCAGGTAAAATCATCGTGTTAACAAAAATTGAGATAAAGTTAACTGAGTACCAGGAAACTATTTTTCACAAGTGAAACTGCTCTTTTAGACAATGTGGATATAAAACCTGACCCTGCTATGGCTCTGTTGCCGACCCTCCCAATAGAAGTGTTGAGTCTGCTTATCTGTAGCTGCTTTGGGGGGGAGGGGGTGTCAGTCAATTAAGAGCACAGGCCAAGCCATCGGCTGCTGGCCCTGACCTTTTAATGTGGGCAAGCATGACCTTAAGGTAGCTATTTTCTTTAAAAATTACAGGCTTGAATCAAAAGGTTTCCAAGTTTTTCCTTTTCAGACATCACTTAATAAACATAAAGTGGTATAGGAAGGTCACTGACAAAAAATAAAGACATCAAAATGCAAATGGATTGTCAAGAAAAAAGGAATAGTATCACAGACACATGATGTTTATATGTATCGCTTCATGCTGTGTGTACCAACTAATTAAGCAAAGGCAGAGACCTGAGCTGTATCTGCAGATGTCACAGACACTTAGAACACACACACACACACAAACATAAAGCCAAGTCAAGCAAAAGCACTGACGGCCATTCTCAGCCCGCACACTTCTGTTGCAGCAATAGTACAGCAGCAAGGACCATAAATCCAGTCTTTATGCTACAGACAAAAGAGTCTCACGGATACTGTCTTAATTCCAAATTTTCTCAGGTTTAGTGTTTTTTTTTGAGAGAGACAATGTAGGCAACAATTCTGGGAAAAATCTAAGATGTTGTATCTTTGAACACTTTTTCCTTGATGGAATATTCTCCAGTAGGGATAAAGCACAGTAAGACTGGTGTTACATCTTGCAGCTTGAGTATTGCTTATGGAAATATCTATGGCTTCAGGTGGGCAATACTATGGCCGATAAAGCAGACATCCTCCATCGTTCCAAATGTGCTGCTCATGTTTCCTTCTCTGCCTCATTGTTTGTCATGTTCATTTTGATACTATTTTTTTAGGCCACCCTGAAAAAACCTAACACAAATCATAAACTCTTTCCTGGCTACTGGGAGCCAAATCGAACATAATTTCTTGGGGAGATTCAGCTCCTACCTATTCGAGTATTGGCAAATACATCAGCTAGAGACCCACTGGTTCCTTTGACCTCTCCATGGGACAGCGTGGAAGATGCGGATGAAGAAGTGGACGATCCCTGAATTGACCGGTTGATCCAGGACTCAGCATTCTGTAAGCTCTGTTGCAAGGCAGCAGAGAGCGCAGCTTGGCGTCTCAGAGAGCCCTCATCCTCAGAGGCCGAAGACGTGTCTGTGTGGAATTAGAAAAACAGAAGTTCTCGATCCTGCCTAGAACACAGACCTTCCAGATCTTTCTTAATGAGCACACATTCAACTTTGACAGCAGCAAAACATTTTATGTAAAGTTTCTTGAGAGTCTCAAGGAAAGGCTTATGAACCAAAGTTTGCAAAAATAAAACAGCCAAAATCTAGAGGTTATTTTAAGCTCTTTTTAAAACCCCATTTTTGAACAGTTAAACTTCATTCACTGTTTTTGTTGTGGTTGTTGCAGTTGTTTCGGTTCTGGGCTTAATTAGTATCTAAATATTCTGGCTTATCTCCTTATGTTCAAATAATGCTGAAGTGCCTTTATTATCTTCTTCTGTGCCTTTGTTAGAGAACATTGTGATGGGCTGCTACCCTGATTTTCACAAGTACTTGTTAATTAGTGTCTACTTGAAATGATCTTGATGGCAAATATAAAAATCTTATTTTTGGTAACAACTAAAGTGCCAAACAGTGAACTAGATTTTGGGGAACTGACTACTGTGGAATAAGAAACTGCTCAGCCCAGCAGCAGTCATGGTTTTGGTGGGAAAGCTAGCTGGTCACAGGGCACCGGGGAGCTCTCCAAACAAGACTGGAGAGGCCACAGAGGTACTTCTCTCCTTGGTCCCAGAGAACTGTGAGGAATTCGCTGGTGCCTGCATTTAGACTGGCTCTGACTTTCTAAATTAGAAAAGCATGCAGAAAAAATAAAAAGAGAAAAGTTCAACCAAATATAGGACAGCTAAGGGAAGCAGAAGTCAGGAATTTATTCCAGCACTCTAAGCATATGCGGCATACATGTTATAGCAGCATTTGGTCTGATGTCAGATAAACCCTCCTAAATGATTCTGAGGGTTACAATTTATGGCTCGTGCATTGAATGTCATTCAATTAAAAAAAATTTAATATTCTATGGTTAGTCCTGCTGAACTCTTTCCTCTAACTCAAGTGAAATTGCAGGTCCGTGTTCTACTTCAGTTTAGAGAGCCAGAGAGATAACTAACAGAGCTAGAACACAGCTAGCTCCTGACAACAGAAATTCGAAGAACAAAAGACTGATTTAATCTAGAAGTTAAATTGTGAGGATCTGAAGTAAGAAAGTTAAAATAATGACTATATCCTTTCTTCCTGCTCTCAAACTGCCCCTAATTTATTATCTCACATTGAAGGAGATCTGAGGCCCAAAACTTATTTTATAGTGTATTACTTAACTATGTAATATGTGCTGGGAACTATCAGTTCTGGGAGTTTTGAGATGTATGAATTCTTATGAGACAGTAAATGCCCTAAGAAAGCTTACCATCTAGTACAGAAGACACACAACTCCTCATATTATTTCATATGAATGTAATAGATGCCAAAAAATGGGGTGAGCAAAGGGTTGCACAGGAGGAACCCCAATCTCAGTTAGGGATTGAAATACTTCTATGCAAATCATGTGGACTTTGGGGAGGTAAGAGCAAAAAAGAGGCTGGAAAGGTAAACTGTGACTAGACTCCAAAGGGCTAAAGTGATAAGGTTCTTTAGAAAACATTTTTTGCATAATCTTAAAGAAAAATGTTCAACTGTACCTTGGGAGGCAGAGATTTCTGTCTTTGCAAACATGCTTTAAAAAAAGTATCTATGGGAGGAATGGGACAGGTAAATCTGACCCTTAGAATAAAGTATTTTTTGGGTGATACATCACAGGATCCCATAACCTCCACTGTATTCACGGAGTGTCTTTACTGCACCATTTATTTTAATCTGTGTAAGTCTAAAATCAGAATAACTCAATTTTTAAAAGATACTAAAAACAGTATTTTCATGATTAGGTTTGTGGAAAATTGGCTTCATTATGTTTCTATATTGGATCAATTATGTAATTAGGTATATTGTTTCAATTCAATTACCTCATTTGCCTGCTAGTCCTCCTTAGAGTGTTTACTGACTATAACTGTGGGGAGGCTTGCTGCTGCTGCTGCTGCTGCTCCTGCTGCTGCTAAGTCGCTTCAGTCGTGTCCAACTCTGTGCGACCCCAGAGACGGCAGCCCACCAGGCTCCCCTGTCTCTGGGATTCCCTAGGCAAGAATACTGGAGTGGGTTGCCATTTCCTTCTCCAATGCATGAAAGTGAAAAGTTAAAGTGAAGTCACTCAGTCGTGTCCGACTCTTAGTGACTTCATGGACTGCAGCCCACCAGCTCACCACCAGCCCACCAGCTCATCCATCCGTGGGATTTTCCAGGCAAAAGTACTGGAGTGGGTTGCCAAAGCCTTCTCCGTGGGGAGGCTTAGTGCAATGGAAAAAACATGGCTTTGGTGTCCTTGCATTTGAACTCTGGGGCCATCATTTATAAGCTATGTAGGGGACAAAGTTGCCCATCTGAGAAGGTTGTTTGCTTATTTATCCATTTAATAAATACTCTAAGGATTACACTAGTTAGCAGGAATAAAATGGTAAGCAAGAAGACACAGTCCCCACTCTAATAGGACTTAGAGTCTTAAAGAAGTTCAGGGTTGGTGCCCAAGGAAGTGAGAGCTCAATCAAGGTGAGAAGGGTTAAGTAGGAATTATTTATGAGAGGCACAGGGGTGGGGACAGAGGGGAGTCAGGTGAGTAACCCGGGAGGCAGCAGGGAACAAAGCACATCTGAAGATCTGGAAGAAATGAGACTAGCAGAAGCACAGGATGCACAACTGGTAGTGACAAAGATGAGGCTGGACAAGCAGACAGCACTGGGCCGCTAAGGGCCACTAAGTCAGCTAAGGCACTCACCTCTGCCAACTCTCTCTGTGGGAGAGCCCGAAACAAGACAAGTTACAGAAAGCACCAGCAGCGCCAGCATGTTAACAGGTGGCCAATAACATCAAGTCCCCCTTTCCCCTGAAAATCCCACCCTATGTTACCTTACAGGTACAGAACTTCAGCTCTGCAAAGTTTTACAGTTTACGTGTTAAGGTTATACAAAATGTAAGCACCTCTCTAGGACTATATCTTAAAAAAAAAAAAAAAAGCTCCTTTACATAGTCATACAGTTATTTTGTACCTTTTTTAAAAAAGTAACTGTCACCCACAAAACTGTTAGGGATTAGTAGAAAATGGGCAAGATTAAATTAACAAAGTTATTCTTTTTCCACTGATTCTGCTCCAGTTGAATAAGAACTCACAACTCTTATCCATCATAACTAAAGTCCTTGCCAAACTGCTTGTATATGATCAATTTAATAGGTTTGCACAACAGGAAAATATTCTGGAAATATAGCTTGCCCTTCAGGTTGTAACTGGTGTGACTTTAACACTGTATCATTTAATACTGATTACCAGAAGTCTAAAATCCATTTATAACCCATCAGGAAACATATAATGAGGGGTATGGTGCAAGCTACCCAAGTTCCTGGAAAGACAATGCCTGACACTGGGTTCTGACAGCCAATATCCAAATTAGGTCCAGATACCAGCTTAAAACAGCAGGTAAATCAAGATTCACTGAAAGGAAGACCTCAACCTAACAATTGCTACAAAATATGACATATAAACTAAGCCAGGAAATGAGAGCTTCAAAGAACAAGTAAGGGAAACAACCATTAAGACAGTTAGTATACAGTAGTCTGGAGTCCATGAAAAGAAATATTTGTGTATGTTTGGTGCGGGCAGGGTGGGAAGGGGTGGTATCAGGCAGGAGAATGTCCTGTTCTCTTGCACTGGTGGGTCAGGGGAATGAAGGACTTCCAGAACCTTCAAGAGAGGCAAAGTAAGTTTCCACGTAGGCAAAGAAAGAGTTCGAAGTTTAGGAAGGAAAAGCTTTAGAGACCCAAGTAGGTGCAGTCTAGGAATAAAAACTTATATGGAAGAGAAGATTAAAGTTAGTTCGAAAGCAGTCCATTCTGGACATAACTTGGGCTACAAATTCTGAAGTGATTAATCTAGCACTAAACTCAATCAGGGTTGATAACTGATTGACCAGACGTGGATCAGGAAGATGTTCAGAACTATCTGAGAGATTTTCCAGCATCTCACAGTGACCTGGGTGCACAGAGAGCTGGCTAGGACAGGAAATTACTACGTAATCACTAATCAGCAGAGGCCCATGTGTTGTCTATTAACATCCATATGGGGATACTTATGAGAGAGGGGCGCTCACTAGTAATAATTACTCCAGGATCACTCTACCCATAAGGGATTTCTGAACACTGTTTTTCAAGGTATTGTCCCACGTCTATGAAAAAACATTTCACAAAATGAACTAATATTACAATTAATCTTGCAGTGAGGAGACAGGTACTTTTTTTTTTTTTTTAACTTACTTAAAGTTAGACCAAATACGCAGCAATTGCTAGAGCTCCAGAATAAAACCGGAAAACATTTACTTGACATGGTAGCTCAGTTGGTAAAGAACCTGCCTGCAATGCAGGAGACTAGGGGTTCAATCCCTGGGTTGGGAAGATCCCCTCGAGAAGGAAATGGCAACCCACTTCAGTCTTCTTGCCTGGAGAATCCCATGGACAGTCGAGCCTACAGTCTATGGGGTCACAAGAGTCGGACACGACTTAGTGACTAAACCATCAACCTGGTAGGGTGAGAGGCCACATACCAAGTGGTTTAGAGAACAGGCTTTTAAGGCCAGACTGCTTTGGATTTCAGTCTTAGCTCTGCCATTGACAGGAGTTGGGCAAATCAGTTCTTATGGGTCTCACTTCTACTGTTTTGCTATTGTTCTTTTCTCTCTATTTTGGGGTTGTTTGCTCACAAAATCCAATGGATCTTTATCTATGGGGATTTGAAATCTCTGGACTGATGTATCCTCCCAGAAACCACTTGTGCCCCAGGTTATCATCAGCCTAGGACCACTTTCTAACATTAGATTTAACAAACAGGACACCAGAATTCAATTCTTGTACCTACTGACCACAAATTATTAGAGAAGGTCCCTGCCCTCATTATTCTGAGGCAAAGCAGGCAAGCTTTCTCAAGAAGGTTTTCTTTTGCTGGGAGGTTAATTTTTCATTTAATTTTTTCTAACTGTCCCTTCTGCTAACGATGTGAACCCCTCTGGGGATCTCAATCCCAACTTTCAACCTTACATATGTCTGAGGTTTTATCTTTCCTACCCTTACAGTAATTAAAATTTAGGTCCTTTGTTGATGGTCTCTCCTCCTCCCTAGGACAGCCAAAGTCAGTCTCATCTAACCACACTGATGTTCAGTGATCATTCTCTTCCTCTCTCACTTCTGTATGTATTTAAAAGGAAGCCGATTATATTCTACCTAGTACTAAAGAGAAATTTTCTTTTCCCTCTTTCTAAGAGAGAGTTTTCAGGTTGTCTAACCGACCACATAGCTAGAAATAGATGTCTGAGCAAGTTATTGAGCCTCTTTAAATCTGTTGTCTCATCTGTAAAATCGAACAGAGAACTGTCAAGAAAACAAATCATGAAAAAATGTTAAGCACTTAGCTTTTTGACTAGTACACAGAGGTACTCAAGAAATGGTACCTATGAAATTACGTTTATTGGAAAACTTTAAATTTTACAATAACTTATTGAAATAAACTAATTCAATCTGATAGACTGGGTTTTTATTGCACTCTGGCTTAAAGAATATTGAATACTAAACCTCTAAGTACTTGTGGAGCTCTGCTCATAACTCATATCAATACTAACGAAAGCATGTTATTAAAAGATCCAAAATTTATTAATTATAGCATATTTATAGAGGTCTGATTTGCCATCTCTGTTTACTTTGTGATTTTGAATAAAATTAGAATATCTACAGGAACTCTCCACGTTAGTAACTGACTAATAATGTATTTTAGCCTATAAGCTCTCAGAAGGCAACAGCTGTTCAATTTGTTTGGAATAATACCCATTCCAGGACTATGCATATAGGAACGTCTATTAAGCAAAAAAGAACTTTCTAAGAGTAAAAAACAAAATCAAGCAACGAGTCTGATACATAATTGCTGAATCCAAGGATAAATCACTTAGTGACTGTAAGCTTGTTTGTTTCCTCATCTCTAAAGAAATCTGGACTTCCCACTTCACAGAGTAGTTGCTTAAGCAGAACAACTGAGGCAGGGCAGCCACTGGTATATGGAAGTCCTCTACATCCTGTAATTCCATATAGCATCATTAAAGTCTGCTAAAACTGTAACAATATTCCAGTCTGTTCGTGGGCATTGTTTTCATATATAGAAATACAGAGAGGTAGATGTCTCTGTGTCTGGCCCTGTGAATTACTATAGTCACTTTCAAGTAGAGCCCTGCATAAGAGAAACTCAGAGAGACCTCTAAATTTTAAGCTTCATTCTATGCAAGCCAGTCGAAACAGCTTCCTGTGCTTTGGGGTCATTATGTGGTCTATTTGTTCATCTGAGCACCCTCAAAATGCAGTGCAGGGTAAGCCCACATGGGTGCAGAAAAAGCTTAGAGGAAAAAAATACATGCTGTAGCTTTTGCATTCTGTTTATCTGTATGAATGAGTAATAGCATTACACAAAGAAGCCCTACAAAGAAAGTGCTGAAGTAATTGCCTCATGACATTACTAAATGATTTCAGCACATAAAGGGAACTGGATGGCAGTAATTCAAACAGTCTAAAAGACTATGAAAAAGGCCACAGGCACTAGAAGAACCACAGGCTGCTACCAACTTGGAGAATTTAGATTTTCCAATCCACAAGATAGAAATCAGTGCGTGTATCAATAAGCAGGTTTTAGGGTGACTGACATTTTATTATTTGAGAAGGCTTTATGAACAAAAGACAAATCAGCTCTCATGTCAAGTGTTGACCATATTTTCCAGATTATATGATTACGAACAAAACCAAGATTTATGACATAGCTCACTTCCAGACTCTTTTTGTTAAATCCCTCCAAAAGCAGCTCTAGATTTTCATCACTTCAGTGACTCCCACAATTATGCGCTGGTTGCGTCTCTAAGAAGCCGACTGGCCAGTGCGCTTTAGCAGGTATCCCCGAAACTAGGTTCACCTGGCACAGCATGGGCAGAGGAAGGGCCCTGAGCAGAAACACGTTTTGTGATGTTTTGCGGTGTGGCCTCTCAGTGCACAAAGGAAAATGTAACTATAATACCGTGAAATCTGAGGTTAGTCTTGCCCTGCAAGAGTGGCACAATTTTTCTAGAAAGAAAATAGTAGCATGTCACTTTCATAGCTGCCTAGAACCTGTTTTTTTTTTTTAATCAGACAATAACCATCAATAGTTAACGTCAATTCTCTTCCTCTTAACCCCTTGAGCAGAGCTTCAGCATTTCCTCTAACGTTAGTGTTTTGGGGGATAGTAAAAAGGCAAGATAAAACCTAGCTGCCTTCCCTGGGTTAGGCTGTAACAGGTTCTGGGAGATAGTGATAAAAGGGTTAAGGTTCAATGGCCAAGTCTCTAACTGGTGGCTCTCAGATGCTTGGAGAGAATGGAATCCATATCCAGGCAAGAATACCGAAGTAGGTAGCAATTCCCTTCTCCAGGGGATCTTCCCGACCCAGGGATAGAACCTAGGTCTCCTGCATTCCAGGCGGACTCTTTACCACCTGAGCCACCAGGGAAGCCCTTATCCTAACTAACTTGGGAAGAACAAATTCCATCCCCCCAGTGGAAACGTCCCGAGAGAAGCCTTATGATACCGTCCCTCCACAGCCCCTCACCCTGGAGCACAGGATGGTTCCAGGCATGTGTGTTGTTGCTGAACAAGAGCATCAAGTGCAGCAAGGCTCAGCTCTCTGTGGGGGCCAGGTGAGAAACTGCTACGTGGGGTGCTCTCAGTGCTCAAGCTGGGAGAGAATCCCTCTTCTATTTGACAACACTGACGTCTCGAAGAGCGGATCAACATCTCTCATATAACATTCAGAGTTCCCGGAACAGGACATAAATAGGAAACCTTATTATTACTCTGCTCTGCTGAATAAAGGTCTTAAGAGAGAGGACTGAATCTTTACAATCATGAAATTATTAAAACTACCAGGTAATCAAGAAAATGATGCCACATCTTTAACGCTGCAGACAGAGTAGAACATTCATGTTTAGAGATACAGAAGCCTGTAGTGAATTCCACACGACTATGGTCTTGTTCAGCAATGAACAGCCTTGATTTAGAGTTGGTGAATTCCCCTCAGGCAGTGACTTTCAGAAAGTTTCCATTCCGTCTGCGCGTTCTCAAAATCCTTTGCTGCACTCTCCCATTTTCACCCACAGCCATGGGACCCGACTACTTCACAGCTGCATTTCTTTAGCACAGTTCTGGGGAGGACTGGGTCTAAGGACTTGGGAGTCTGCGCTGCTCCCTACTCTTTGCCATTTACTACAATGGCAAACCCTCAGCCACGCTGCGCCAGAATCTGCCAGCAAGGAATAGCTGTGAGACTGAGAGCCTCCTTTGTCCCCGAGGACCCAGCTGGTGCTGTACTAATGCGACAGGGAAGCCATCCAAGACTCTGAACGAGTGGGCTGGAAGTATGCAGCACTACGGCACAAAACGTCTCATTGTGACGGCCTGCTAGAGGTATCCTGCGTTACATTTTGAGGATCACTTGAAGCCACAGAGCTATTTCTCTTTGGAACATATTGACACCACAGATGTAAAGAAAAAAAGCACACACAGTTAAGGAGCCCATAGCACGCCCGGATGCTCTGAGAAGTTAGCCAGAACCTAGGAGAAGACTACTAATATAAACCTAGGCCAGGGTCTAGGATCAGTGTGAACAGCTCAACTTGGCAGCTGTGAATCAGAGTCAATCACGACCAATGTAACCTTCCTGGGAATCTCCCCCAAAAGACAGGGTAAGTCGCTGAGACCAAAACAGTTCAGGAAATGTTTCTCCCCAAAGATTTTATTACCAGGAACATGACAGTGGAGAAACAGACACTATACTGAGGCTCTGAAGCAGATGGACTGTTTAGTCTCAGAGGCCTACACGTCGAGATTCTGAGACTTCATCTAAATTTTTAAAAACTTTGGGGAAGATTCCAAAGGGAAAAGACAACTTAAAGATGTTCCAGTTGCTCTTCAAATATGAATTTGTAGTGGGGGTGGGGGTGGTAAGTCTTCCAAGTCTGGAGGGTGGCGATGGGCCTCTTAGTTCTTGGCTTATCTCCTGATCCAATTATAGAAACTGGATTCTTAAAGAAATATAAACATATACAAAATATATTAACACACACATAAACACTTATATATGTTTTCTAGATTTATTGTAACTCTGCATGACTGCTCTCTTTCATGACACAAAAACATTTTGTCCCGAGATCACATACTCCTGTGACTGCTGCAGAGATAAAGGATTTGATTTAGGAGTATAAATTTGCTAAAGATATACATATATGATGACTCTGGGTCATATTCTGAATGTCAATAAAGAAAAGCTATTCAGTCACAGAAGGGTATTTTTTAGACCCTAAGCTTTGACTTTATTTATGACGACATGAGTTTAGAGGTTAGAGCAAGGAAATTCTGGAATTTCAGAAGAAAATCAAAAAAAAAAAAAAAAAGCTTTACTCTTAAGGCCTTTTTTGTGTGTTATTTACAATGCAATAATCAAAACGTGTCACCTTCAGTGTGTACTCATACATTTCTGATGGCGAGGAGAGAGTTCTAGCTCCTACCACAGAGAAGAAAAAGCAGAACTTAAGAAACATCAAAGTAGTAACTGTCAGAGAGAAAGCTTCTGATAAACCTACCAGGTGGTGTGCAGGCATCCGCAGGAGACTGGACAAATGTGGACCGCCTTTTGGTTGGCATGGGCAAAGCCATTTTCTGTTCTTTATGCTTTGCCAGTGCAGCTTGAACTGCTTCTGTGTGGATATCTGAAAGATTAAAAATTTGCATTTATTAGCTCCTGGCTCTCAAAGTGTTTACTTCTTTGAGCTGAACTATCACTGCCTCAGCTGTTAAAAGGGGATATTTAGGTGACTTTTACTTATCATTTGTGTTACAGCAAATAGAAAAAACAGACCAAAGAAGTAGTCAAGGATAATTTACATGAGAGGAAAATGAAGCCCAGAACCACGAGGAGAAGACCGTTTAACACAGCAGAGAAGAAGCTGATGGGGAGGGGGCTGGGTGTGTAGTGAGAGGAAGAATCTAACACGCATCGGGGCCAGCTGGGAACCCCACCTCTGAATGGACTGCAAGTGATGCAGGTACCCAAAGGACACTCTCTGTTCAAGCTAAGGATCTGCTTAACTGTCTGAAAGGAGTTGACACTCTTCAGTTCTACACCACAGGAGAGAAGGGCTGATTCTGATGTAGAAAATACAAGGGCCGGGGTACTTGTTTGCCACTCTGCCCACAAAAGAACACAGCTCTTCACTTGAATGTCTAATAATGATCGCAAAATTAACATATCCAGAGAAAACTCTTGATTCTCCACTCCCATGCCAAAACTCAATCTATACTGCTACAAAATAGGATCATATAATATACAGTATTTTGGACTGTGCTTTGATTTTTTAAAAAAATGTATTTGTATTTATTTGGCTGCATCAGGTCTCAGCTGAGGCACGTGGGATCTTGTGGCATGTGAACTCTTAGTTGTGGCATGTGGAATCTAGTTCCCTGACCAGGGAATGAGCCCCGCCCCCTGCATAGGGAGTTCCAAGTCTTAGCCACTGGACCACCAGGGAAGCCCCTGTGCTTTGATTAAAAAAAAAAAAAACTCTTAGCAAATCCTTCTGAGGCAGATAAGATCTGAGGTGGCTTCCAGGTTCAGAAAAATTCCCTCTTCTCAAGGAACTGGCCCAATCTACATATGCAAATCATCCTTGAAAGCCTGTCCCTTGTAAGAGCTGGGCTAATCAGGTCATTTGCGGGGGTTGGGGGGGTCTTTAAGTTTAAACTGAATCAAGAAACTGCAGCTCCTAAAGTGGAGTCACAGAACAGCAGTACCCTAGAACAGACTAAGTCATGATTAGAGGCTTAGAACTTTCAGCCCTACCCTCCATCCTCTAGAGAGAGGAGAGGGACGGGGGTTTGAGCTAATCACCAATGACCAATTATTTAATCAAGCATGCCTAGGTAATGGAGTCTCCAATAAAAAAAAAAAAAAAAAAAACCCTCTAAAGCAAGGGATCTGGAGAGCTTTCCGAGTTGGTGAACACATCTTTGTGCCAGCAGGGTAATGTACCTTAAGCTTCACAGGGACAGGCGCTCTTGGGTTTGGGACTCTTCTGCACCTTGCCCTATAAGCCTCTTCATCTGGTTGCTCATTTCTATCCTTTATAGTAAACTGGTAACATTAAGTATTTTCCTGAGTTCAGTGAGCCATTATAGCAAATAATGAAACTTGAGGGGGTGGTGGGAATTCTGATTTATAGCCAAGTTGAACAGGGACTTCCCTGGTGGTCCAGCGGTTTAGACTCTGCACTCCCAATGCAGGAGGCATGGGCTCGATCCCGAGTCCAGGAACTAAGATCCCACCTGCTGAATTAAGCAACCCCATATAGCCAAGCTGGCCAGAGGGAAGCAATGTGGAGACACTACAAATGGTCTCCAACTTGTGATAAATTCAACTAGTGATTTTTTAACTTTACAATGGTATAAAAGCAATACACATTTAATAGAAACTGTACTTCGAATTTTCAATTACTTTTTCCTGGATATGATTCTCTCTTGTGATGCTAGGCAGTAGCAGCAAGCTATGGCTCCCAGTCAGCCACACGATCACAAATGGCTGATACACTTAAAACCATTCTGTAAACATACAGCCATTCCATTTGCCCAACTGTAGGCTAATGTAAGTGTTCTGAGCACATTTAAGGCAGACAAGGCTAAGCTGTGATATTCAGTAGATTGTTGTTGTATGTTGAGTCACTAAGCTGTGTCCAACTCTCTGCAACCTCAAGAACTGAGGCATCCCAGGCTTCCCTGTCCTTCACCATCTCAGATTTTGCTGAAACTCATATCCACTGGGTCAGTGATACCATCCAACCATCTCATCTTCTGTCACCCCCTTCTTCTCCTGCCCTCAATCCTTCCCAGGATCAGGGTCTTTTCCAATGAGTCAGCTCTGTTCATCAGGTGTCCAATTAAATACATTTCAACTTAGAATATTTTCAGCTTATGATAAGTTTATTGGGATGTAACTTCCTTGACTGTATGTCAAGGAAGGTCTGTACTTGGGATTGGCCACTTCCTTTTCCAGGGGATCTTCCCAACCCAGGGATCGAAATCACGTCGTGTGCACTGCAGGCAGACGCTTTACCAACTGAGCCTCCAAGGGAGCCCAAAGGGAGGCGCAGTCTTGTGGAAATGAGCCCGTGGGGTCTCCACCAACTGCAGGTGGCTAATATCAGAAATGAGTTAAACTGCAGGACAGTGAGTTGCTGTCCGCAGAGAACTGGAGAATTGATGGGTGTGAAAAACCCACACACTAGGTAGGTACCCACCACACAACAGCCACTTCTACCTCAAATCCACTCACTCACTATAGGTAACCAAACTCCTTATTGATTTATCCTGCCTGTATTTCTTTGTGCAAAAAATAACCATATTTTTTCCATATCCCTGCCTTTCATACACACAAGGTAGCATACAATATGTACTTTTTTGAACTATGCTTTCTTCACTCAACAGTATATCCTGGAGTTCATTTTGTATCAGCTATGAGAGATCTTCATTCTTTTTTTTAAAGTAGCGTATATAGCACTTCATTGTATACCACAGTTTTATTCAATTGTTATCCTATGTGTGGGCAATATTTTACAATTACAAATAATGATACAACAAACAGTCTTGTGCAAATACACTTCTATGCTGATGAGAATATATCTTCAGGATAAATTCCTACAAGTGAGACTCCTAAGTCAAAAATCAAATACAGTTTAAATTTTGTTACATCTTTCCAAATTCCCCTCTGAAAGAGCTTTATCATACTGTAGTACTATCAGCAATGTATAAGAGAGCCTGTTTCCCCATTGACTTGCCTTCAGAGTATATTATCTACCTTTTCACTGTTACCAGTTCAGTGGCTGAGAAATGGCACCTCAGTATACTTTAAATTTGCAATTAAAAAAAAAACATTACTGATATTAAACAACTTTATAGAGAATTTTAAGAGCCATTTAATATTTGTTTGAAAGTGAAGTGA
Organism: Cephalophus harveyi; assembly: GCA_006410635.1. Lineage (NCBI taxonomy): Eukaryota > Metazoa > Chordata > Mammalia > Artiodactyla > Bovidae > Cephalophus > Cephalophus harveyi. The sequence goes on along the minus strand of SJYT01070509.1, from coordinate 177,300 downwards.
ATGTTCACGGCACTTCACCATTTTTCCATTGGGGGTCTTAGTTTATTTTCCCTTGATTTTTAAAAATTCTTCATATATAAAAGATATTGGCCCTTTATCTATGAGAAATGTTAGAAATATTTTCTTTCAGTTTGTTGTTTATCTTTTGCTATTGTTTGCAGTGGTTTGTTGCCATGCAAAAGTTTGTGTGTTTTTTTTAAGATTTTATGGAATATCTCGAGTCAGCAACCTAAATACACAACTGAAGGAACTCAAAAAAAGAACAAAATGAAACCTAAGTTAGTGAAAGAAGGAAATAACAAGGATTAGAGAAAAAATCACTGCAGATGGTGACTGCAGCTATGAAATTAAAAGACGCTTGCTCCTTGGAAGAAAAGCTATGACAAACCGAGACAGTATATTCAAAAGCAGAAACATCACTTTGCTGACAAAGGTTCATATATATATACAGTCAAACCTATGGTTTTTCCTGTGGTCATGTATGGATGTGAAAGCTGGACCATAAAGAAGGCTGAGTGCCGAAGAATTGATGCTTTCAAACTGTGGTGCTGGGGAAGACTTCTGAAAGTTCCTTGGATGACAAGGAGATCAAACCAGTCCACTTTAAAGGAAATCAGTTCTGAATATTCATTGGAAGGACTGATGCTGAAGCTGAAACTCCAATACTTTGGCCACCTGATGCAAAGAGCTGACTCATTGGAAAAGACCCTGATGCTGGGAACGATTGAGGGCAGGAGGAGAAGGGGACGACAGAGGATGAGATGGTTGGATGGCATCACCGACTCTATGGACATGGGTTTGGGTGAACTCCGGGAGTTGGTGATGGACAGGGAGGCCTGGCGTGCTGCGGTTCATGGTGTCACAAAGAGTCAGACATGACTGAGTGACTGAACTAAACTGAACTGAAGAAGAAGTAAAATTGTTTCTGTTTACAGATGACATGATGTTATATGTAGGAAACCCTAAAGATCTCACACACAAAGACTATCAGAACTAACAAATAAATTCAGCAATTGCAAGATAGAAAAATCAACATACAAAAATCAGTTGTGTTTCTGAACAATAAATATAACCAAGGAGGTGAAAGATTTGTACAATATGAGACATTGATGAAAGAAATAAGACAGATCAGTGGAAAGACATTTTATGATTAACATTAAGTCCATTAAGGACTGCAAGACTTAATATTGTTAAAACATCCATATTACCCAAAGCAATCTAGAGATTTAATGCAATTTCTGTTAAAATCTCAATGACATTTTTTAAGAAATAGAAAACAAAATTCCTAAATGCATATGGAATCTCAAAGGACCCCAAAGAGCCAAAACAATCATGAGAAAGAACAAAGCTAAAGACATCCCTCTACCTGATTTCAAAACATATTACAAAGTTACAGTAACCAAGACTATGACACTGCATCCAGACATACATATAGAGCAACGAAACAGAACAAAGAGCCCAGAAATTATTCTGGTGTACACGGCTGAACAGTCTTCAACAAGGGTGTCAAGACTATACAATGGGGAAATGACAGCCTTGATAGCGACAAATGGTGCTGGAAAAACTGGAATATCCGCATGTAAAAAAGAATGAAGCTGGATCCTTATCTTTCACCATACACAAAAATTAACCAAAATGGATTAAAGATCTAGACATAAGACCTGAAACTATAAAATTCTTAGGGAAAAACACTTTATGACCTTGGGATGTAATAATTTCTTGAATGTGACACCAACAGCACAAGCAACAAAAGCTGAAAACAGAACTAGGACTACATCAAACTTTAAAACTTCTGCACAACAAAGGAAACAACAGTGAAAAGGCAACTCGTGGAATGGGAGAACATATCTGCAAATCATACACTGAGTAAGGAGCTACTATCTAGAATACACAAAGAACTTCTACAACTCAATCACAATAAAATATCAAAGAACTCAATTTTAAATGGGCAAGGGAATTGAACTGATATTTCTCCAAAGAAGACAAAATGGCCACTTGAAAAAAAAAAAGGAAAATCACAAATGTTGACAGAGATGTGGAGAAAGTGGAACCTGCATGCACTTTTAGTAGGACTGTAAAATGTTACTGCTGCTATGGAAAGCACTATGGAGGTTCCACAAAAAAATTAAAACTACAACTACCCACAAGAATCTTACTTTTGGGTATATATCCAAAAGAACTGAAGGCAGAGTCTTGAAGTGATATTTAAACATCTGTGTTCACTGCAGCATTATTCACAATAGCCAAGATGTGGAAACAACTTAATGTCCATGAATGGATGAATGGATAAAAAAAATGTAGCATATACATACTACATTATATATTAAGGGTGGAATATTCTTCGGCCTTAAAAAAGGAAACTTTGACATGCTAAGTGAAATAAGCCAGTCTCACACACACACACACACACACACACACAAAACCCCTAATATATACCACTTTTAAGAGGTATCTAAGTACTCAAATTCATAGATATAGGGGGCAAAATAGTGGTTGGCAGAGACTGGGGCAAGAAGAAATTATTGATCAATGTATATAACGTTTCAGTCATGCAAGATGTATAGGTTACAAAGAGCTGTTGTATAACAATGTGCATACAGATAACAATATAATTTACACTTAAAAATTCTAAGAGTAAATTCATGTGTTTTTACCACAATAAATTTTTTTTTTTTCTGTAGTCTTCTAATACATCTGGGTTTTCAGTCTTAGAAAGTCTTCTCATAGGCTTTTCATAAGCTTAGATTATTTAAAAATTGACTAATATTTTCTGTAGGTACTTATATGGTTTCTTTTTTACATGAAGATCTTTGATCCATTTGAAGTTTTTGCTCATATCTGGTGTGAGATAATAGGTTTACTTAATTTTTTCCTAGTCATTGTAGCATAGTTTATCAAAAAGTACTTTCTCACCCAAGTGATTTGCGATGCTATCTTTATCATATACTAAACCCCAGATGTACTTCAGTCTATTTCTGAACTTGTTATTCTATTCCAATGGTCTGTCTGCCAATTTGTGTGTCATACCACACTGTTTTAATTACAGTCTTTGGAGTATGTTGCTAGATATTAAAACATATCTAGTCACTCTCGTAGGTTTTCTGAGTGTTTCCTAGCTAGTATTACGTGTTTACTTTTCAAATTGAACTTCAAAAATATTTTTTCTAGCTCCATAAATAAATTTGATAGTGTTTTTACCGGGATTGGATTAAAATTATAATTTTTGGAGTCCTAACATCTTCGTGATATTGAATCATCCTATCTAAGAATAAGGGATGACTTTCCATTCATCATGTCTACTGTGTGTCATTCCGGATGTTCTAAAGTTTCCATCATAAAGGTTTTATACATTCCTGAAGTTTATACCTAAATATGTTTTATTTTATTGCTTTGTAAATGAGGTTTGCTCTACCAATACATCTTTCAACTAGTTGTTATTAGCAAATATGAAGGCTACTGATTTCTGTACTAATTTCATATCTTGCTACTTGATATAATTATTTCATTAAGTTACTTTTGCCATCACTCTCCTGGGTTTTCTAAATGAATTATCGTATCAACTGCAAATACAGTTTTCCTTCTTCTTTTCTAATTCTTATACCTCTAATTGATCTGTCTTTTCTTTTTTTTTGGTTACTACCTCTAGTAAATTTAAATATCAGTATCCCTAAGAATAGTAAAACTCATACAAAAATATAAGGAAAAAAAAAAGAATTCAATTTAGAAAAAGCAGGTTTAGGCAATGGACAAGTGGTTTACAGAAGAAGCCACAAATGGAAAATAAGCATATTTCAAAAGGTCCAATCTCATGAGTAATAAAAGAAATAACATTTCTACCAACAAGATGGAGAATGTCCATTTCCCCACATCTATGGATAATAATGGGCCATGTTTTTTCATCTTTCCCAAAAATATAAGTGGAAAATGCTACTTTACATATTTTACGTAGCTGCTCCTATTCTTGGCTTGTTGTTATGAAGTAGTTAAGACATGGTACAAAAGTGGCACAGCTGGGGTTCAGGGACCAGGGGCAGAACAAACACCCAGTGCCCTTACCTACTAGGACATTACTATAGGCAGATGGACAGACAGATATGAACAGATTGAAACACAGATGTGTGGGTGGACTGAGTCATTTAAGTAGAGACATACAGTTCAAGGAGTTATCTGTAAACCTATTAGTAGTCATGACATTTTTACCAATTTCTAAGGTACTGACTACTTCGCCATTTTTAATGATGGCAGAGGCAGCAACTATTAAGTTCTGGAGCATCAGCATATCACATTAATTTTGGCACTACTGTATGTGCTGGTGGGGAGGAGCAGTGAAATTTTAATTCTGCATTTCACATTCCCCTGCTTTTACCAATTACATTTCTTTAGTTTAGAATATCTATATAGCAAACAGCTATTCATTCTTCAAAATGGCTCAGACTTTGCCTCCTCCACAAAGCCTGCCCTCAACAGTGCCTGGTATTCAGGCTCCTTCCTCTGTCACTCCCTCTTCTCTGTTGACTATACCTTACACAAAGGTTTCCTGTGTTTTCATCTGTGTTCTCTAGCACTGAAACTGTGCTCAACTTGTAGGAGGTCTACAACAGATGCTTGCTTAAACTGAACTGAACTCAATTTATCTTTCTTGGTATGAGGAAGTGTATTAATAAAGAAATAAAATGGTCCTGGTGTGCCAGTGGCAGCCACCTTAGCAAAAGTCACTGTCTCAGAGAACATATTTGGACAGAGAAAGTTAGTTTTCAATAAAGTTGACAGAGGTAGTTATTGCTGCATTTAGCTCCCAGCATTAAGTCAAAAGAATCCACACTTAGAGCAAAAATCAGGAAGAACAATGGATGTAAGGCTTTAAATATTTTATCCATGGATATCACTTTAAAAACTATCTTTTACATTGTTTTTGCTCCCTTAAGCTGCAGCACAAGTCCCAATAAACAAAGCCTTGCCTGAATTTCTCAAAAAGCAAAAATGAAAATCAAAAAGACCCTATCTTTTATAAACTTCCAGTTATAAAATAAATAAGCCATGGGATGGAATGTATAGCATGATGACTATAATTAATAGTACTGTATTGCATATCTGAAAGATGTTGAGAGAGTAGATCTTAAAAGTCCTCTTAGGATGAGAGAGGGAGGCTCAAGAGGGAGGAAACATATGTATACTTACAGCTGATTCACATTGTTATATGGCAGAAGCCAACACAATATGGTAAAGCAATTATCCTCCAATTAAAAATAAAAATTTTTTTAAAGTCCTCTTATAACAAGAAAAAACAATTTTTTTAACTTTGAAAGGTGACAGATGTTAATGAGACCTACTAAGATCATCACTTCACAACAGGTACAAATATCAAATCATTATGCCATATACCTGAAACTAATGTCATATGTCAGTCATACCACAATCTAAAAAATAGAAAACCATCTTTGTTACTTTTTGTTTAAAATTAATACAGATTTTGTTATATGTATATTTTACCACAACAAAAATGGAAAAAATTAATATACATACACATCCCAGAAATAAGCCCACCTCAGGAGCTGGAACAGTTGAAAGTGAAAGTCGCTCAGTCATGTCCAACTCTTTGCGACCCCATGGACTATACAGTCCATGGAATTCTCCAGGCTAGAATACTAGAGTGGGTGGCCGTTCCCTTCTCCAGGGGATCTTCCCAATCCAGGGATTGAACCCAGGCTTCCTGCATTGCGGGGGGATCCTTTACCAGCTGAGCCACAAGGGAAGCCCGTAGTTTGGTATATAATTATTCCAAATTTCTACTCCTGTGTACTTCATAATATATATAACAGTACTAACATGCATAAATTATGCATCATGTGCTACATACTATCTTGCATTTATTACTTAACAATGTATTTTGTACATCTCTCCATATTTGCACAAATATGTCTACCTCATTTTCCTATGAGACTTCATAGTACCATTAAACTAGTTTTCACTGAATTCTACTATGTGGACCTACTATAACTTATCACTGTATTTATAATGAACAATACTATAACAAACATTTTTGTATATATATTTTTGTGTATACATGTATGTGCAAATTCCTAGAAGTAGCATTTCTGGGTAAAAGTGTATGAATATTTAAAGTTTAAAAGACAGTGCCAAACTCTTTCACTGCTACTTTTAAGGAAGTAGCTTAATACTACTACTTCCTTAAAAGTAGCAGTAATTTGAAGTAGCTTTATATGGCATTTATATTTTTATACTATTTTAGTGTCTCTAAGGTTTACTTATTTAGTTGAATCAAGATAGACATATTTTACTGAATCTACAATGCCATGTTATATAAAAGATATTCTCCAGGATTAAAAAAATAAGATATCCTGATTTCAGGTAAGCTAAAATGTGAAAAGTGCCCTTCTCATATTAGATGAAACCATGGTTCTTAGCTGTCTTGGAAAACGAATGACTAATTGCACATATTGAGAAAAAGCACTTTCTCAACAGAACAACAGCACATCAAATGCTCACACTTATTAATTTAAAATACTACACTTCCAAAAGTATTGCTGCATGAGACATAAAACATGCGAGACAAACTGAGAAAACTAGGAACTTATTCACATTAGTCAACTTTAGAAGGCCCAGGACGTTTGGATAATTAATAAATACAGAGAATGTTCTTCTCTGCCATAGGATCTGCAACATCAGAACACAGAACAAATCAAACCACTCATTTATTTTCTAACACGATAAGCCCTGGCCCCTACACCTGTGTCAAAAAGGAGATGTTCAGTTACTGTATTAGCAAAGTCTCTTATCGATAAGAACAGGCAGCTCTTGTAACTGGATTTGACTCCTTCAGCCAACATACAATTCATCTTGATCATCTGATAGAGAAATCACTTCCGAAGTTCAGTCCCCAGACACAGCTGACTTTGGACATCTCTCCCAGGAGCGTGGGAAAGTTGGGTTTCATTTTCCAGCACTAATGCTTGAGCTCAATAAGGTGATACAGCTACTCTTTAAAAGTCCTTTTTTTGTTTTTGTTGTTTTGTTTGAGATGGCTAACTGCTGAAAAGATTAACATTGAAGAAATTGTCACAATGACTTACCACCCAATCACTTTCCATCTCAGAGATTAATTGTGTATTCTCTACACTTAGGACCACAAAACGTGTGTGTAGAAAATTGCATCCTGCTTTCATGGGCAGGAAAAGGAGGTACTAAGGAAGTGTATTTGAAATGTCAGACCCTTTTGCCAAAGCACAAAGACTACAATCAGGTCAGAAAATCTAAACTCTGAATAAACGTAAGCTCTTTATACCACGTCTGAAACATGAAATACTAAGTTCGATTATGACTGGTTGAAATGTTGTAGGTGTTAATAAGCCTCTACCAAATAAGAGAAGATTTTCAAGTTACACTCACTGAAATCAATGTCAAGCCCTTTCTGTGTACTTGAATCTGAAGGCTTATAATTTTTCCTAAACATCCTCTCCATTCTTAAGTTAATTTTGCATGTGACATATAAATGTAACCCTTCCTATGAATGGAGTAGCAAAGAGGTAAAGTTCAACTCTGATAAATTTCTACAACTTCTTTGCTATATTTCTGCGGCTACTGTTCAGTTCAGTTCAGTTCATCTTCTTACTCATGGAAGCCAGAATTTGCAGCGTGCGCTGAGTTTTTCTCTGCTATTTAGTTAGGTATTTCCTTCTACTTTTAAAAATGTCATTTTCAGCCAAAAATTCATGCTTGCAGACCTCTTCTTTCACCTTCCTCCTCATAACAGCATTGCAGAACTTTTATTATCTTCAAGGTTTTCAAATCGCCTTTGTTCCCCACTTTACCTCCTCTCTGGCCTCCTCAGTACTACTCCCCCTGGCTAACGTCCCAGTGACACAAATATCCAAAACCCAACTACTGAACCCTCCTCAGTACCCCTGGCACCTAACCAAGAGTCTCCACAGCCTGCTAACAAGTGTATGATTCAGACTATACTTTCTGATACTGGGGTAAGCCTGAAAGTACTGATGGAAAAGATACTTGGGTTTTAGTGGCTCAGTGGTAAAGAATCCGCCTGCAATGCAGGAAACAAGGTTTGATCTCTCGGTCGGGAGATCCCCAGCAGAAAGAAACGGCAACCCACTCCAGTATTCTTGTCTGAGAAATCCCCTGGACAGAAGCCTGGCAGGCACAGGCCAGGGGTCTCAAAAGAATTGCACGTGACTTAGTGACTAAACAATAAAGGTGAAGGTCAGAATTTTACACTACTGAATGAGCTCACTAAAGACTTTTTTCTCCGTGTAATCAGCTTGGACACAGAGTGTAGAGAATCCTCTTTGGGGTTCATTACTAACTTTTTTGTTAAATGCTGTAAGAACAAGCAAAAAACTTCCCAGCAGGCCTGGGGTGAGTGCTGTAGCGGCTAAAAGCCTTCCAGGCTGGTGAGAACTCACTACTGCCGCACCTGAGCCCCAGCCTCTAAAGGCAACACTGGGTGCTAGGGAACCCAGCTGGGGGCTTGGCGACAAACAGAAGCTCCTGACTAGCTTTTCCAAGTCCAGCCTTACCTCCCTCTGATTCATGCCCTAACGAATACTACTTTTATACCTTCCTTTCTCCAAAATATGTATTTAACTCTTACATGTGTTAGGCCCTGTGCAGTTGGCCCAAGCTACTAGAACAAATTATAAATCTGTGTTCCTGCTCTGCTAAAAATTCTTCAGTGGTATTCAAGATTCCTCAAGATTTGCCCGCTGATTATCTTTCCAGCTTCATCTCGCACCTCTTTCTGGGTCCTTGCTTTCTAGGTTTCAGCCATAATGAACTATTTCCAGGTTTACTATCTGATGTTATTTCCCTAACTTTGTCTGCCATGACATGGTTCAGATGTCTTAGCCTCAGAGAAAGCCTCTTATCAATCAGCCCCAGGTTAGGTACCAAAGAAAATTCTGTGTGGCGTGTAATTTCTATTTTTCTGACTGAATACTTTTCACTTCTTCCTTCCTTCCAGTGTGTGAAAATACATATCTAATAATAGCAGCTCATAAAATAACTGTGCTTTTCCTCATTTCTTCTAAAGCCATTTTCTTGAGGGTTTTTCAATTCAAGAAAAGGATAAGGTAACCTTGGTTGGTAACGGGGGCGGGGGGGCGGCGAGGAGGAAATCTGGAGAAAGTAACATAACATTCCAGTTAGTCTTCTGGCTTAATCCTGCTGGTTCTTAAAACAGTAACTGTGCTACAGAGACTATCCTAGCAGAGAGGACAGTAGATGGATGTGGGACAGGCTTACTATGCCACATGCCCTGAGGCCTATGATTCACTTCTGCTTGTCAGTGCTGGACGTGGTGCAGCTGGAGTGTGCCCCCACTGCCAGCCACAGCACATTGCTTTTTCTTTTACCATGGGTATTTTATGGGTGAGAAGAAATAAAGTTTATGGGTTCTAGGTCAGTTCAGACACTCAGTCATGTCCAACTTTTTGCAACCCCATGGACTGCCACATACCAGGCTTCCCTGTCCATCACCAATTCCCGGAGCTTGCTCAAACTCATGTCCATCAAATCGGTGATGTCATTCAACCATCTCATCCTCTGTAGACCCCTTCTCCTCCCACCTTCAATCTTTCCCACCATCAGGGTCTTTTCTAAGGAGTCAGTTCTTCGCATCAGGGGGCCAAAGTACTGGAGTTTTAACTTCAGCATCAGTCCTTCCAAAGAATATTCAGGACTGATTTCCTTTAGGACTGAGTGGTTTGGTTTCTGTGCAGTCCAAGGGACTCTCAAGAATCTTCTCCAACACCACAGTTCAAAACTATCACTTCTTCGGCGCTCAGCTTTCTTTATAGTCCAACTCTCACATCCATATATGACTACTGGAAAATCATAGCTTTGACTAGAAGGACCTTTGTCAGCAAAGTAATGTCTCTGCTTTTTAATATGCTGTCTAGGTTTGTCATAGCTTTTCTTCCAAGGAGCAAGCGTCTTTTAATTTCATGGCTGCAGTCACCATCTGTGGTGATTTTGGAGCTCCCAAAAATAAAGTCTCTCACTGTTTCCCCATCTATTTACCATGAAGTGATGGGACTGGTTGCCAAGATCTTCATTTTTTGAATGTTGAGTTTTAAGCCAGCTTTTTCACTTGCTTTCACTTTCATCAAGGGGCTCATCAATTCCTCTTTGCTTTTTTAGGGGTTTACCAATCTGAAATTTCACTGTTAAGTTTCTGTTCCAGCTCCACGAGTCAAGAGACTAATCAATAGCCCTGAAAAACATAGAAAGACCTGCCTCTTCCAAGAGAGTCTACTGAGCTTTCCTAGTACCATCTCATGAGACCCCAGCCCTCTGCTTTCTTATTTACTTACTCACACTGCCTTTGTACTAGCCTGGCTCCCCTGCAGGCCTTGAGGGCAGACATGTTTTATTTGGGGCTATAACTCCAGCAAATAAGAGTACCTACTATATCTGGCATGTAACAAGTACTCAACAAATGGTTGATGAATGAATTAATATAGACCTGTTGGCACTTTAAGAGAAAAAAACAAACATTAGGTGCTCTCAGGATGTACAGTTCACACTACAGTAGGTAAAAACTGTTCCAGCAGTAACTTTCAGTTCCCTCTCACCTGATCGGTATCGTTCATCCCTGGCTCCCCCAGATCGACTTCGATGATACTTAGAAGGAGCGGAAGTTGGAGCTGCAGATGGAGCAGGTGTTTGGTTTCTGTGTTCTTTCTGTACTGATGAATCAGTTTCTAAAAAAGGAAGTTTGGAAAATGGTTATAACAATAATAACTAACATTTTCTGAGCACTTTACAGCATTTCCACAACACTTTGAGGTAGGTAATACTACCCATCTACAGTAGTAGTATTTAATACACATATGTTAAAAAAAAAATACAAAGGCATCCAGACTAAAACAAAACAAAACAGAACATTATCTTGACAATGTAATTGTCAACAGGTGATGGGAGATATAAGTAGGTAAAAAGGAGAGACTCCATAAACTGAGGAGGATGGGGGATACGGTGGGGTGTACATGACCCCCTAATCCTGTACAGTTGCAGAAAATATAGCTTGGGAAGCGTTAGTCTTCCTACCATAAGTTACTCCAAATAAACATGTCATTAAAACAAAACTAGAGTGCTTACTATGCAAACACAGCTTCAAGTCAAGTCTTACTAGCCCCTCTTCCAACCGAAGGCATCACCGAACTTAACCCTTTCCAGTCCCTGGCCTGTCCCCACATTCTGTCCTCCCAACATTTACTGTTTTGCATCAAGATTATGGGGAAGACTGCAATCCTATTCCTGGGCATATATCTGGAGAAAAGCATGATTCAAAAGGATACATGCACCGGTTCATTGCAGCACTGTTTACAACAGTCAAGACATGGAAGCAACCTAATGTCCATCAGAAGAGGAAGAGCTAAAGAAGATGTGGTACATACATACAATGGAATATTACTCAGCCATTAAAAGGAATAAAATGATGCCACTGCCATTTGCAACAACATGGATGGACATTGAGAGTGTCATATTGAAGACAGAGAAGGAGAAATACCATATGGCATCCCTTATATGTGGAGTCAATAAAGAAATGATAACAAATAAACTTACTTACAAGACAGACCACAGACTTAGAAAATGAACTTATGGCTACTGGGGGAAAGAATGGGAGCTTGGGATGATCATGTACACACTGCTACATTCAAAATGGATAAGCAACAAGGACCTGCTGAACAGCACATGGAACTCTGCTCAATGTTATGTGCCAGCCCGGATGGGAAGAAGGTTTGGAGGAGAATGGATACATGTATATGTATGGCTAAGTCCCTTCACTGTCACCTGAAACTACCACAATATTGTTAATCAACTATACCCAAATACAAAATAAAAAAACATGAGGGGGGATATGGAGAAGAGAAAATAAGCAGGGAAAATAAGCAGAAGAAAAATACTTTGTTCTGATATTTTGCTACCTTTTTTTTTTTTCAAATGGTATTAGCTCTCAAGTCATAATTTTTTAAAATTGTAGCAAGAATATTTAACATGAGATGTAATCTTTCAACAAATTAAGTGTATAACATGGTACTGTAAACTATAGGTATGATGTTACACAGCACCTTCAGAACTTATTCATCTTGTATAGTTAATACTTTTACCCCCTGAGTAGCAATTCCCCGTTTCCCCCACTCCCCAGCCTCTGGCAACCACCATTCTACTCTCTGCTTCTATAAGTTTAACTATTTTGATTCTTTGTTCTTCTGTGATTCATTAGGTTTCATGTCCTCCAGGTTCATCCATGTTGTCATATATTATGGAATTTTCTTATTTTGAGGTGTATTTTAAGTTTCTTCAGTAGCATTTACCTGTGCTCAGAAAGGTACTGATCATAGCAAACACCCTCTTCCAACAACACAAGAGAAGACTCTACACATGGACATCACCAGATGGTCAACACTGAAATCAGACTGATTATACTCTATGCAGCCAAAGATGGAGAAGCTCTATACAGTCAACAAAAACAAGACCAGGAGCTGACTGTGGCTCAGATCATGAACTCCTTATTGCCAAATTCAGACTTAAATTGAAGAAAGTAAGGAAAACCACTAGACCATTCAGGTATGACCTAAATCAAATTTCTTATACAGTGGAAGTGAGAAATAGATTTAAGGGACTAGATCTGATAGAGTGCCTGATGAACTATGGATGGAGATTCGTGATACTGTACAGGAGACAGAGATCAAGACCATCCCCATGGAAAAGCAATGCAAAAAAGCAAAACAGCTGCCTGGGGAGGCCTTACAAATAGCTGTGAAGAGAAGTAAAGTGAAAAGCAAAGGAGAAAAGGAAAGATATAAGCACCTGAATGCAGAGTTCCAAAGAATAGCAAGAAGAGATAAGAAAGCCTTCCTCAGTGATCAATGCACAGAAATAGAGGAAAACAACATAATGGGAAAGACTAGAGATCTCTTCAAGAAAATTAGAGATCCCAAGGGAACATTTCATGCAAAGATGGGCTCGATAAAGGACAGAAATGGTATGGACCTAACAGAAGCAGAAGATATTAAGACGAGGTGGCAAGAATACACAGAAGAACTGTACAAAAAAGATCTTCACGACCAAGATAATCATGATGGTGTGATCACTCACCTAGAGCTACATACTAGAATGTGAAGTCAAGTGGGCCTTAGAAAGCATCACTGTGAACAAAGGTAGTGGAGGTGATGGAATTCCAGTTGAGCTCTTTCAAATCCTGGAAGATGATACTATGAAAGTGCTCCATTCAATATGCCAGCAAATATGGAAAACTCAGCAGTGGCCACAGGACTGGAAAAGGTCAGTTTTCATTCCAATCCCAAAGAAAGGCAATGCCAAAGAATGCTCAAACTACCGCACAATTGCACTCATCTCACACACTAGTAAAGTAATGCTTAAAATTCTCCAAGCCAGGCTTCAGCAATACGTGAACCGTGAACTTCCAGATGTTCATGCTGGTTTTAGAAAAGGCAGAGGAACCAGAGATCAAATTGCCAACATCTGCTGGATCATGGAAAAAGCAAGAGAGTTCCAGAAAAACATCTATTTCTGCTTTATTGACTATGCCAAACCCTTTGACTGTGTGGATCACAATATACTGTGGAAAATTCTGAAAGAGATGAGAATACCACACCACCTGACCTGCCTCTTGAGAAACCTATATGCAGGTCAGGAAGCAATAGTTAGAACTGGACATGGAACAACAGACTGGTCCCACAAAGGAAAAGGAGTATGTCAAGGCTGTATATTGTCACCCTGCTTATTTAACTTCTGTGCAGAGTACATCATGAGAAACGCTGGGCTGGAAGAAGCACAAGCTGGAATCAAGATTGCTGGGAGAAATATCAATAACCTCAGATACACAGATGACACCACCCTTATGGCAGAAAGTGAAGAGGAACTAAAAAGCCTCTTGATGAAAGTGAAAGAGGAGAGTGAAAAAGTTGGCTTAAAGCTCCACATTCAGAAAATGAAGATTATGGCATCTGGTCCCATCACTTCATGGGAAATAGATGGGGAAACAGTGGAAACAGTGTCAGACTTTATTTTGGGGGGCTCCAAAATCACTGCAGATGCTGACTGAAGCCAAGAAATTAAAAGACACTCACTCCTTGGAAGAAAAGTTATGATCAACCTAGATAGCATTTTCAAAAGCAGAGACATTACTTTGCCGACTAAGGTCTGTGTAGTCAAGGCTATGGTTTTTCCAGTGGTCATGTATGGATATGAGAGTTAGACTGTGAAGAAAGCTGAGCACCGAAGAACTGATGCTTTTGAACTGTGGTGCTGGAGAAGACTCTTGAGAGTCCCTTGGACTGCAAGGAGATCCAACCAGTCCATTCTGAAGGAGATCAACCCTGGCATTTCTTTGGAAGGACTGATGCTAAAGCTGAAACTCCAGTACTTTGGCCACCTCATGCGAAGAGTTGAGTCATTGGAAAAGGCTCTGATGCTGGGAGGGATTGGGGGCAGGAGGAGAAGAGAACGACCAAGGATGAGATGGCTGGATGGCATCTCTGACTCGGTGGACTTGAGTCTGAGTGAACTCCGGGAGTTGGTGATGGACAGGGAGGCCTGGCGAGCTGCAATTCATGGGGTCGCAGAGTCGTACACAACTGAGCGACTGAACTGAATGAATCAACTTAAATATCTGTTCATTTAAAAAAACAGACAAACATTTTTTTGTTTCTGTTCTTCACCATTAGATCCTTTATTTTCAGAGTGGTTCATTCTTACCATGTTTGACTGCCATGTTTTTAAGAATGGATGGAGTTTTTCTGATTATCTATATGGTGTGTAAGTTTGAATGTGATGTTGTTGGTCTTGTTATAATCCTTTGGAGAATGTTCTAGTTTTTATTTTTCCAGCAATCAGGTTAGACTGACTATAAATTTGTCTTTACTTTCACAGGATGTTGTCATGTCACAACTGAATTCTCTCAGCCTATCTTATTTCATGGTAGCTAGCATGCATGGTTCATGGTCTAGAGTAATATTTAGATGGCTTTCTATATAGAAACTGAGGGCCCCCTTTTGTTGTTCTAATCCTTCCTGGATTTCCTCCTTACTCTCCAGGTGCTCAGGCCCCATTCTGTGCTTTCTCTGACTAGAAAGATAGCTGGGTCTTTTTCAAAGTATTAGTTGCCTGTAGTATCCTCCAAATGAGGCGGCTTTCTGAGGGAAGGGAAAACAAAAACAAGAAGTTATCTCCATGCAGGTTTCCTCTCCAAGTTTCTGCTCCTTCACATTCTTCCTCCTTTTATCTAGTTTTCAACTCTTAAGATAGCTGGGCTTTTTTGTTCTGTTTGCTGCTACTGCTACTGCTAAGTCACTTCAGTCATGTCTGACTCTGTGTGACCCCATAGACGGCAGCCCACCAGGCTTCCCCGTCCCTGGGATTCTCCAGGCAAGAACACTGGAGTGGGTTGCCATTTCCTTCTCCAATGCATGAAAGTGAAAAGTGAAAGTGAAGTCGCTCAGTCGTGTCGGACCCTCAGCGACCCCATGGACTGCAGCCTTCCAGGCTCCTCCATCCATGGGATTTTCCAGGCAAGAGTACTGGAGTGGGGTGCCATTGCCTTCTCTGTTGTTCTGTTTAGGCAAAAGTTTTTAGTTGTATTGAGTGGGATTGTGAATACCACTGCTAATCTTAGTTTCAGAATTCATTAGTTTGCAATATTGATTAAATTACCTGCCTTTTCTGAGTCTTGATTTTATTACTTATAAAACAGAGATAACAAATTCATCATTTTGAGGATGAAATGAGATACTCCGTATAAAATACCTCACAGAGGTTAGTACGTCATTTTCTTATTCCACCCTTTGATTACAAGGCCGAAGAAAGGCTGTTTTCTCCAGTTACACAGAAATCCCTCATTGGCTCCTTCAGAGAGCTGTAGTGCTTGGGTCCTTCCTAAGTGGCCCTCACGTAAGTCAGGTCTGGTATGAGTGTGTGCTGTGTGCTAAGCCACTTCAGTCATGTCTGATTCTTTGCAACACTATGGACTGTAGCCTGCCAGGCTTTTCTGTCCATGCGATTCTCCAGACAAGAATACTGCAGTGGGTTGCTTTACCCTCCTCCAGGGGATTTTCCAGACCTACACATCAAATCCATGCCTCTTATGTCTCCTGCATTGGCAGATGGGTTCTTTACCACTAGCACCACTTGGGAAACCCTAGGTCTAATATGGGTTCTAGCAGAGACATTACTTTGCCGACTAAGGTCCGTCTAGTCAAGGCTATGGTTTTTCCTGTGGTCATGTATGGATGTGAGAGTGGGACTGTGAAGAAGGCTGAGCGCCGAAGAATTGATGCTTTTGAACTGTGGTGTTGGAGAAGACTCCTGAGAGTCCCTTGGACTGCAAGGAGATCCAACCAGTCCATTCTGAAGGAGATCAGCCCTGGCATTTCTTTGGAAGGAATGATACTAAAGCTGAAACTCCAGTACTTTGGCCACCTCATGCGAAGAGTTGACTCACTAGAAAAGATTCTGCTGCTGGGAGGGATTGGGGACAGGAGGAGAAGGGGACGACCGAGGATGAGATGGCTGGATGGCATCACGGACTTGATGGACGTGAGTCTGAGTGAACTCCGAGAGATAGTAATGAACAGGGAGGCCTGGCGTGCTGCGATTCATGGGGTCGCAAAGAGTCGGACACGACTGAGCGACTGAACTAAACTGAACACTATTCTTGAGGAAAACTGCTCTCTTCTCCATGAACACATGTCATCTTGAGTTTTGTCTTTGTATTGAAAAATCAGCAAGAAATAAATTATTAGAGCCAGAAGAAATCTTAGCAACCATTTTCAGTCTTCACAGAGGTTTTTTTTTGACTTGGCCAAAGTCCCGAATTGTTAGGTAGATCTAGAGCCTAGTTTCTTTTTTGACTTTTTTTTTTTTTTATTGAGTATATTTGATGTGTAACATTGTGTAAAGGTAGTGTACAACATGTTACTTTGATATATTTACAGTCTGTAATATGATTGGCTGCTTAAGAGTGATATCTATCACATTACAAACCATAGCATATCATTACTGTCTATAGTTATTATACTGTGCACTAGGTCTCTATGGCTTATTTACTTGGTACAGGTTTGTATCCTTAAATGCCATTTCTAACCTCTGCCCCATCCCCTGTGTGGCCACTGTTTTCCATTGCCAGAAAGCTGTGCTGGCTCACTGCTGGACTGGCTGCTGCTTTCTCTGTTCTGATCATCTCTTCTGATGGCAGCCGCACTGCCGCTTACGTCACTCTGTTGCCTCCTCCCGGGTCTAGTCTATCCCCTTTCAGGTACACAGATGGATGTATCTCTTGATCATCCTGGTATGATGTGCAGAGGTGGTTTTTTCTTCTTTTTCTAGCTATGAATGTCCAATTAGTTGTAAAAGGGGAGAGAAAAAAGGAGCTATTCATGGTGCCACGATGCTGATTTCACTCTGAGCTTAGTTTCTCCTTATTCTTCCAACTCCTTTACCTGTTATGAAAACCAGTATTTATATACTTATTTTCAGATCCTAAAGGGAGGCAAACATTTCCACATCACATCTATACAAATGCTAAGAGTTCTTTGTTAGATTTTATCCAGGGACCTCAGAACGTAAACATATGTGACAAATTTTGGGTGAGTGTTCTGCCTAAGGTATATTGCCAATAACTAGCTAACTTCTGAAAGCAGGCCTAAAAACTGATCCCATATCTATTTTGAATTTTCCAAAACAGATTAAGGCCTACTTTTATGGGAAGAGCATGGTTCTTTTCTAGATTCCCAGAAGTGGAACTGCTGGAGCAGAGTTCTTTCTAATTAAATGATGTTCCATAGTTGAGTTACTGACATTATCAGTCTTGGACCCTAGCTTAGACTCTGTAAATGAAGATCATAGTTTTGGATGAATGTGTAGCAGATAGTTTTACCCAGTCTTTCTACATCTAAATGCCATACCAAAGACTTGTTAGGCGGAATGATTTGTGGTAAGGCTGCAGGACTATGGTAGTTTTGAATTCAGTTTTGTGCAACCAGGGTGGGGACAAGTTGTTATATCTGTATCAGACAGATAGATGTTTAAAGGGGGTTATCAATTACTATTCTGACAGGACCATGTCATTTTGAACACAGTCATATCATATCTAGTTCAATTCAACTGCAGTTAAGGTAGTAAATATTTCTGCTTTTAAATACTGCCTCCCCAAATTTGGGCTGACAGAAATAGTATATGATGCTATAGAAATAACAGTGTAGGTCATGTGATGTTTCACTGCACACCCTGGCTCCATCACTGTCCTTGTCTCTTTGTTTGTCATTCTCCCAGACAGCATGTAAGCTCCTCGAGGTAGAAATCACCTACTGTTAATCTTTGTACCCCCAGAGTCTATCTTAATGCTTGGCACAAAGTAGGTTCTTATACTGTTTGAATTAATTAAAAGCAGTATCAAAGACTCCCTAATGAGTCTGGATGGACAGTGGATATCTGATATATCCTTCATACTTAAAATCTCTATGTAACTTTATAATACTAACTGGTTAGAATTACCAAGAAGGAAATAAACGTATTGCAGCTTTTAGTATCTCCTTCTTAGAAGATATTGAGAACACAATACAGATCTTTTACAGATTTTATTTAAATGAATTATGTCATCTCCTCTAGTTCATCAGAGAGAATCTAAATAGACTATAGACTATACCTTCAGT
Organism: Cephalophus harveyi; assembly: GCA_006410635.1. Lineage (NCBI taxonomy): Eukaryota > Metazoa > Chordata > Mammalia > Artiodactyla > Bovidae > Cephalophus > Cephalophus harveyi. The sequence continues at coordinate 158,590 of SJYT01070509.1, read as the reverse complement.
AAACATAGATACCGTATATATTTTGGCAACCACTTTGTTGAATTAATCACTGGTTTTTTTTTTTTTTGGTTGGATTATATGGAATCTCTTTCTAAAAGTGATATAAGGAAACATAAATGGATAAAAGTAAATGTATAAAAAATAGGACAAGGAGAAAATGGGTACAAAGAATAAGTGGAATAAGGGGTAAGAGAACTGTACAAAAATACCTGAAATACTGTCTTGTACAGTTGTTAAATATGGGCCTGCTTTTCATTTGGTACTCTATAGATGTCAATACTGAAATGAAACACAAAACCAAGCCAGTAACACTGTAATACATGCTATAGCACTTGGCCTCTATTGTCAGCCCTTTTTGTATGTTGCAGCCGGCATTTAGGTGACTTTACCTACATCTGTGCCTAGGACTCTTCCCCAGAACTTCAGAAGCAGAGAGAAGTGTGGAGAAAGTAACATCCCAGAGCAGCCTCAACCAAAAACTGGCCATAGTTGGTATAGAAATATCTCTACTGCCCCACCACTTGAGAGTGACTGTTCAAAGGCATGTTTTATCCTTTCCCAGAGTTTCTCTGTGAGATTAAATTTTAGCAGCCTCACTCTGATAGATTTTCATGTCCTTCCATTTTGTGTATTACCTCACCACTTCTTTGCTAGTGTTGCTTGTCCTTCCCAAATATACTACTTTTACTTGAATCCTTGTCTCTGAAGGAGTTTCCTGGGAAAGCCAAAATCAAATGAACATATATATGTATCGGTTCAGTTCAGTAGCTCAGTCGTGTCTGCCTCTTTGTGACCCCATGAACTGCAGCACACCAGGCCTCCCTGTCCATTACCAACTCCCAGAGTTCAATCAAACCCATGTCCATTGAGTCCGTGATGTCATCCAGCCGTCTCATCCTCGGTCGTCCCCTTCTCCTCCTGCCCCCAATCCCTCCCAGCATCAGAGTCTTTTCCAATGAGTCAACTCTTCCCATGAGGTGGCCAAAGTACTGGAGTTTCAGCTTCAACATCAGTCCTTCCAATGGACACCCAGGACTGATCTCCTTCAGAATGGACTGGCTGGATCTCCTTGCAGTCCAAGGGACTCTCAAGAGTCTTCTCCAACACCACAGTTCAAAAGCATCAATTCTTCGGTGCTCAGCCTTCTTCACAGTCCAACTCTCACATCCATACATGACCACAGGAAAAACCATAGCCTTGACTAGACGGACCTTAGTCGGCAAAGTAATGTCTCTGCTTTTGAGTATGCTATCTAGGTTGGTCATAACTTTTCTTCCAAGGAGTAAGCGTCTTCTAATTTCATGGCTGCAGTCACCATCTGCAGTGATTTTGGAGCCCCCAAAAATAAAGTCTGACACTGTTTCCACTGTTTTCCCATCTATTTCCCATGAGGTGTTGGGACCAGGTCCCGTTAGTGCCATCTGTTTTTCTTGGTACATAGACTTAGTTGCTCTGTGGTGTGTGGGATCTTCCCAAACAGGGATTGAACCCATGTCTCCTGCACTGGCGGGTTCTTTGCCATGGAACCTCCAAGGAAGCCCAGGATTCTTCTATCCTTGCTAACCTGACTACCATTCCATTTTCAGCCCAGTCCTCATCTACTTTTGTCACTGTGGTTGGCTGTACTCATTAGAAAGTTGCTGCTTGTTAGCTACTTGTTACAGTTTTGGCTGCTTACTTTCCAAGTCCCTCCACACATTTGGTGTCACACATTTTCCTTGTAAATTTACCTTTTTGAATAAAATTTGTCATGCATGATCCCTGTGGAGATGAGCAAGCTCTCTTTTGTTTTCTCCTGGGAAAAGAAAAAAATATAATAAAGGAAAGGATGATGTGCTGACATACTGAATACTTAAGCCAGACATTTCATTAATGTACCTAGAAAGTTTTGATCAGGAGTCTGAGGGACAGTGCTAGTCCACTCTTTGTTTGCTGCCCTTGGACACAACCAGCTGTCACGTCTTCTACGCATCTCCCATACAACTGTGGCAAGTGACTGTGCTCAACTTTTTATATCCCTGTTTCTGTCACTGTCCCCTCATTATTCAGTAAAAACAGGAAAACTAAATTCCAGGAGAGTAAGAGTTAACCCAGAATTGAATGAAGTGAGAGATTCAGGCCATGCTCAAGACAACTGAAAATAAGCAGATTGTGTCTTAGTTGGTCTAGTTATTTTAGCTTCTTTGACAGCTTGTTCAGAGCACCGTAGTCTAGCTGTGATTAATTGTTTGGCTATCACTTGCTAATATGGCAGGGGGAAAAGTGTGTGTGTGTGATGGGGGAAGAATCAGCTATGCTACTGCAGATTAGACGTGTCATACAGACATAGAAAAATAAGAGTTTATAGACTAGAAATATATTGCTGAATAATTAAGTGGTGACTAATCAGAACAAACCACCAGTGAGGAAAATTCAGTATTTCTCAACACTTACTATCCTCTCTGCTCTCCCTACCCCAGAAATCCTCCTTTTCACACATCTCAAATGTGCTCTGTTTGGTAGGTACCAAAGTTGTCAGTTTGCTTATATATGGTAAACACTATAGCTAAATGTTATTGTAGAAACAACAGTTGCTTATCTAATTTAGGCAAGTCAGTATCATTTAGAATCTTAGAAAGAAGCAGGTTAAAAGAATACAGGTCCCTGGGGATGGAGGGCAGCACAATGTTGGGAAGTAAGAGGACTGTTAAACAGGATTGTATTAATAACATACATTCACTGAAAACCTTATTTTAGGGTTAAACTCACCACTAAGCCCCCTAATGCCATTCATTGCTTAATCCTCACAATAATTTTGAGGTTAAAAAAAAAGTCATTGTCTCCTCCAAAAGAAGGAATTGAGGTCGAGAAATTAGTTGTCAAGGAGTAAATGGTAGAGTTGTAATTTTTAACTCAGACTCACTATAGAACCAACAGTCTCAATAAAGCCCCCATGTTTAGGGAGTCAGGTGAGTGTATTGATGGACAGCTCATTACAAAATGAGAGAAGAGAAAGAAACATCTAGAACTTTTCAGAAATCAAGGTCTGAGGAGAGAATGATGCTGGGTTCCAACACTTCCAGAATTTCCTACATTTTCACAGAAGAGATTTCCCAGGAACCCAAAGAAGATAAATACTGGAACAGAAATGACTTGCATCTAGGCATCAAAGTTGGTTACTTAAAAAAAAACTAAGAGATGATACCTGCAGATACTTGTTTAGCATCCCAGATGTCATTAGAAACTTAAGAACAACCTACATTGAGACTAGGTTTTTTATTTTTCCCAACATTAGATTGTTTCTGATTTCTGGACACACTTCTTAGAGAGTAAGAAAACTAAGGAGCAGGGCTAGCCACCCAGACAATGCTTACATGACATGGAGCATTAAGCCCATTGCTTTTCATGAAGTTTTGAATTAAATTTACTTTAAGAAATGTTTCAAATCTCAGCTTTAATTTGTCTATGTTAGTAGGAACAGAGCAACAGCAAAAATGAAGTGGCTTTCTTTTGCTATGTAATCCAGGTAGCTGTAGAGGAAATAAGAAAGAATATTATTAGTACTTCTGAAATGGAGCAATACTGAACAATGAGCAGAGACCACTTTCATAAGCCAGTGGATAGGAGGAGATATGGTAATTTATGTATTGTGATTTTTATAGATGTTTTATAGGAAAAAGAAAGGTTAAGAACTGTTACACATGCTTTTCTTCTCTTGCATATAAAAGTCCTTCAGTAAAGAAATCCTACTAATTTTGTTTAACCCCCTGATTCCCAAACATATCTGAGACATAGAAATACCTTTTAATATTTATTGACTCATGATCCCATTTAAAGAAATTTTTATATAATTAAATCACTTAATTTTACAAGTGAATAAATTAAGGGGTTGGGGGCAGGAGGAGAAGGGGACAACAGAGGATGAGATGGCTGGATGGCATCACTGACTCAATGGCCATGAGTCTGAGTGAACTCCAGGAGTTGGTGATGGACAGGGAGGCCTGGCGTGCTGCGATTCATGGGGTCGCAAAGAGTCGGACATGACTGAGCGACTGAACTGAACTGAACTCAGATACAGACATAAATAGTGAGTCCTCAACATGTGCCTTGCAGTGCCATGCAGTATTCTAGGTACTTGGTAATGACAAAGATCTCTGCTCTTATAGAGGTTTATATTCTTTATGACAGGTTGTGTTCTCTGGCTGCTACTGGCAGAACAGCCTCATTGATAATCAGGAGACTTCAGTCTTTGACCTTCAGAGCCTTCCCAAGAATCAAACTGATATTTCAAGGAGATTAAAAACTGAAGGGAACATATGATATCTCTGTTCAAATCCAAGACTTCAGATTTAATGAAGCCTGTATCAGAATGAGATATGATACATATAATAAGCCTGAAAAATAAGATACCAAATTATATTTGTTTAGTCCCACACAGCCTAATAAATTAGTACATTTAATAAATGTTTATCTTATTTTAATTGCCATGTAGTATTTCAGTGGTTTCATCTCTCTAAATGTTTCACTTCAATGTTTATTAGATATGATTTCCATTTCTAAAGTAATCTATATGTCTTTATGTTTACAACTCAAGATTACCTGGCCCACTTCTGCAATCTTAATTACAGTTTGATTTCTAATTTTGAAATGTAAATTCCTACATCTTCATAGTTGAATTATTGCTAAGTAATTTTCGTATTGATGTCCTATACAATAGGACAATAGTACAATAGCAAATTGAACAAATAGTTCATCATCCCTGGGTTTGGAAGTTTCTAAGGGTATGGTAGTCAACTTCCAATTAAAATCATATAACATGACCATTTGTAAAAAGGGAACCAACAGTAATATTCTATATAATGTATTTGATACAACTCTCAGATTTTGATTAGTAAAATGATAAATGGAAATACTAAGCAATTTCAAGGAATGTCATTCTAGAGATCTAGGCAAAGAGCATAATAAGGTTTGGGTTTTCAGGCAGTTCTGAATTCCAATTGCTTAATAATTTTATTCTTGCTATTATTTTCTAATGAAATACATTGGGCTTTCATTATTTCTAGAGTACCAGTTTGCATTGGGAATGTCTAGAACATAAGTAGCCACTGTGAATTGAAAGCAGGTTATTGTAAATCACAGCCTTTGTTTTAGATGAATAAGCTGAAGGCAAATTCTGAATCAATTATTTTTTCCTATTATAAATTATGTAATATATTGAAATATAGTTTCAGATGTACTGAATAGTGATTCAGTATTTTAATAGATTATAATCAACTAAAAGTTATTATAAAATAATGACTATAATTCCCCATGTTATACCATATATCCTTATTGCTTATCTACCTTTTACTTAGTAGTTTGTATTTCTTAATTTCATACACTATCATGCCCTTCTCCCTGTCCCTTTTCCCACTGGTTATCACTAATTTGTTTTCTGTATCTATGAATCTGTTTCTATTTTTCTCTATGTATTTATTTTTTAGGTTCCATATATTAGTGATACCATACAGTATTTGTCTTTCTCTGAGTAATATTCCATTGTATATATATGCCACATCTTCCTTATCCATTCATTTGTTGATGGACACTTGAGTTGTTTCTACATTTTTGCTACTGTATGAGAGTGCTGCTAGGAACACTGGGGTAGGTGTATCTTTTCAAATTTTGTTTTCATTTTTTTCTTCCAGATAAATACCCAGGATTGGAACTGTTGGATCATATGGTAGTTCTATTTCTAGTTTTTTAAAGAAAACCTCTATACTATTTTCCATAGTGGGTGCACCACTTTTACATTCCCACCAACAGAGTATGAGGGCTCCCTTCACTCCATATTCTCACCAACATTTGTCTATAGACTTTTTGATGATAGCCATTTTCACAGGTGTGAGGTGATCTCTCATTTTGATTTGCAGTTTTCTAATGATTAGTGATGTTGAACATTTTTTCATATGCCTATTAGCTATCTGTTTCTTGGGGGGAACATTTCTATTTGGATCTTCTGACCATTTTTGGATTGAGTTTGTTGTTTTTATATTGATTTGTATGAGCTGTTTATATTTTGGATGTTAACTCTTTTTTGGTCGTATTGCAAAAATATTCTCCCATTTCACAAGTTATCTTTTCATTTTGTTGATGGTTTTCTTTGCTGTGCAAAAGCATTTAAGTTTAATTAGGTCCCATTTATTTTTGCTTTTGTTTCTTTTGCTTTAGGAGACTGATCAAAAAAAATATTGCTACAATTTACATCAAAGAATGTTCTGCCTGTGTTCTCTTCTAGGAGTATCATGGTTTCAGGTATCACATTTGGGTCTTTAATTCCTCTGTGCTTCTACACCTGGATATCTGTTTCCTTCTTCATGTTAAGAAGTATTCAGCCATAATTTCCTCCAATATACTTTTGATACCCTTCTCTCTTCTTCTGGGACTCTTATAATGCAAACATTGCTAAGCTTAATGTTATCTCAGAAATCTCTTTACCTGTTATCATTTAAATGGGCTTTTGTTCTTCTTGCCAATTAGGTGATTTCCATTATTCTATCATTCAGATCACATATGAGTTCTTCTGAATCACTTAGGCTGATATTCATTTCTTCCAGTGTGGATTTTTTTTTTCCTTCCTTTCAGTTATTGAATTCTTCATTTTTGATTGAGTCTTTCTTAGTTCCTCATTAAAATACTCACTGTGTTCATCTATTCTTTTCCCTAATTCAGTTAACATTCATATTACCAGTTCTTTGGATTCTTTATCTGGTAAGTTGTTTACTCCTGTTTCATTATTTTTCATGACTTTCCTCTTGCTCTTTTGATTGAGACCAGTTCCTCTGCCTTTTCATTTGCTTAACTTTTTCTGCCTCTGTATGTTTAGGCAAAATAATTGCCTACTGTGATCTTGAAAGATGTTTTTATGTGGGAGCAGCCGTGTGTAGACTGTGTGTGCCCAATGCCTTTGATGGGAGAGAGAGATGTGACAGGGACACAAGTCACCAGTTTCCTCAGGGTGAGCTGGCAACTATCACTTTGGGAAAAGGTGGGGCTAGAGTTGGATTAAGGCAGGACCTACCCTCTTCTCAGTGGCTGTCATCACCCTATCAGAGGCAGGGTTTGGTCCTGCTAGAGTAGAAGTTCTGAGCTGGCACTGTTCCCTTTAAGTGTGTGTTTTCTCCTCTCCCAGGACCAGGACCCTCGTCTCAGAGTGGGGGAGTAAAGAAGCAAGGGGTAGGAGGTTGGTACAGGTGCTCACAGCTTGTGTTGGCTTCAGACAGGTCTGCGCTGTCTCCAGGGTGCTGCCTGCACGGGTGCCAGCAATGGCTCCCCTCATTCCACTCAGATGCAGCCTTGGGTCCAAGTCTTTGTTCCTCTGTCGATCACTGCCTCCAGCCACCACTACCCATGCCCTGCTGTGGAGTCACACTCAGGGTGAGGGGTGTGGGATGTGTGGACGCGTAGTATGTACCATGTGTGAGCCATGGGGAGCAGCTTCTGTCAGAGACCCGGGCTGCTTCCAGTGTGCTGCTTGAGAAAGTGCCAACCAAAGCTGCTACTACCCCACGCAGGCTCCACCTCAGGACAGGGTAACCTCTGTGTCCCAAGGTAAAGTCTTTTCTTTGATCATGGCAGCTCTCAATCCAGTGCTATGTTCTGCTTTGGAATAAGTGGGGCTAGAGCTTTCACTCAGCTTGGGCTGGCATGCACACTGAGGCACGTGCAGGGAGCCTGGCAAACGTGGAGCAGTCTTCAGTCCTGCCTCTCCGCCTTGCCTTGAGGGCCAGCCAATGTATGCAGACTCCTTATGAGAGAAGCCCAGTCTTCCCACAGCTCTCCTGTTACTCCCAAATGTCCTTTAACCAGCCAAGGGGGCTCAAATCCCCTGTACAAGACCCCAGGACCAGAGCAGCCGATCTGTGGCTCTCCCCACTCACTCCCCACCCGTGTATTCTTCCTTTCTGACCAGATTGTTTTTCTTCACCCTTACCCAATTACATGTGGGTCTTTCTTACAGTCTTGGTTGTATAGGAGTTTTTCTGCCAGTTTCCAGTCACTTTTCACTGAGAATTGTTGCACACATAGGTGCATTTTTGATGTATCCCTCGGGGGAACTGAGTTCCATGTCTTCATACTCTGCCATCCTGATTGATCTTTGAATCAACTTCACATTATTCCAGAACAGGTCATTTTGTATGAATGAGACTTGGAAACATTTGTCAAATAGTGAATGAATAGACAAGTCAAATTACTTCACCAGTGCATGCAATAAAGAATCCTTGCCAACTTTTAAGTACCCCTTCTCCAAACTTCCAAAATTACAAGTTTAGAATTCTGTAAAATTATTAGCTTAGACAATGTTATCCATTTGTTGCTTGAATTGCTTGGTCCTGATAAAGTAGCTAATAATTTTACAGAATGTTTTGTAATAACTACAGCCCAGAAAATAGCCATTTCTGTTTTAGAGATAATGTACCTGAGAAAATCTCACATAAAACATTTCACTCATTCAAGTGTTGCTGTAGGTGCTGTGGACACAGTAGTAAGCAAATTAAAAAATATGTCTTAAAAGAGTTTATGAGCTCTAGATAAAATTACATGTAGTGTAAAAGTGTTTTGAATAAAAATAGAAGTGTGATCAGGGAGCTAGTGAAGGGACAGCATATCTAAAATAAGATGTTCAGGGAAGGATTTTCGACCAGCTACATGAGTTGAGCTTGAAAGAAAGTAAAGAAACAAGCCCTTCAAGATAATCTAGGAAGAATTTTCCTGAGACAAAAAATAGTGGGTAAAACTGCCTTGAGGCAGAAGGCAATGACTAGCAAAGAGGCCGGTGTGTATTGAAAGAGATAAAGTAGGAGAAAAGTAATAGGAAATGAAGTCAGAGAAAGGTAAGTAGGAGGTGAATAACACGGGATTTTTGTCTGAAATGGGAAAGCAGTGGGTATTTCTAAACAGAGTGCTGAGACTTGACATATTTTTAAAGGATTACTCTGGTTGTTGAATAGAAAACAGACTCTGGGCTAGGGAGTTCACAATAATCAGACAAATGAGAGAATGTCTAGGACAAGGTTTGTAGCTATGGTAATTGTCAGAAGTGGCCAGTTTGGGGGATATACTTTGAGGGAAAGGACAACATTTTGTGCATTGGTTGAACGTAAGGTGTAAAAAGAAACAGGACTCAAGAATTTTCCCATGGTTTTTAGCATAAGCAACTAGAATAATAGAAATGCTATTTACTGAGATTGGAAGGATCAGGTTGAATGGTGTTAGGGGTTGAAATGAGTTCTCTCTGGGTCACACTGATTTTGAAACACTTGTTTCATATAGAGATGGCAGTAGCCAGCTAGAAGAGTCCAGATAAAGGAAGAGGTGTTGTGCTGACATATACATTTGGGATTCATTAGGTAGCATTTAAAGCCTTAAAGGAGTAGGAAATGGCAGTCTACTCCAGTATTCTTGTCTGGAAAATCCCATGGACAGAGGAGCCTGGCGGGCTGTAGTCTACAGGGTCGCAGAGAGTCAGACACGACTGAGCGACTCAACAACAACAGCGAAAGCCTAAAAGCTGATGGCGTTATCTGATTAAGAATGGCATGACGAGAGGAGTGGTGCATGCAGAAGGTTGTGGGGTCACTGTTAGCAGATATAACGATGAAACTAACATGAGACTAGAACTATTACAGAAAGAGTTGACACTAGAGAAATAAGACATAAACTCTGTATCTTGGTTCTCAAAATATAGTCAATCCAGCAATATAACTTTTTCTCAAAGGATGGCATTGGAATTAACTACGACCTTTCAATAAGCCAACTGGTCTATAACAAAGTTTTTTGAAAGTTCCTAATATAAAGGGTCTATTTTTTTTCCCCTTTATTTGACTCCCAATAATTATTATGAACTAAAATATCAGTTCTTCATGAGATACTGAGAGCCCAGGATTCAAAAATCTGACAGGAGTTAACCCTTCACAGAGCCTATGAACCATGGTTACGTTTGAGGAACAGAGCCCTTGATTTTTCAGACTCCCATTGAGAAGGTAAAGAGTCAAGAAACCCAAGGTTCCAATACCTTTTCTTCTTAAGGCATTGAATGCCTTCCGTTATCTATCTGAAAGGGTGAAACAAGTCTTCTCTGACTTCTCTGCTCCTATATGATAGGAGACACTGAAAAAACCACATATAGCCAAAGTATTAATTCTAAATATACCCTGGCTTTACTAAGAAAGAACATGAAAACACACTGTCAGAATTGAGCTGAACATAAGGAAGACTGTCTTGACACCATGGCTTGTTACCATGCTGAAATATATTATCATTTTCTAAAAATGTTACATACTTGAAGTGGTTGTAAGCCTCTGTTTTTTTTTTTTTTTTCCTACTAAGACTTTCAAAATCATATTACTAGCCTAGAAATGATTTAGGTGTAATTTGGATTGAAGGGCAATGGCCTTCAAAAATTAGTATCTTTCAAGGTCTTACCTAGTACATGATTTTATTATTTTGTTTCCTTGGGGTAGTTTAACCTCATTTACCTTTGATGTGGCAGAAGCTTTTTCCCCCTTTCATCATATTTTCCAGATGACTGGGCAACCATTAGAAAACTGCATGGTATAGAGACTAATAATAAGGAAGAAAAAAAAAAGAACACAAGAAAATGAACCAAGTTAAACAAATAGATCAAACAACTATAAATACCTTTTATCATACTAGGAGGAGAGGTTTGGGATCTCTGTGGAAAATTAACTGCCCCCTACCCTGGTCTTCTCATCTATACACAATTAGCTATGCCTGTTTGTGTATATATATATATACACACACACAATTTAGGACCCAAACTATGCAAATGTTACAGACTGAAACTTTGGAAGTATACTCAGAATGGAGTAGAATATCTCACAGTGCATCACTGATGAGATAACAGTGCTGCTCTATTAGATTATGATAATAAAAGTATAGCATAGCCAAAGAAAGATCTATATGATAGGAAAAGCATTTCCTTGCTTGAGACAAATGGAAATGTCTAAATGAGGATTGTCTTCAAGAGTTTCAGATACTTTGTTTCTTTTGCAACTAGATTTCAAAAATGTGAGGTAGATTCAATCAGGCAGGTTCCCACTGTTTCTTACCCCTACTATTCATGGTTTCACTAGTTAAAAAGAGCTATTCTAACTCTGTGTTGTTGTTTTTCCTTTCACAGAAAATTCTTTTTACCAGCGTCTGTAAGAAGTTTTTTTTTTTTTTTTGCTCTGAGGTGGCTCAGCTGGTTAAGAATCCACCTGCAATGTGGGAGACCTGGGTTCGATCCCTGGGTTGGGAAGATCCCCTGGAGGAGGGAAAGGCTACCTGTAACTCCAGTATTCTGGCCTGGAAAATTCCATGGACTGTATAGTCCATGGGGTCACAAAGAATTGGATACGACTGAGCGACTTTCACTTTATCACATCCATGTTCCCCTAAGAACTTAGAGAGAACAAATTACAAATATCTAGTATGTTTGCTACACCTCACTCCAACTTTAGTTTTCATTCAGTTTTCTTGGTGCATCATTCTAATTGATCATCAAGGCCAACAACTTAGAAATGCAAAATGTACCAAGAGATTCTATGCTTATCCTACAATTAAACATTGACATTAGTTTCCACAACAGAATAACCTTTCTCTTCTTCTCTATGTACCAATAGCATGGTGGTGATGGTTTAATCGCTAAGTTGTATCTGACTCTTGAAACCCCATGGACTGTAGCCCGCCAGGCTCCTCCGTGCATGGGATCTCCCAAGCAAGAATACTGGAGTGGGTTGCCATTTCCTTCTCCAGGGGATCTTCCTGACCCAGGATTGAACCTGAGACTCCTGAATTGCAGTCAGATGCTTCACCATCTGAGCCACCAGGGAAGCCTATTCCAGCAGCACAGCCAGAAAGTATTCTAAACACACAGTCTTAGTGGTATTAATAACAGATTAGCTTTCTGGCTTCAACTATCTAGTCCTACATTAAGTCCTAAATTTAAAGCAGGAGTGTTTGGAACCACTGAAGAGTCATCATGGGGAGGTTGTTATTTATGTAGCATCATGGGTAGAAGAGGTGTAGTTTAACAAATCAAAAGTTTAACAGTCTCTTTGACCTTCCCTGTTTTTTATTTCTTCCCTCTCCCCTTCTATCAATGTCTGTGTATTTATCCATCAACTATGTATAGACCCTAGGTATCATCTATCAATTGTGAGTATTCTGTAATATGCATATAAATCTAGGACCCCCAAAGTTTGGCATTAACTGTGGCACAAGCTCTATTAGAGGTAGCATGAATTCCTGCAGATTCTACTATAGGGCATAGTGTGTCAGAGGGACAGAAATGGAGAGATACACAGAGAGACTGCTTTAACTTTTTTTCAGCATCTATACTCCATGTGAGACCTCAGGGATTCCAATATCAAAAACATTTCATATCACTCTGAAGTGTAAGGCTCCTTATAAGTCATTAAGAAGTTTCATTTTACAGATAAAAAACCCAGGGCCCAGACACCTGAGGTGACACTACCTGTTAATAGCAGAGCTTACATCTTATACTCACACTTCCTGATCTTCAATAAATCACAATCCTTTCCCTCTACTCTAGCTAAAATCTAAAAGTTCTTCCTCTACTAAGAGAAACATAAATCAAATATAAATGACTAAAAAATACAGAAATATTAAAAGGAAGGAAAGATGAATGGCAAGTGTAAGCACAGTGTAAAAGTTATCAAGTTTTGCTTATTTTTTCCATATTCAATATTTTTAACTCATAAAAAAAACAAGATAAAAAAGTAAGTTTGCTGTGATTAATAAGTTGAACTTATTTATCAACAATTATAGGATGCACTGCCTATCACAATATTTTGAAAATAAGTTGAAAGTCCTTTGAAAAATATATTTTTAAAAAAGTTACTTAAGCTGAGGTTGATGTAGTAATGTCTATAATTTTGTGAATAACATCAATGGGTGAGACCTTAGACTAACCATAAGAAGATGTGATGGGTTTTCCTTAGTTTTATTGAATAGTGCTTATATTAACTTGTACCAAACAGAAAGTTTCCTGATCACAGATAAACAATTGTGCTCAGTTTTTCACCTGCTTTTGTCACCTTGTAGCCAAGGCTGAAATGCTTTCTACAGTGCCTAACAGAGTACCTGACATTTAGCTGATTTTAGAGTCATGACTTTAGAATGACTATTTTTCTTTTTATAAAATAATTAGAAGCTTTCTTCTGAGTTAACAAACTGGATTAGCATGCAATTAAGCATGTCTGTGGTTCTTTATGGGACAGTGGAACAAATTCTTCCACAAAGTATCAAGCAGGCATACTGCCTTAATGCTTCCATTCCCATTCTATAAAAGAAAAACCTCAATGAAAGCAGTTGTACAAAAAGACCTCTAGACAAGGTTGTCTTTAGTCTCCATTACTTTAAAGACACTTCCAACTTTGGAGTACAATGATATATTCATTCTGCAAAACCACTGAAGATAGGAGCTTTTCCCTCTGCCAGATGTAAAGTTTTAAATTTAAATTTTTAACAACTACCTAACAAAACAATCTGTCATTATTTGTGATCTCACAGTATCTGACCTGGTACAATATCTTATGAATAGGAAAGCCAATTATGTCAGAAATATGCACATTTTAGTTTACAATTTTATTGAATCTTGTAATTTTATACTTAATCACTTTAAGACTTAAGAAACTCAGCAAAAAGTTCAAATTTTTTAGGAAGTATTATAGTGTTCATTGTTGCTTTTCTTGCTACGTTTTTTTAAGTTAGCTGACAATCTCATAATCATGGATCACTTTAAGTGCTATCATACAGATAAGCTGTGAAACAAAATACCACATTTCTTTATGTAAAATGAATGTCTGAACTAAATTAGTTATTTATTCACTTTGCTAAAATGTAAAGGATTCATTTTCCTGGTTCTTTTTATTGGCAGAAAATAAAATAATGAGACTGCTGTTAAGATCTGATCCACTATCATCTGCTTTAGACAGGAGAAAGCAAAATACAGCCCATGAGCCAAATACAGCCCACCACCTGTTTTTGTAAATACTTTTATTAGACACAACTATAATTTTATTTACATATTTGTCCATGGCTGATTATGCTGCCACAACAGAACTGAATAGCTGGGTCAAAAGCACTATGGCCAACAAAATAAAAAAATATTTACTGTCTTGAAGATGGTAGGGTAGAAGTACACGAGCTAACCTCTCTTTACAAAAACTCGAAAATCACAAATAACTGCTAAACAACCATTGACCAAAAAATGGTGAAAGCTACAAAAGAAGTATCCTACATCCAAAGATGAGAAACCACAACTAGATGGTAGAAGGGGGTGCAATCATGATAAAGTCAAATCCTATATCCACCGGGTCTGAAAATAATTATATCACAGAACTTCTCCTCACAGAAGTGAAAGTTCAGCAACCCATGTCAGACTCCTCGGCCTGGGGGTCCAGGACTAAGAGGAGAAACCCCCAGAGAATTTGGCTTTGAATGCCAGTTGGGCTGGTTCACAGGAGTTCCGTAAGACTGGAGTAAATGGAAACTACACTCCTAGAGGGCAAACACAAGGTCGTGTGTACACCAGGACTCAGGGGAAAAAGCAATGACTTCAGAAGAGCCTAAGCCAGATTTACTTGCTGGTACTGGAGGGTTGGCAGCCAGGAGGTGGTTGTGACTCACGGCAGGGACAAAGACATTGATAGCTCTGGGGAATACTCAAAGACATTTGAGTAGCTCTGGGGAACACTTATTGGCACGAGCCCTCCTGGAGGCCACAATTTTCTCACAAATACTTGGCCCCACCCATTAAGCTCCAGGGCTGGGACACCTCTGGCCAAACACGAAGAGGGAAGGGACACAGCCCCACCCATTATCAGACAGGCTGTTTGAAGTCTTCCTAAGTATACAGCTGCCAGTTAAAAACATGCCCTGATGTGGCCCTGACCACAAGAGGACAAGACCCAGTTCTACCCACCAAGGGGCAGGCACCAGTCCCCCTGACTCCCCCA
Source organism: Cephalophus harveyi (assembly GCA_006410635.1). NCBI lineage: Eukaryota > Metazoa > Chordata > Mammalia > Artiodactyla > Bovidae > Cephalophus > Cephalophus harveyi. The sequence continues at coordinate 143,585 of SJYT01070509.1, read as the reverse complement.
GAAAGCCTACACAAGTCTCTTAGGTGGCCTCATTCACCAGGGGCAGACAGCAGAAGCAAGAACTACAACCCTGCAGCCTGAAGGATGGAAACTGCAATCACAGAAAGTGAAGACAAAATAGCAGGGCAGAGGAATGTGTCCCAGATGAAGGAAAAACACAAGAAGAACAATTTGGTGCCTGGCAATCTACCTGTAAAACAACTCAGAGTGATGGTGTGCTTGCTTCATCACTTCAGTCATGTCCAACTCTTTGCCACCCTATGGACCATAACCAACCAGGCTCCTCTACCCACGGGATCTCCAGGCAAGAATAATGGAGTGGGTTGCCATGCTGTCTTCCAATGGATCTTCCCAGCCCAGGGACTGAACCCGTGTCTCCTGTATCTCCTGCACTGCAGGTAGATCCTTCACCGCTGAGCCACTGAGGAAGCCCTCAGTGTAACAGTAGTAAAGATGACCAAAGATCGCAAAAAGAAGGCGATATAGATCAAGAGGATAAAAGACATGTTTAACAGCAACCTAGAAAGATTAAAGAAAAACAGAGATGAACAATAACTGAAATAAGAGATACACTAAAAAGAATCAATAGAATAACTGAGGCAGAAGAAGAGATAAGTGATCTGGAAGACATAATGGTGGAAATCACAATTGTGGGAAAGAACAAAGAAAAAAGAATGAAATGAAGACAGTCTGAGACCTCTGGGACAAAATTAAATGCATCAATATTTGCATTATAGGCTCCAAGAGAAGAAGAAAGAACCTGAGATAATAGCTACAAACTTTCCTAATATGGGAAAAGAAACAGTCATCCAAGTCCAGGAAGTACAGAGTGGCAGGCGAGAAAAATCCAAGAAGGAACACAGTGAGACATACAGCAATCAAAGTGACAAAAATTAAAGAAAGACTTGAGGTGCCATTGCCTTCTCCAAAAGACAAAGAAAAAATATTAAAAGCAACAAGGGAATAGCAACAAATAACATACAAGGGAACGCCCTTATGATTATCAGCTGATTTCTTAGCAGAAACTATGCAGGCCAGGAGAGAGTGGCACAATATATTTCAAGCAATGAAAGGGAAGAACCTACAACCAAGAATACTCGACCAGCAAGACTTAGATTCAGATTTGACAGAGATGTCAAAAGCTTTACAGAGAAGCAAAAGCTAAGAGAATTCAGCACCACCAGACCAGCTTTGCAACTAATGCTAAAGGAACTTCTAGGTGGAAAAGAAAAGCCCACAACTAAGAACAGGAAAATTACAAATGGAAAAGCTCACTAGTAAAGGCAAACATACAATATAGATAGGAAATCACACACAAATACAATAGCAGAACCAGCAAGTGTGGGAAGAGGAGAATACAAATGTAGGATACTGGAAATGCATTTGAAATGAAAACACCAACAACTTAAAAAGCAATCTTGTGTGCAAACAGACAGCTATATCAAAAACCTTATGATAACCACACACCAAAAAGCCAGAATACACACAGAGAACATAAAAAGGAATCCAAACCCGTTAGTAAAGTTAGCTATCAAATCACAAGAGAACATAAAAGGGAAGAAAAAAAATCTACAAAAATAAATCCCCAATACTAAACAAAGTGGCAATAAGAAAACATATATCAATAATTTTCTTAAGTGTAAATGTATTAAATGCCCCAACCAAAAGACACAGACTGGTTGAATGAATACAAAAACAAGACCCATATATATACTGTCTGCAAGATCTAGGGACACAGATGGACTGAAAGCAGATGGAAAAGGTATTCCTTGCAGATGGAAATCAAAAGAAAGTTGGAGTAGCGATATTCATATCAGACAAAACAGACTTTAAAATAAAAACTGTTATAAGAGACAAAAAAGAAAACTACAGGATGATCAAGTGATCAATCCAAGGAAAAAAGAGAACAACTTTAAATATATATGCACCCAAATTAGGAGCACCTCAATATATATGGCAAATCAAACACCCATAAAAGAAGAAATTGACAGTGAAACAGCAACAGTGGGGGATTTTAACACTCCACTTTCATCAATGGACAGATCACCCAAACAGAAAAATCAATAAGGTAACACAGGCCTTAAATGACATACTACACCAGAACTTAATTGACATGTATAGAGCAACCCATCAGAAAGCACCAGAATACATTATTCTCAAGTGATAAGGAACATTCTCCAGGGTAGATCCCAGGTTGGGTTACTAGTAAGCCTTGGTAAATTTAAGAAAGTGTTAAGTCGCTCAGTAGTGTCCTTGAGACCCCATGGATTGTAGCCTGCCAGGCTCTTCTGTCCATGGAATTCTCCAGGCAAGAATACTGGAGTGGGTTGCCATTTCCTTTTTCCAGGGGATCTTCCTGACCCAGGGATCAAACCCTGGTCTCCCACATTGCAGGAATATTCTTTACCAACTGAGCCACAAGGGAAGCTGTAAGAAAACTGAAATCATATCAAGCATCTTCTCTGACCACAATGCTGTGAGATTAGAAATCAACTATAAGAAAAAAGTAAAAAAAAAAAAAAAAAAACACACAATGGAGGCTAAAGCATATACTACTAAACAACCAATGGATCACCGGAGAAATCAAAGAGGAAATCAAAAAACACCTAGAGACAAATGAAGATGAAAGAACAACAACCTAAAACCTATGGGACATGGCTGCTGCTGCTGCTGCTGCTGCTAAGTCGCTTGAGTCGTGTCCGATTCGGTGCGACCCCACAGATGGCAGCCCACTGGGCTCCGCCATCCCTGGGATTCTCCAGGCAAGAACACTGGAGTGGGTTGCCATTTCCTTCTCCAATGCATGAAAGTGAAAAGTGAAAGTGAAGTCACTCAGTCGTGTCTGACTCAGCAACCCCATGTACTGCAGCCTACCAGGCTCCTCCGTCCATGGGAGTTTCCAGTCAAGAGTACTGGAGTGGGATGCCATTGCCTTCTCCGATGGGACATGGCAAAGATAGTTCTAAGAGAGAAGTTCACAGCAATACAATCATACCTCAGCAAACAACAAAATTCACAAATAAACAACCTAACCTTCCACCTAAAGAACTAGAGAAAGAAAAAAGCAAAACCCAAAGTTAGCAGAAGAAATCATAAAGATCAGACCAGACATTAATAGTGATGAAAAAATGATAGAAAACCCAGCTTTTAATTTCACTGATATTCTTTGAGAAGATAAACAAAACTGATATATCTTTAGCCAAGAGAAAAAGGGAGAGGGCTCAAATCAATGAAATTAGAAATTTAAAATTTGTCACAAAAATAAAAAGGATCATCAGAGACTACTACAAGCAACTATATATGCCAATGAAATAGACAACCTAAAAGAAATGGACACATTTTTTAGAAAGTACAATCTCCAAAAACTGAACCAGGAAGAAACAGAAAATATGAACATACCAATCACAAGCAGTGAAACTGAAAATGTGATTTAAAAACAAACAAAAGTCCAGTACCAGATGGCTCCAGAGGCAAATTCTACCAAACATTTAGAGAAGAGTGAACACCTATCCTTCTAAAACTATTTCAAAAAATTGCAAAAGGAACACTGCTGCTGCTGCTGCTGCTAAGTCACTTCAGTCGTGTCCGACTCTGTGCGACCCCATAGATGGTAGCCTACCAGGCTCCTCCATCCCTGGGATTCTCCAGGCAAGAACACTGGAAATCATAAAGATCAGACCAGACAGTAATAGTGATGAAAAAATGATAGAAAACCCAGCTTTTAATTTCACTGATATTCTTTGAGAAGATAAAACTGATATATCTTTAGCCAAGATATTTGGCACCCCTTTAGTGGGGTGCCATTGCCTTCTCCGAAAAGGAACACTACCTAACCCATTTTATGAGGCAACCGTAACACTGCTACCAAAATCAGACACAGATAACACAAAATAGAAAATAACAAGTTAATGTCACTGATGACCACACACACACACACACACACACACACACACACACACACAAATTCTCAACAAAATACTAGCAAATTGAATCCAAAACTACATTAAAATGATCCTACACCATGAACAAATGGGATTTATCCCAGGGATGCAAGGATTTTTCAGAATATGCAAATAAACCTGTGTGAAACACCACATCAACAAATTAAAGAATAAAAACCATATGATCATCTCACTAGATGCCGAAAAGTATTTTGACAAAATTCAGCACTCATTTATGATAAAAAATACTCTCCAGAAAATGAGCATAGAGGGAATCTACCTCAACATAATCAAAGCCATATATGACAGGCCTACAGCTAACATACTTAACAGTGAAAGGCTGAAAGCATTTCCACTAAGGTCTAGAATAAGACAAAGATGTCTACTCTCACCATTTTCATTCAACAAAACTTTGAAAGTCCTAGGCATGGCAATTAGAAAAGAAAAAGAAAGGGAATCTAAATTGGAGAGGAAGTAAAACTGTCACTGTTTGCAGATGACATGATACCATACACAGAAAATCCTAAAGATGCTACCAGAAAACTACTAGTGCTCATCAATGAATTTGATAAAGTTTCAGGAGACAAAATAAAAACACAGAAATCTATTGCATTTCTATACACCAACCGACACAGCATATTAAAAAGCAGAGACATTACTTTGCCAACAAAGGTTTGTCTATTCAAAGCTTTGGTTTTTCCAGTAATCATGTATGGATGTAAGAGTTGAGCTGAGCACTGAAGAACTGGTGCAACCCTGGGAGGGGACTGCAAAGAAGAATACACATGGACAGACACTTGTCCTGGGGAGCAAGCAGATGGAATCACAATTTGGTCACTCAAGTCCTAGGGTCCTATGTAGAGGAAAAGAGCCCCTGGAAGGACTGTTGGGACAGAGAGAGGGCTGGAGAAGCCCAGACTTAACTCCTTAGGAGTACACCCATGCTGCCTTGCCAATGACCAGGGCAGAGAGAGAGCTCCTTGCATTGGAAATTGCCACCCACCTGCACTCCCCTAGCTGAAAGAGGTGAACTCCCTAAACTCACTCATTCCACAACACAGATTGATGCAGGATCTGGGCCGACCAGCCCTGGAAAAAGACAAGGTCTAGTTACACACACACAAATACTACACTTGATCTTAGCCAAAGGTCCGTATAGTCAAGGCTATAGTCTTCCCAATGGTCACATAGGATTTAGAGAGCTGGACCGTAAAGAATGCAGAACAGCAAAGAACTGATGCCTTCAAACTGTGGTACTGGAGAAGACTCCTGAGAGTCCCTTGGACAGCAAGATCAAACCAGTCAATCTTAAAGGAAATGAACCCTGAATACTCATTGGAAGGACTGATGCTGAAACTGAAGCTCCAGTATTTTGAATACTTGATGTGAACAGCTAATTCATTGGGAAAGTCTGTGATGCTGGGAAAGATTGAGGGCAGGAGGAGAAGAGGACATCAGAGAATGAGATGGCTGGATGACATCACCAATGCAATGGATGTGAACTTGGGCAAACTCTGGGAGACAGTGAGGGGTAGGGATGCCTGGCATGCTGCAGTCCATGGGGTCCTAATGAGTTCAACACAATTGAGTGACTGAGCAACAGTTACACACAATGTACTAGACGGCCTGAGGTGTAATCTTGGTAGGGTGGTGGTGAACCCTGTCATCACTCTCAGGAGCATGCAGAGGTTTGTCTCCCAGCAAGAGCACTGTGGCTCAGCCCACTCCATACCACAGCTTGTTCTAGATCTGAAACAGACAGGTCCTGGGAGAAATCTACCACAGAGACACTGTAGAACTCTGGTGCCAGCACAGCTGCCTCAATTCCTGCAGTCACAACATTCCAACCCCGAGCTTCAGTCTGCTCTAAACCAAAGCACTGTACCAGATCTGGGGCACACACACCAGGGGAAGGGATGTAACCCTGGGCTGCTTCTGAGTAGAGCTCTGGGTGTCTACACAGGGAAAGCATAGATCCTCTGTGAGCAGCCCCCTCCTTTGTGGCAGGACATGCACTAAAGGGCAGTGGAGCCTGACTGAGCCTGACAGCAGGAGCTTCTACTCCAACTGGGGAGCAAACCCCATCCTTGAGAAAGAGGTGACGCTGCAGAGCAGAGAGGAAGACCCACCTCACATTCTGAAAAGGCTGTAAATCTCCCAACATCAACCATACTCAAGAGGATAATGGCCAGGACGCTCCAAGGAAAAATATGGCCGGTGTATCAAAATCAACCCTCTTACCAAAGACTGCGGACACAGAAATTCTAGATTCACAAGGACATCTTCACATAAAAACACCCCTTCAAAACCACAGGAGATTATTTTCACCTAAATCCGTAGAGATAAAGTTAAGTAAATGAAAAAGTAGAGAAACCACTCCCACTTAAAAGAGCAAGAAAAACTATGAGAAAGAACAAATAATGAAACAGAGCACACAGCACTCAAAGAAGGGGTTATACGAACATTAATAGAATTAAGAAAAATTATCAGTAAAAGTTGGTAACTGACACTAAAAGATGAACTCCTCAGGTCGGTAGGTGCCCAATATGCTACTGGAGAAAGTGGAGAAATAACTCCAGAAAGAATGAAGAGATGGACCCGAAGCAAAAACAACACCCAGGTGTGCATGTGGCTGGTGATGGAAGTAAAGTCTGATGCTATAGAGCAGTACTGCAGAGGAACCAGGAATGTTAGGTCCATGAATCAAGGTAAACTGGAAGTGATCAAACAGGAGATGGCAAGAGTGAATATCGACATTTTAGGAATCAGTGAACTAAAATGGACTGGGATGGGAGAATTTAACTCAGATGACCATTATATCTACTACTGTGGGCAAGAATCCCTTGGAAGAAATGGAGTAGCCCTCATAGTTAACAAAGAGTCTGAAATTTAGTTCTTGGGTGCAATCTCAAAAATGACAGAATGATCTCTGTTCATTTCCAAGGCAAACCATTCAATGTCACAGTAATCCAAGTCTATGCTCCCCCCAGTAATGCTGAAGAAGGTGAAGTTGAATAGTACTATGAAGACCTACAAGACCTTCTAGAACTAACACCCAAAATAGATGTCTTTTTTCGATATGCTGCTGCTGCTGCTGCTGCTGCTAAGTCGCTTCAGTCGTGTCCGACTCTGTGCGACCCCATAGATGGCAGCCCACTGGGCTCCCCCATCCCTGGGATTCTCCAGGCAAGAATACTGGAGTGGGGTGCCAAGGGCACTGGAATTCAAAACTAGGAAGTCAAGAAACACCTGAAGTAACAGGCAAATTTGGCCTTGGAGTACAAAATGAACCAGGGCAAAAGCAGACTTTTGCCAAGAGAATTCACTGGCCATAGCAAACACCCTCTTTCAATAGCACAAGAGAAGACTCTACACATGGACATCACCAGATGGTCAATACTGAAAACAGATTGATTATATTCTTCACAGCCAAAGATGGAGAACTCTATAGTCAGCAAAAACAAGACCGGAAGCTGACTGTGGCTCAGATCATGAACTCCTTATTGCCAGATTCAGACTCAAGTTGGAGAAAGAAGGAAAAACACTAGACCATTCAGGTATGACCTAAATCAAATCCCTTATGATTATACAGTGAAAAAGACAAATAAATTCAAGGGATTAGATCTGATAGATAGAGTGCCTGAAGAACTGTGGATGGAGGTTCGTGACATTGCACAGGAGACAGGGATCAAGACCATCCCCATGAAAAACAAATACAAAAGGCAAAATAGTGATCTGAGGAGACCTTACAAATAGCTGTGAAAAGAAGAGAAGACAAAGGCAAAGGAGAAAAGGAAAGATATACCCATCTGAATTCAGAGTTCCAAAGAATAGCTAGGAGAGATGAGAAACCCTTCCTCAGTGATCAATGCAAAGAAATAGAGGAAAACAATAGAATGGGAAAGATTAGAAATCTCTTCAAGAAAATTAGAGACACCAAGGGAACTTTTCATGCAAAGATGTGTACAATAAAGGACAGAAATGGTACAGAAACAGAAGATATTAAGGAGTGAAAGTTACTCAATTGTGTCTGACTCTTTGTGACCCCATGGACTGTGTCCATGGAATTCTCCAGGCCAGAATACTGGAGTGGGTAGCCTTTCCCTTCCTCCAGAGGAGCTTCCCAACCCAAGGATTGAACCCAGGTCTCTCACATTGCAGGCAGATTCTTTACCAGCTGAGCCACAAGGGAAGCCCAAGAACACTGGAATCAGTAGCCTATCCCTTCTCCAGTGGATGATCCTGTCCCAGGAATTGACCAGGGTGTCCTGCATTGCAGGCAGATTCTTTACCAACTGAGCTATAAGGGAAGACCATATTAAGAAGAGATGGCAACAATACACAGAAGAGCTATACAAAAAAGTTCTTCATGGCCCAGATAACCACAATGGTGTGATCACCCACCTAAAGCCAGACATCCTGGAATGTGATGTCAAGTGGGCTTTAGGAAGCACCACTACTAACAATGCTAGTGGAGGTGATGGAATGCCAGTAGAGCTATTTCAAATCCTAAAAGACAATGCTGTAAAAGTGTTGCATTTATTATGCCAGCAAATCTGGAAAACTCAGCAGTGGCCACAGGACTGGAAAAGGTCAGTTTTCATTCCAAACCCAAAGAAAGGCAATGCCAAAGAATACTCAAACTACTGCACAATTGCACTCATCTCACACGCTAGTAAAGTAATGCTCAAAATTCTCCAATCCAGGCTTCAACAGTACGTGAACTGTGAGCTTCCAGATGTTCAAGATAGATTTAGAAAAGACAGAGAAACCAGAAATCAAATTGCCAACATCCCCTGGATCATCAAAGAAGCAAGAGTTCCAGAAAAACATCTACTTCTGCTTTATTGACTATGCCAAAGCCTTTGACTGTGTAGATCACCACAAACTGTGAAAAATTCTGAAAGAGATGGGAATACCAGACCACCTGACCTGCTTCTTGAGAAATCTGTATACAGATCAAGAAACAGAATTGGACATGGAATGACATAGTTGTTCCAAATTGTGAAAGGAGTACGTCAAGACTGTATATTGTCACACTGTTATTTAACTTATACGCAGAGTACATTATGCCAAATGCTGAGCTGGAAGAAGCACAAACTGGAATCAAGATTGCGAGGAGAAAAATCAATAACCTCAGATATGCAGATGACACCACCCTTATGGCAGAAAGCGAAGAACTAAAGCCTCTGATGAAAGTGAAACAGGAGAGTGAAAAATTTGGCTTAAAGCTCAACATTCAGAAAACTAAGATCATGGCATTCGGTCCCATCACTTCATGGCAAATAGATGGGGAAACTATGGGAACAGTGAAAGAATTTATTTTGGGGGGCTCCAAAATCACTGCAGATGGTGGCTGCAGCCATGAAATAAAAAGATGATTGCTCCTTGGAAGAAAAGCTATAACCAACCTAAACATCATATTAAAAAGCAGAGACATTACTTTGCCAACAAAAATCCATCCAGTCAAAGCTATGGTTTTTCCAGTAGTCATGTATGGGTGTGAGAGTTGGACTATAAAGAAAGCTGAGTGCTGAAGAATTGATGCTTCTGAACTGTGGTGTTGGAGAAGACTCTTGAGAGTCCCGTGAACACCAAGGAGATCCAACCAGTCAATCCTAAGGGAAATCGGTCCTGAATATTCACTGGAAGGACTGATGCTGAAGCTGAAACTCCAATACTTTGGCCACCTGATGCGAATAACTGATTCATTAGAAAAGACCCTGATGCTGGGAAAGATTGAAGGTAGGAGGAGAAGGGGACGACAGCGGATGAGATGGTTGGATGGCGTCACCAACTCGATGGACATGTGTCTGAGCAAGCTCCAGGAGTTGGTGATGAGCAGGGAGGCCTGGTGTGCTGCAGTCCATGGTGCTGCAAAGAGTTGGATATGACAGAGTGACTGAATTGAACTAATCAACAAAAGTGAATTATCACTGTAAGAAGGAAGTAGAAAATATACCATACTAAAAAGACAATTCAATTGCCAAAATCAAAAGCAACCTAGAAGCAATGCATAGCCAAATAATGAAACAGAACAACAAATAAATGATCTTGAAGATAGAATACTGGAAATCAATGAATTAGAACAACAGATAGAAAGACAAATTTAAAAACTAAAAGAAAAATAGGAGATCTATGGAATAATATAAAATGTCTCAACATATGCATAATAAGAGTTCCAGAAAAAAAAAAGAGAGAGAGAGAGAGAAGGTAATTGAAAATATATTTGATGAAAATATAGCTGAAACCTTTTCAGATCTAAAGAAGGAAACAGATACCCAAGTATAGGAAGTACAATGGATTCCAAGTAAGATGAATCCAAGCAGATCCACACCAAAACATACAATAATTAAGATGGCAAAATTTAAAGACAAAGAGAGGATTCAAAAAGCTGCAAGAGAGAAAATCACGTACAAGGGAATAGCCACTAGGGTATCAGCTGATTTCTCTGCAGAACAGAGGACTACAGTCATATACTCAAAGAATTAAAATAGAAAAATCTGTAACCTAGGATACTTTACCCAGCAAGATTATCACTTTGAATAGAAGAGATAAATAATTTCTCAAACAAGGAAAAATTCAAAGAAAACTGAACCTACTCTAAAGCTGAAACTACTCTAAAGCTGAACCTACTCTGAACCTACAATAAACATTGTAAGTTTTTTTCTCTAAATAGAAGTAAGAATCTATAGAAGAGGGAAAATAACAATAGGAAAGGCACATATACACTAAGGATTGAAGATCACTTAAAAAACCAATATGTAGATTAAAAAAAAATCAAAAGAAATTGTGACAGTGTTTATAAATACAGGACTACAATAAATAATAAAAAGGATTAAGATTTAAAAATAGAACATCAAAATCACAAAATATAGAGGAAAAGAGTATAAAAAGGCAGATTTTTTAGAATGTGATTGAATTTAGATAGCTATCAGTTTAAACACATAGATATAGTTATGGGTCAACATACTTGGTATCCATGGAAACCACAAATCAGTAATATACAATAGATTCACAAAAAAATAAAATGAAAGGAACTCAAGCAGATTGTAAAAGAAAATTATAAAAATATAAAAGATATGAAGAAAGAAGAAAAAAATAGAAAATAAGGATTAAATGGCACTTAGTACACACCTATCAATAATTAAATCCCAATGGAGTACAAGCTTTGACCAAAAGACATACAAGTGGTAGATAGGATTAAAAAAAAAAAAAGAAAACAAGAACGTGCAATATGGTGCCTATAAGAGACTCAATTCAGGATGAAAGACATACACACATTGAAATAAAGAGATGAAAAATGATATTTCATGCAAACAGTCACAACAAAGGTGGGGGTAGCAATGCTCATATTACAAAAAACAGATTTTAAAAGAAAGGTCATAAGAAAAAAATGAAGGCATTATAAAATGCTCTCAATACAAGAAGAGGATATATACTTATTAATATTTATGCACCCAGTATAGAACATCAAAATATATAAAGCATATACTAAAAGATATAAACAGAGAAACTGACAGTAATATAATAACAGTAAGAGACTTAACACCCCACTGACATCAATGGACAGATCATACAGACAGAAAATCAATAAGGCAATAGGTCTTAAGTGACACAGTAGACCAGTTGAACTTAATTGATATCTATAAGACACTACATTCCCCCAAACTAGAATACAAAGTCTCTTCAAGCATGCATGGAATGTCCTCTACGACCACATACTATCACAAAAACAGCCTCAACAAAATTGAAAGGATAGCTATGATTTCAAACATCTTTTCTGAATACAGCAGAATGAATCTAGAAAAATGAGAAAAGTTGAAACACATGTACAATAAACAACATATTACTGAAAAACCCAATGGATCAATGATGAAGTTGAATAATGAATCAGAAAATATCTCAAGACAAATGAAAATACAACTTTACAAAACCTATGCACTGCAGCAAAAGCAGTTCTAAAATGGGAGTTCATAATGATACAGTTCTTCTTCAAGAAACAAGAAAAACCTCAAACAACCTAACCTACCACTTGAAAAAAATTAGAAAAAGAACAACCAAAGTCCAAAGTAAAAAAAAAAAAGGAAAGAATAAAGCTCAAACAGGAAATAGAGTTTAAAAGAACAGTGAACCCAAGGGCTGACTTTTTGAAAAGATAAACTAAAATGACAAACCTGTGTAGGCTCACCAAGAAGAAGAGAAGATTTAAATAAAGAAATGAAAAAAGAGAAATAACAACCAATAATATAGACACAAAAAAATCATTAAAGAACATATGTCAACAACAGAGAAGAAATGCACAAGTTTCTAGAAACACAGTTAGCCGTGGCATAGTCAAAACGAAACAATCTGAAAAGACGAATCACTAGAAGTGAAACAGTATCTGTAATTAAAAATAAACAAAAAGTCCCTGCAAACAAAAGTCCAGGACTGGACAGCTTCACTGGGGACTACTATCAAACACAGAAAGAAGAACTTATACCTATCCTTCTCAAACAATTCCAAAAAATTACAAAGAAGGAACACTCCCAAATTTGTTTTATGAGGCCACCATTACCCTGATACCAAAACCAGAGACTCCATAAGTAAAGAAGGTGTCTGGTTAGTATTTTTAGATAAATGTAGACGCAAAAATCCTTAACAAAATATTACCGTGACAAATCCAACAATACATTAAAAGGATCACACACCATGATCCAGTTGGGTTCATCCCATGGTCACCAGGATGGTTCAACATACATGAATCAATTTCATACACCACGTTAACAAAAGACAAGACCCACGTGCCATTCCAATAGACACAGAAAAAGCATTTGACAAAATTCAACTTTCATTTACAAAAGAAAAACCTCCCATCAAAGTGGGTATAGAGGGAACGTATAATAAAGGCCATTTACAATAAATGCACAGCTAACACCATACTCAGCCACAAAAACATGAAAGTATTCCTACTAAATTCAGAAACAACACAAGGATGCCCACTATTACCATTTCTAGTCAACAGAGTATTGGAAATTCAAGCCAAAGAAATTAGACAGGAAAAAAGAAATAAAATGTATCCAAATTGGAAGAGAAGACATAGAGCTATCTGCAGATGACATGATACCCTATATAGAGAATCCTAAAGACTCCATACAAAAATTGTAAGAACTAATAAATGAGTTTAGCAAGGTAGCAGGATACAATATTAATATATAGAAATCTGCAGTGTTTCTTTACACTAACAACAAATTACGAGAAAGAAAAAATTAAATTCTGTTCAAATTTAGACCCAATAAAATAAAATACTTAAGAATAAACTTAACCAAGGAGTTTAAATACCAATGTTAGACCACTAAAACAAAATGATAAAAATTAGTAACATGTTTATAGGCAACAGTTTTTAGACATCTGTTCCAATTGTTATTTGTTGTTTAGTCGCACCTAAGTCACATCTAACAGTTTTGCGACCCCGTGGACTGTAGACCGCCAGGCTCCTCTGTCCCTGGGATTTTCCAGGCAAGAATACTGCAGTAGGTTGCCAGTTCCTTCTCCAGGGAATTTTCCCAATCCAGGGATCGAACCCGCTTCTCCTGCATTACAGGTGCATTCTTTACAACTGAGCCACTAGGGAAGCCCCTTCCATAGTTCTTAATTTTATAACAGAAAAATGAACACTTATTTTTGTGTTCTGGAAGGTCTCCACTCAATTCACTTCCACCTTTCAATTAAATTCTTAACAACCAGGTGTCACATACCATATCTTAGACACAATTAGAGATCACAAAGATCTCCTCATTCATTCAATAAAGCTCTACTAAGTATTTCTCATGTATAATATGCTGGGGTCAAACATGAGAAATGAAAATGGCTACTGTTAAGTAGGTTGTAAACCAGCTGAAGAAATAAAATAAATGCACTAAGAATTGTGGTACAAAGCAATATGTGATAAACATTATACATGTAGTACTATTGCTGCTCTAAACAATATATTTAAAAACACCTAAAAGAGAAAGAAATCACCTCTAGCTGTAGGGACGAGAAGCAATCCTGGTGGAGATGGCACTGAACTGTGTTTTTAAGTGTATAAATTTAACAAATACAGATGTATGGAACAGAAATTAGCATTCCATGCAAAAGGAATAGCATAACCAAGGACATGAACTTGGGGGAACAGGAATGTGCATTAATGGAACCAACTGGCAAAGGTGAAAGCATATTAATGAATCACTTTATATTCAGGGAAAGGGTACAGATGAGGTAAGAATTAAAGCAAAAAGAGTGCAAGGTAGGTTAGGAAGGACCTTGAATGGAAGGTTTAGGTATTTACTCTCTCAGAGTCAATGAAAGCTAATAGAAGATTTTTAAGCAAAGGATTTAATTCCATAGATTAATTTGGTAGCATTTGATAGGAGAGTAAGGGGAAAGATAAGTGATACGGAGGTAATAAAATCAGGCCAGCACAGTTGCAAGACTGTAAGAGAAGAGAAAAGATACTTTAAAAAGGAGTCAGTTCAAATAAGTGACTATAACAACCTACATTTTATCCATTTTATATTCATTTAAATGAGCTGGCAATGTGAGGAGAGGTAAAGAAAATGCGGCAAGACAGCCCATGACGTAGGAAAGAATTTATCCAAAGATGGTATATAGGGTATTTTTCATATGGCTAAAAAATATTTTGCCAAAAGACATTCATTTTTCTAAATTAAAATTTTTTAATGTTTGTTGAATTTAATACTGTCATACATATACATATATGCATATTGTATATACATATAAATGTATGTATATTATATATACACATGTATATACATATATATAATTTAGGACTCTAATGAATTTGCCTATATTACTAAATATTTTTTATTAAGTTAGTATCTTAGTGCAGGCTGCTAGAACAAGATAACACAACCCACTCCAGTATTCTTGCCCAGAGAATCCCATGGACAGAGGAGCCTGGCAGGTTGCAGTCCATGGGGTCGTGAGAGTCGGACACGACCTAGCAACTAAAACCACCAACCAAACCAAACCAGGTGGTTTATAAACAATAGAAGTTTATTTCTCACGCTTCAGGAGGTTGGAAATGCTAGGTTAGGGTACCAACATGGTTAGGTTCTGGTGGGAACTGTTTTCTGGGGGTGCAGACTGCTGACTTCTCATTGTATCCTCACATGGCAGAAAGAAGGTGAGCTCTGTGGGGCACTTTGTGTAAAGGCACTAATCCCATTCATGAGGGCTCATGACCTAATGACCTCATAAGGCCCCACTAATAACATCACATTGGAAATTAGGATTTCAACATACAAATTTGGCTATAGGGGATATAAACATTCAGTTCATAATAGTGTCAAGAAAAATGCAAAAGTACTTGTTTTCTATAACCAACTGTGTTTAGTTAATATCTATTATCTATTGCATATTATGATGTTGATGATTTGATTATCAATTTAAACAAGCGGTGATGGAAAGTGTACAAATCTGTGTCTTTTAAAGAAATCTTAGACTTTGTTCAGTCTGTGAATCAACCTTGTTTTTTGACCATATATTAGTTTTTTGATAAAAATGGCAGAATCCTAGCGGAAGTTTTTGTACTAATCATGAATTTCAGTCTTAACTCACCCTCTGTGTATTATTACCCCTCTTTGCCTCATCATCTTAAACACAATGAGTTCATCTGCAGCACATTTTAATGCATAATATAAAGTGTCAGCCTACCATGTCCAGATAACAACTGCAGAAAAACATGGATTTCTTCTGTTTCCTGGGAGTTTGCTCTCAGCAATGTCTTCCTTCCCAGATTCTCACTTTTCTTTTGGGTGCATTCTAGTTGTTTCCCATAAGTTTTAGATGTGTTCAAACACCTCTTTTCATTCTCTGGGTACTCTCTGCCCAGATTAACTGTCCCTTCCTTGCCATATCCTATATCTCACTTTCAAAGGCCAATTAATCCCTCTACATATCCTAAATAGTGTGTGGAAAATAGTTTTCCTAGCACTTAACTAAAATACGACTATGTTTTAGTTGATTAGAAAAGAGTTTAAATAAAAACAACAAAAAGAACAATGAGAACCAAGACTTCATATGAATGATTAACAAAAAAAGACTTTGCTTGTCTTAGAAAATTGTTATTTTTCTTCATGTCAAATATATGAGACTTTATGGTAGAGGAATATCCAGCTGACTGAGACACTTGAACAACTACCTCAAGGTTCATTTGGTTTAACCATAAGGATTTCCGTCTTCAGCCTCTTTCATAACCCAGATTACATTTTCATCTACAGAGAGATCCCAGGGTTATATTTTTCATTCTAGGTTAGGTGGAAGTTCATGCTTTTTGCCAGGTTTTGACCTCACTGGTCATTATTTCCCTAACACCAAGCTATCTGTTCTCCTGTGGTTCTCTATACTTGGAAGCCCTTGCTCATTGTCCTTTTTCCTATCTGATTTACCTAACCTGCTAGTAGGACTATTCCTATTCTATGATACAGTCATCTGTAGGAGTCCTATTTTTTCATGACAGATCGGCTTACTTTCTTGGGGGTAAGTTGGTCTCACATCATCATCCTATATTCCTATCCACCTCCCACTCCTATTACCAAGTTCCTGTCTAATGCAAGAATTTGACTCCTAAGAACCAGGTATTAAGGCCACAAACACAACTAACATGGTGTGCCTGCCCTCAGAGTGCTAAAAATTTGGTGGGAAAAATCACTGTATATTTACAATCATCAGTCTACTGTGTTTCTATCACATTTTAGTATCCTATCTGAATAGTTCCTATATCCCTGTTCAGTTGCAAAGCAGAGATGATTGACATTTTCCACTTAATCATTAGATCTTTCTTGGCTCAGATTACAGGCTCCTAATATTACCCTGTTTCTCTGTGCTGAACTGCCCTTAATTATCTCTAGTGGGATGACTGTCCAGCATCCCATAACTATATAAAGGTACAGTAATAAAATTATTTTACATTAGACTCTAGAGCCTATAGGAATAATGGGAGTCAAATGTTTTCATGGAAAGAAGACAAAAGTCATACAATGGAAAATCATGTAGTTACCATCCTAACATTAATATGCTTATATTTCAAAGTAAATATTAGCCATCTTTGCAGAGGGAAAGAAAAATGTCACAATATAACATTGAACCAATAATAAAAAGACATTGCTACTCCTGATAGTTTTTTTTTTTAAGCTCAATCTTTCTTTTTAATTAATTTTTATTGGAGTATAAGTTGCTTTACAATGTTGCATTAGTTTCCACTGTACAGCAAAGTTAAGAAGCTAAACATACATTCCTTATTTCTGGATTTCCTTTCCTTTTAGGTCACCAGAAGCACTGAGTAGAGTTCCCTGTGCTACATAGTAGGTTATCATTCATGAAGTGAAGCTGCTCAGTTATGTGCAATCCTTTGCCATCCCATGGACTGTAGCCTACCAGGCTCCTCTGTCTATGGAATTTTCCAGGCAAGAGTACTAGAGTGGGTTGCCATTCCCTTCTCCAGGGGAACTTCCCAACCCGAGGATAGAACCCAGGTCTCTCGCATTGCAGCCAGACACTTTAACCTCTGAGTCACCAGGGAAGCCCAGGTTATCACTGGTTATCTGTTTTATACATAGTATCGATAGTGTACACATGTCAGTCCCAGTCTGTGTGAGTAGAGTCTGTGTCTCTACTTGTGCTTTGAAAATAAGATCATCTATGTCATTTTCATAGATTCCACATATATGTGTTGCTGCTGCTGCTGCTGCTGCTAAGTCACTTCAGTCGTGTCTGACTCTGTGAAGCCCCATAGACGGCAGCCCACCAGGCTCCCCCGTCCCTGGGATTCTCCAGGCAAGAACACTGGAGTGGGTTGCCATTTCCTTCTCCAATGCATGAAAGTGAAAAGTCAAAGTGAAGTCGCTCAGTCGTGTCCGACTCTTAGCGATCTCATGGACTGCAGCCTAACAGGCTCCTCCATCCATGGGCTTTTCCAGGCCAAGGGGTGCCATCATATATGTGTTAATATACAATATTTGTTTCTCTCTTTCTGACTTCTCTCTGTATAGCATGAAGTCCATCCACATCTTTACAAATGACTCAATTTGTTCCTTTCTATGGCTGAGTAGTATTCCATTGTAAATATGTAATATAAAGGAAATGATAAACAAGATGAAAAGAAAACCTCAGAATGGGAGAAAATATTTACAAATGAACCGACAGTCAAGGGATTAATAACCAAAAGATACAAATAGGTCATGCAGTTCAATATAAAAAAAACAAAAAAACAAATAAAAAGTGAGCAGAAGCCTAAACAGACATCAGTTCTCCAAAGAAGGCATAGAGATGACTCATAAACACATGAAAAGATGCTCAACATTGCTCATTATTAGAGAAATGCAAATCAAAACTGCAATGAGATATATCACCTCACACCAATAAGAATGGCCATTAACAAAAAATCTACAAAGAATAAATGCAGGAGAGGGTGTGGAGAAAAGGGAACCCTCTTGCACAGTTGGCAGGAATATAAATTGATACAGTCACTATGGAGAACAGTATGGAGATGCCTTTAAAAACTAGGAATAAAAAACATCATGTGATCCAGAAATCCCACTACTAGGCATATTCCCTAAGAAAACCAAAATTGAAAAAGACACATGTACCTTCCAATGTTCAGTTCAGTTTAGTCATGCAGTAGCGTCTGACTCTTTCTGACCCCATGGACTGCAGCATGCCAGGCCTCCCTCTCCATCACCAACTCCCAGAGTCTATCCAAACTCATGCCCATTGAGTGAGTGATACCATCCAACCATCTCATCCTCTGTCATCCCCTTCTCCTCCTGCCCTCAATATTTCCCAGCATCAGGGTCTTTTCAAATGAGTCAGCTCTTCGCATCAGGTGGCCAAAATATTGGAGTTTCAGCTTCAACATCAGTCCTTCCAATGAACACCCAGGACCGATCTTTTTTAGGATGGACTGGTTGGATGTCCTTGCAGTCCAAGGGACTCTCAAGAGTCTTCTCCAACACCACAGTTCAAAACCATCAATTCTTCGGTGCTCAGCTTTTTTCACAATCCAACTCTTACATACATACATGACTACTGGAAAAATCATAGCCTTGATTAGATGGACCTTTGTTGGCAAAGTAATGTCTCTGTTTTTTAATATGCTGTCTAGGTTGGTCATAACTTTCCTTCCAAGGAGTAAGCCTCTTTTAATTTCATGGCTGCAGTCACCATCTGCAGTGATTTTGAAGCCCAGGAAAATAAAGTCAACCACTGTTTCCACTGTTTCCCCATCTATTTGCCACAAAGTGATGGGGCCAGATGCCATGAACTTAGTTTTCTGAGTGTTGAGCTTGAAGCCAACTTCTTCAAGCTTCCCTTTCACTTTCATCAAGAGGCTCTTTAGTTCTTCTTTACTTTCTGCCATAAGGGTGGTGTCACCTGCATATCTGAGATTATTGATATTTCTCCTGGCAATCTTGATTCCAGCTTGTGCTTCATCCAGCCCAGTGTTTCTCATGATGTACTCTGCATATAAATTAAATAAGCAGGGTGACAATATACAAACTTGACGTACTCCTTTTCCTATTTGGAACCAGTCTGTTGTTCCATGGCCAGTTCTAACTGTTGCTTCCTGATCTGCATACAGGTTTCTCAAGAGGCAGGTCAGGTGGTCTGATATTCCCATCTCTTTTAGAATTTTCCACAGTTTATTGTGGTCCACACAGTCAAAGGCTTTGTCATAGTCAATAAAGCAGAAATAGATGTTTTTCTGGAACTCTCTTGCTTTTTCGATGATCCAGCGGATGTTGGCAATTTGATCTCTGGTTCCTCTGCCTTTTCTAAAACCAGCTTGAACATCTGGAAGTTCACAGATCACGTATTGCTGAAGCCTAACTGGAGACTTTTGAGCATTACTTTGTTAGCATGTGAGATGAGTGCAGTTGTGCAACAGGTTGAGCATTCTTTGGCATTGCCTTTCTTTGGGATTGGAACGAAAATGGACCTTTTCCAGTCCTGTGGCCACTGCTGAGTTTTCCCAATCTGCTGGCATATTGAGTGCAGTATTTTCATAGCATCATCTTTTAGCATTGAAATAGCTCCACTGAATTCCACTGCCTCCACTATCTTGTTCATAGTGATGTTTCCTAAGGCCCACTTGACTTCGCAGTCTAGGATGTCTGGCTCTAGGTGAGTGATCACACCATTATCTGGGTCATGAAGATCTTTTTTGTACAGTTCTTCTGTGTATTCTTGCCACCTCTTCTTAATATCTTCTGCTTCTGTTAGGTCCCTACCATTTCTGTCCTTTATCGAGCCCATCTTTGCATGAAATATTCCCTTGGTATCTCTAATTTTCTTGAAGAGATCTCTAGTCTTTCCCATTCTATTGTTTTCCTCTATTTCTTTTCACTGATCTCTGAGGAAGGCATTCTTCATCTCTCCTTGCTATTCTTTGGATCTCTGCTTTAAAATGAGTATATCTTTCCTTTTCTCTTTTGCTTTTGGCTTCTCTTCGTTTAACAGCTATTTGTAAGGCCGCCTCAAACAGCCAGTTTGCATTTCTTTTTCTTGGGGATGGTCTTGCTCCCTGTCTCCTGTGCAATATCACAAACCTCCATCCATAGTTCATCAGGCACTCTATCTATCAGATCTAGTCCCTTAAATCTATTTCTCACTTCCACTGTATAATCATAAGGAATTTGATTTAGGTCATATATGAATGGTCTAGTGGTTTTCCCCACTTTCTTCAATTTAAGTCTGAATTTGGTAACAAGGAGTTCATGATCTGAGCCACAGTCAGCTCCCAGTCTTGTTTTTGCTGACTGTATAGAGCTTCTCCATCTTTGGCTGCAAAGATTATAATCAATCTGATTTCAGTGTTGGCAGTTGGTGATGTCCATGTGTAGAGTCTTCTCTTGTGTTGTTGAAAGAGGGTGTTTGCAATGACAAACATTTTGCCATGGCAAAACATTCTCTTGGCAAAACTCTATTAGCATTTGCCCTGCTTCATTCTGTACTCCAAGGTGAAATTTGCCTTTTACTCATCATGTTTCTTGACTTCCTACTTTTGATTTCCAGTCCCCTATAAGGAAAAGGACATCTTTTTGGGGTGTTAGTTCTAGAAGGTCTTGTAGGTCTTCCCAGAACCATTCAACTTCAGCTTCTTCAGCGTTACTGGTTGGGACATAGACTTGGATTACCATGATATTGAATGGTTTTCCTTGGAAACGAACAGAGATCATTCTGTCATTTTTGAGATTGCATCCAAGTACTGCATTTTGGACTCTTGTTGACTATGATGGCTACTCCATTTCTTCTAAGGGATTCCTGCCCACAGTAGTAGATGTAATGGTCATCTGAGTTAAATTCACCCATTCCAGTCCATTTTAGTTCACTGATTCCTAGAGTGTCGATGTTCACTCTTGCCATCTCCACTTCCAGTTTGCCTTGATTAATGGACCTAACATTCCAGGTTCCTATGCAGTACTGCTGTTTACAGCATCAGACCTTGCTTCTATCACTGGTGACATCCACAACTGGGTGTTGCTTTTGCTTTGACTCCATCCCTTCATTGTTTCTAGAGTCACTTCTCCACTAATTTCCAGTAGCATACTGGGCACCTACGGACCTGGGGAGTTCATCTTTCAGTGCCAGTGTTCATTGCAGCTCTATTCACAATAGCTAGGACATTAAAGCAACCTAGATGTCCATTGAAACAAGAATGGATAAAGAAGCTCTGGTACATATAAACAATAGAGGGGCTTCCCTAGTGGCTCAGATGGTATAAAGAATCCCCCTGCAATGCAGGAGACCTGGGTTTGACCCCTGGGTTGGGAAGATCCCCTGGAGGAGGGCATGGCAACCCACTCTGGTATTCTTGCCTGGAGAATCCCCAGGAATAGAGGAGCCTGGCGGGCTACAGTCCATGGAGTCGCAAAGAATTGGATACACTGAGCTACTAAGTACAGAACACACACTATTCAGCCATAAAAACGAATGCATTTTAGTCTGTCCTAATGAGGTGGATGAACCTAGAGCCTATTATACAGAATGAAGTGAGTCAGAAAGAGAAATAACATATACTAATGCACGTTTGTGGAATCTAGAAATACAGTACCAGTGAACCTACCTGCAGAGCAGCAATGGAGATATAGAGGTTGAGAACAGACTTATGGACAGAGCTAGGGGGTGGGAGGAGGGGCTGGGATGTATGGAGAGAGTAACAAGGAAATACACATTACCATATGTAAAACAGATAGTCAATGGGAATTTGCTGTATGACTCATGGAACTCATACTGGGTTGGTAACAACCTAGAGGGGTGGGATGGTAAGGGAGTTGGGAGAGATGTTCAAGTGGGAGGGGCCATAGGTTAACTATGGCTGATTCATGTTGATGTTTGGTACAAACCAGCACAAAACTGTAAAGCAATTAGCCTTCAATTAAAAATTGTAGATTTTTAAATTTTAACAATAAATGCTGGAAAGGGTGTGAAGCAAAAGTAACCCTCACATACTACTGGTTGGAATGTAAACAGATACAGCCACTACGGATAGCAGTATGGTGGTGGTTTAATCGCTAAGTCATGTCCAACTCTTGTGACCCCATGTACTGTACTCTGCCAGGCTCTTCTGTCCCTGGGATTCTCCAGGCAAGAATATTGGAGTGGGTTGTCATTTCCTTCTCCATGGGATCTTCCTGACCCAGGAATCAAGCCCTAGCCTTCTCCATTGCAGGCAGACTCTTTACTGACAGAGTTATAAGGTTTCTTAAAAAACTAAAAACAGAACTACCACATGACCCAGCAACCCCATTATTGTGCATATACCCAGAGAAAACCTAATAGTTTTTAAATACTGTTCCCTTTCTTTATTACCCATGTAAGCAGTCTTAAAAAAATGAAAGTTTTATTCTTGATTTGTCATTTCTAACCTTTGTCCCACCACTTCCAGGATTGCTTTTATCTTCTCTTTTATTCTAAATACTGTATTTTCATTCAGTACATATTCTGAGTGCCTGTAATACACCAATACCTTTTATACACATCAAACAAAAATGTACAGGGTAGACTCCAAAAGGATGTGGAGCTCTGACCCTTCCAATGTCTACTTCCACAGGCAAATGTGAAGTCTTTTTAAAGACACACAGCACACTATCAAAAATATTTATCCCTGGATTACTGTACCAAATAGCAGAGTAGAAAGACCCTGAGCTCACTCTCTCTCATAGGCATACCAAAATCACAGCTGTTTGCAGAGAAGCCATTGATGTAAAAGTCAGAAAACCATGAGAAAAGATCTCTTACAACTAAAGATATAAAGAATTGCATAACAGTCAAATTCCATACCCCGAGGAGGGTGATTCACAAACAGGCGAATAACTGCAACTGCAGGGGCTCTCTCAAAGCAGTGAGAGATCTGAGCCGGGTGTCAGGCTCCCTAGCCTGGGGACTCTGCACCAAGAAGACAAGCCCCCAGAGCGTTTTTCTTTGAAGGCCAGCAGGGCTTACTTTCAGGACTCCTCAAAGGCTAAGCAACATTTGGTAACATTGTATAGGAGGCAGTGATCAAAACCTCCTCAAGAAAAACAAATGCAAAAAGGCGAATGGTTGTCTGAGGAGGCCTTAACAATCCCTGAGAAAAGAAGAGAAGCAAAAAGCAAAGTAGAAAAGAAAAGAGGCACCCATCTGAATGCAGAGTTCCAAAGAATATCAAGGAGAGATGAGAAAGGCTTAAGTGAACAGTGCAAAGAAATAGAAGAAAACACTAGAATGGAAAACACTAGAGATTTCTTCAAGAAAATCAGACACACCAAGGGAACATTTCATGCAAAGATGGGCATAATAAATGACAGAAACATTCTGTACCTAAAAGAAGCAGAAGGTATTAAGAAAAGGTAGCAAGAATACACAGAACTTTACAAAAAAAGTTCTTAATGATCTGGATAACCATGATGGTGTGATGACTTACCAAGAGCCAGACATCCTGGAGTGTGAAGTCAAGGGGGCCTTAGGAAGTATTACTATGAACAAAGCTCATGGAGGTGATGGAATCTCAGCCCCGTGCTCTCAAATCCTGAAATATAACGCTGTTAAAGTGCTGCACTCAATATGTCAGCGAGTCTGGAAAACTCAGTAGCAGCCAAAGGACTGGAAAAGGTCAGTTTTCATTCCAATCCCAAAGAAGGGCAATGCCAAAGAACCCTCAAACTACTGCACAATTGCCCTCCCTTCCCCTGCTAGCAAGGTAACGCTCAAAATCCTTCAAGCCAGGCTTCAATAGTACATGAACCAAGAACTTCCAGATGTACAAGCTGGATTTAGAAAATGCAGAGGAAACAGGGATCAAATTGCCATCATCCTTTGGATCATAGAAAAAGCAAGGGAATTCCAGAAAAACATCTGCTCCATTGACTACACTAAAGCCTTTGTGTGAATCACAACAAACTGGAAGATTCTGAAAGAGACTGGACTACCAGACCAACTTATCTGCCTCCTAAAAAAAAAATGTGTATGCAGGTCAACAACTGGACATGGAACAATGGGCTGGTTCTAAACTGGGAAAGGAGTGTCAAGGCTGTACATTGTCACCTTGCTTATTTAATTCATATGCAGAGTACATCATGTGAAATGCCTGGTTGGATGAAACAAGCTGGAATCAAGATTGCTGGAAGAAATATCAATAATCTCAGATATGCAGATGATACCACCCTTATGGCAGAAAGTGAAGAGGAACTAAAGAGCCTCCTGATGAAAGTAAAAGAGGAGAGTGAAAAAGTTGGCTTAAAACTCAATATTCAGAAAACGAAGATCATGGCATCTGATCTGATCATTTCATGACAAATAGGTGGGGAAAAAATGGAAACAGTGACAGACTTTACTTTCTTGGGCTCCAAAATCACTATGGATGGTGATTGCAGCCATGAAATTAAAAGATGCTTGCTCTTTGGAAGAAAAGCTATGACAAAGTGAGACGCATCTTAAAAACAAAGACATCACTTTTCCCTTAAAGGTCCATCTAGTCAAAGCTATGGTTTTTCCAGTAGTCATGTATGGATGTGAGAGTTGAATTACAAAGAAGGCTGAGCACTGAAGAATTGATGCTTTCAAACTGTGGTGCTGGAGAAGACTCTTGAGAGTCCCTTGGACAGCAAGGAGATCCAACTTAGTCCATCCTAAAGGAAATCAGCCCTGATGCTGAAGCTGAAGCCCCAATACTTTGGCCACCTGACGCAAAGAACTGACTCACTGGAAAAGACCCTTATTCTGGGAAAGATTGAAGGCAGAAGCAAAAGGGGATGACACGGGATGAGATGGTTAGATGGCATCACGGATTCAATGGACTTGAGTTTGAGCAAACTCTGGGATATAGTGAAGGACAGAGAAGCCTAGCATGCTGCTGTCCATGGGGTCACAAAGAGTCGGACACAACTAAGTGACTGAACAAAAACTATATAGACCAAGGAAGTATATTCAATATCCTGTGATAATTCATAACAGAAAAAATAGAACTACACATACACACACACACACATAACTGAATCACTCTGAGCTACAGCAGACATGAACACATTTTAAATAAACTATATTTCAATAAAATTTAAAGACAGAACAAGAAACCACTGGTTTTAAATGACATATTAGACCAGATATACTTGGGAGGTATTTATAGGGTGTTCATCCAAAAGCAGAATACACATTCTTTCAAAATAAGCCTCAGTAAATTTAATAAAACTGAAATCACATCAAGCATCATTTATAATCACAGTGCTATGAAACTAGAAATGAATTATAAGAAGAAATTTAAAAAACCATAAAGACATGGGAATTTAACAATATTTTACCAATCAATCAGTGGATCCCTGAAGAAATCAAGAAGACATTAAAAAATACCTTGAGAGAAATGAAAACTGGAAACATGACAATCCAAAACCTGTGGAATGCAGCAAAAATTGTTTTAAGAGGGAAGTTTATAGTCAAACAAATTTACCTCAGGAAATAGGAACAATCTCAAATAAACAAGCTAACCTTACACCTGAAGGAACTAGAGAAAAAAGAAAAAGCAAAATCCAAAGTCAGTAGAAGAAAAAAAAATTATAAATATCAGAAGAGAAATAAATGAAACAGAGACTAAAAATAGCTAGAAAAGTTCAATGAAATTAACATCTGGTTCTTTAAAAAGATAAACACAACTGACAAAACTTTAACCAGACTCATTAAGGAAAAAAGGCAAAGACCCAAATAAATAAAATTTAAAAATGGAAAAAAAGTTAAAACTGACACCACAGAAATACAAAGGCTCATAAAAGACAACTACAAAGAACTATTTGCCAAAAACATGGACAATCTAAAAGAAATGGGCAAATTTTTAGAAAGGTACAATCTCAAAAGACTGAGCCAGGAAGAAATAGAAATTATGATGAGACTAATTGCCAGTAGTAAAACCGAATCAGTAATTTAACAACTGCCAACAAACAAAAGTCCAGGAGAACATGACTTCAGAGATGAATTCTACCAAACATTTAGAGGAGAGCTCACCTATCTTTCTCCAACTCTTCTAAGAAATTGCAGACAAAGGAATGCTCCCAAACTTGTTCTGCACCAAAACAGATAAATGATATTAGAAGAAAAACACAGGCTAATATCACTGATGAACCCAGATTCAAAAATCTTCAGTAAAATACCAGCAAAACCAACCCAATGATACATGTAAAGGATCATACACCCTAATCAAGCAAGATTTATCCCACAAATGTAAAAACTTTTCCAAATCTGCAAATTGGTCAGTATGATATACTACGTTAGCAAACTCAATGATAAAAAAAAAAAAAAAAAAACACACACACACACGATCATCTCAGTAGATGCAAAAAAAACACTTTTGACAATATTCAACACCCATTTATGATAAACTCTCCAGAAAGTGGACATAGAGACAATATGGGCATAGAACATGCTTCAGCATAATAAAGGCAGTATATGGCAAGGTCACAGCTAACATCACAGTAAATGGTGAAAAGCTAAAAGCATTTTATCTATGATTAGGATCAGAACAAGGATACCTATCCTTACCACTTTTATTCAACATAGTACTGGAAGTCTGTGAGTCTGTTTCTTTTTTGTTACATTCCTTAGTTACTCAGGAAGGCAATGGCACCCGACTCCAGTACTCTTGCCTGGAAAATCCCATGGACGGAGGGGCCTGGTAGGCTGCAGTCTATGTGGTCGCTAAGAGTCGGACACGACTGAGTGACTTCACTTTCCCTTTTCACTTTCATGCATTGGAGAAGGAAATGGCAACCTGCTCCAGTGTTCTTGCCTGGAGAATCCCAGGGACGGGAGAGCCTGGTGGGCTGCCGTCTATGGGGTTGCACAGAGTCGGACACGACTGAAGCGACTTAGCAGCAGCAGCAGCAGAGGGAAAGGGGAAAGGGCAGGATAGGGGTAGAGGAATAAGAGGTAAACTATTATGTGTAAAATAAATAAGGCACAAGGATATATTGTATAGCATAGGGAACATGTCTAATATTTTATGACTAAAATTAGAAAATGAACTTTAAAAATTGAGAATCACTTTGTTGTACACCTAAAACATAATATTGCATATCAACTATATTTCAATTTTTGAATAAAGCAAAAAAATGTACAGGATGTTTGGTTTGGTTTTACTTTCAGAAGTTGACACAAGTACTACCTGCTGCAAATATTCCACATATAGATGTTTAAAGTACAGTTCTTCGATCTTGGCACACAAATTCAGTGGTCATCTCTGTTCCTTTAGAAGGCAGAGACAGTGTTTATCTTTAATTATAAGTAAGTACAGGAGGGGTACCCTCAGAATATAGTACTGCTCCTACATTTGAAGATTTGCTTTCATGAAGTTTCATTTGGTTTCATTTAAGTCTCATTAACAAACCAACCATTTTTTTATTACTGTACCTTTGGATACCTTATTAAATGTCACAGTTCTTAGTATACAGATACTTTACTGCTATTTAGGGTAATACTACTACTGTTCATTCGCTGGATTTAAGATTCAGTAGCCAAATCTCCTACCCCTTTCCCACCTAAACTACTATTTCTTTATGCTCAAAGTATTTGAGAGGCCTATTTTTAATCCCACCACATAGAAAATAATCCTTGACTAGTTTACCCACATAATTCACCACTGTTTTCTACAAACTATGTAACGTTGAGCAAGTTACTTGACTTCTCCAATTCCTTCCTCAATAGTACTGTTTCCCATGTTTATTTACATTAAATGAGATAATACTTGTAAAATAGTATAGAGCCTGATACATGTTAAGCTCTCCATCAGTTCAGTTGAGTCACTGATTTGTGTCCGACTCTTTGTGACCCCATGGAATGCAGCAATCCTGGCTTCCCTGTCTTTCACCAGCTCCTGGAGCTTACTCAAACTCATGCCCATCGAGTTGGTGATGCCATCCAACCCATCTCGTCCTCTTCTCTTCCCATCTTCAATCTTTCCCAACATCAGGGTCTTTTCCAATGAATCAGTTCTTTGTAGCAGGTGGCCAAAGTAGTGGAGTTTCAGCTTCAACATCAGTCCTTTCAATGAATATTCAGGACTGATTTCCCTTAGGATTGACTGGTTGGACCTCCTTGCAGTCCAAGGAACTCTCAAGAGTCTTCTCCAACACCACAGTTCAAAAGCATCAATTCTTTGGTGCTCAGCTTTCTTTATAGTCCAACTCTCACATCCATACATGACTACTGGAAAAACCATAGCTTTGACTAGATGGACTTTTGTTGGCAAATAATGTCTCTGCTTTTTAATATGCTGTCTATGTTGGTCATAGCTTTTCTTTCAAGGGGCAAGCACCTTTTAATTTCATGGCTGCAGTCACCATCTGCAGTGATTTTGGAACCCCCCAAAATAAAGTCTTTCACTGTTTCCACTGTTTTCCCATCTATTTGCCATAAAGTGATGGGGCTGAATGCCATGATCTTAGTTTCTGAATGCTGAGTTTTAAGCCAACTTTTTCATTCACCTCTTTCACTTTCATCAAGAGGCTCTTTAGTTCCTCTTCGCTTTCTGCCATAAGGTTGGTGTCATCTGCATATCTGAGATTATTGATATTCCTCCCATCAGTCTTGATTCCAGGTTGTGCTTCATTCAGCCCAGCTTGCTACTGCTAAGTCACTTCAGTCGTGTCCTACTCCATGCGACCCCATAGACGGCAGCCCACCAGGCTCCCCCATCCCTGGGATTCTCCAGGCAAGAACACTGGAGTGGGTTGCCATTTCCTTCTCCACCAGCCCAGCTTATCACACAATATACTCTGCATATAAGTTAAATAAGCAGGGTGACAATATACAGCCTTGACATACTCTTTTCCCCATTTGGAACCAGTCTGTTGTTCCATGTCCACTTCTAACTGTTGCTTCTTGACCTAGATACACGTTTCTCAGGAGGCAGGTAAGGTGGAAAGACTAGATATCTCCTCAAGAAAATCAGAGATACCAAGGGAACACTTCATGAAAGACGGGCACAATAAAGGGAAGAAATGGTATGGACCTAACAGAGCAGAAGGTATTAAGAAGAGGTGGCAACAATACACAGAGGAATATACAAAAAAGATCTTCATGACCCAGATAACCATAGTGATGTGATCACTCACCTAGAGCCAGACATCCTGGAATATGAAGTCATATAGACCTTAGGAAGAATCACTACGAACAAAGCTAGTGGAGGCAATGGAATTCCAGTGGAGGTATTTTAAATCCTAAAAGATGATGCCATGAAAGTGTTGCACTCAATATGCCAGCAAATTTGAAAAACTCAGCAGTGGCCACAGGACTGGAAAAGGTCAATTTTCATTCCAATCCCAAAGAAGGGCAATGCCAAAGAAAGTTCAAACTGCCGCACAATTGTATTCATCTCACATGCTAGCAATGCTCAAAATTCTCCAAGCCAGGCTTCAAAAGTACATGAACCGAGAACTTCCAGATGTTCAAGCTGGATTTAGAAAAGGCAGAGGAACCGGAGATCAAATTGCCAACATCTGTTGGATCATTGAAAAAGCAAGAGTTTCAGAAAAACATCTGTTTCATTCTATTGACTATGCCAAAGCCTTTGACTGTGTGGATCACAACAAACTGTGGAAAATTCTTATAGCGGTGCTCCATGTGGTCCCACAGAGTTGGACACGACTGAAGCAATTTAGCATGCATGCGTGCATTGGAGAAGGAAATGGCAACCTTTGCCTGGAGAATCCCAGGGCCAGAGGAGCCTGGTGGGCTGCCATCTGTGGGGTCACACAGAGTCAGACACAACTGAAGCGACTTAGCAGCAGCAGCAGCCACCATAAGAGTACTTATTATGTATACCCCACATCCTAGTCCCTAAACAAGTTTCTCAGAGCCTTCATTAGTACTTCAAACATTTTCTATATATACCTCTTAGACTTAACACACTACATCTGAAAAAGAAAACCACTGAATAGTAACACAGTATCACCCAACTAATGTGGTGTAATTCTTTAGAATAGATGATTTTACTTCACTTTTGCACATGGCCACAAAGTAATGACAAAAAGTAGAAAAAAAAGATGAGGTTGAAGGATACAGAAAGTCAAGAACAGAAATGAAAGATGGAAGAGAATAGAACTTGCGGGCAGTGTAGTTACTGGGTTCTGGAAAATCAGCAAGGAGAAGGTGTTGGAGTACAGACTTACTTCCTTTCCTATTTTCTATTCCCTCTGCTGCTGCTGCTGCTAAGTCACTTCAGTCATGTCCGACTCTGTGTGACCCCATAGACGGCAGCCCACCAGGCTCCCCCTTCTCTGGGATTTTCCAGGCAAGAACACTAGAGTGGGGTGCCAATTCCTTCTCCAATGCATGAAAGTGAAAAGTGAAAGTGAAGTCGCTAGTCGTGTCCGACTCTTCGCGACCCCAACAGCGGCTTACCAGGCTCCTCCATCCATGGGATTTTCCAGGCAAGAGTACTGGAGTGGGTGCCATCGCCTTCTCCATCTTTTCCCTCTACTACTCTTAAAATCGATATATTATTGCCTAATCTAAAATACTCTCATGAAATACAGAAGACTTAATGTTTCTAAGATACAATAAAATTCACTCAATGTACCGATAACAATAACCACTTTGAATTTTAATAATACCTGTATGTATACACTATTATGTCAATGTTAATTACCTACCAAGTCTCCATACATAGTAAAATATGAATAACACAAGCCCTAAAATTAGAAATGCTTACTCTAGTTCTAGCTCATCCACATACCTGCAGAATAATTCAGGGATGGTAAAACTGAGCCTCATTTGTCTCTCCCTGTGAAACGTGTATAGTATAGTTTTTCCCTTGCAGGGTTTCTATGAAACCATGCATGTGAAAGTCCAAACTGTATGTGAAAATACGTAGAACAGTGCATGACATATTGTGCTTGTTCAACAAATGCCATTTTTCATCTGTGTGGTTATAAATTCTATACTCTTTGTGCTCCCCCTTGGGAGGATGCACCATGACATGTGCACTTCTAAGCTGAGAAAGGAGCTGGTCCTTTTGCATCCTCACCTACATGCTGGACTTCCCTCTTTCATCTCTCCATACTACTTGCTCACTCATTTTTTAAATTAATTTGCTGTTTACAAACCTATATTGCATTCCTTTGTAATATATTACAAAGGAATATATTGACCTTATTTTTCCTTCGATCAAAATACATAGTCTTTAAAAAATGGTTATGAGCATGAAAAAATTCTGATATTCAAAATCTTGGACATAATGATCACTAACAGAATGTTAGGCTGCTAATACAAAGCCTGTTAAAAGCTGTCTCTCCTTGAAAATGTCAGAAGAAACAGATAACCCACCAATGAATATTTCCTGCTTCTTACACTTATTAAGAAATATAACCAAACTAAAGAGAGACATGTAATAGATAGGGCATGTTAGATTGTAAATAGCACACACCTAAATTTTAATAGTAACACAATAGACGTGCCTGGATAAGTATTCAAGTAAGCAGAAAAACTACTCCAAGTATTAATTATTGGACTAGATTCCCTCTATCTTGTTGTTCTACTATCTCAAAGAGCCATGTCATAATAAATATCGAGGCAGAGAAATAAAAAAAGCAATCATGAAGGATACACACCACATTTTATAATAGTCTTGGTCTGACCCACATAACATTTTCTCATATCTATTGGCAAGACATAGTCATACAGATACACCTAGCTATAAGGGGAGGTTCCTAGTTACAACTGTATTACTGGAGGAGAAAACAATAGAATTCAATGGACAGTGAGAGATCATTGCCACAGTGTTTTTTAAAAAAATCTGTACTTCAATTGCATTTTTGTTTACTTTAAAACAATAACTTTTTAGTCAATTGGCACCTACTCCACTTTTGCTTAAAAAAAAGAATCCCTCAAGGAATAGTGATTTAAATTCTGCCTGTTCCCAAATGGATAACATGTTATTTGGGAGTGTGGGTGGGGTGGTATTAGTTGTAGAAGGGGGATGATCTTTCTTAATTTTAAATAACAGACCCAATTTAGTGCAGCACTAGCAAAGTATTCAATTAAATCACATTATTAAAATAAAAATTAATGTTCTATTGGTGAACTGCTTGACTGGATGCACCAATTAAAAGTTTTGTTATCTTCCTGATTCTCTCCCATCTTTTTGAGAAAGAGATATATACACACAAACACACATGTACAACTTTATGACTAAATAAATTGAGGTTAGGACTTGCTCAGAATCACACAGCTAACAGTGGGAAAAGCTGAGACATAATAAAGAATGCTGGAGGGGTTGGATCGAGATGGCAAAATAAGAGGTTGTGGAACTTACCTTTTTCCACAAACACATCAAAAATGCGTCTATCTGTATAAAAATTCTCATGGAAAACTGGAAACTGGCAAAAAGAACAGCTGTACAACCAAAGTTGCAAGAAAGACTTACATGTAACCAAGTACAATGGAGAAAAGGCAAAGGGTCAAAACTTCTGCCCCAAGGAGCAATCTGAAATGAAGAGAAGGTTCACATGGGAAGACTCTAAAGTTGGGGAGCAAGCAGGTCAAGCCACAAACTGACCATCCCAGTCCTGGAGTCTTATATGAAGGAGACAGGCCCCCGTAGATTCTGGAAGAACCACTGGAACAGACAAAAGGGCTGGAGAGGCCTAGGCTCCATTCACAAAGAATGAGGGGGTGCTGGCTTGCTAACAAACAGGGTGGAGAGAGTTCTGCACTGATGGCTACACCCTTGCTGAGCTCCTGAACTCAAGTGTGGCAAATACCTGGCCCCCCTCTCACCACCCCCCAAACCCACCCCACCGCACCACCCAGGATCTGGGCCAACAAAGCCAAGGGAATAGACTCATCTAGTTACAGAGACAGCCTGGGGTATCTCTGTAGAGATACCAGAGGATATCTACCTACAGGAGATACCTGTAGGCATCTCCAGGTGGAACAGTGATAGTGTTGTTAGTTATATCAGGATTCTAGAAGCAGCCCGGATCTCTGATGGCAGGATATCTGCTTCATTTCTATAGTTATAACACCCTGCCCCCCAACAGCAACCTAGTGAATGATCTGGCCCCACCACTCCACATCACAGCCTTGTACTAGTCCTGGAATGACCTCAACAGGGGAAGGGAAGTGACCTTGGGCTGCTTCTGAGAGGAGCTATGGATACCTGCAGGCTTCCCAGCTGGCACGAGTGGTAGAGAACCCACCTGCCACTGCAGGACACATAAGAGACTCAGGTTTGATCCCTGAGTCAGGAAGATCCCCTGGAGAGGGGCATAGCAACTCACTCTAATATTCTTGCCTGAAGAATTCCATGGACAGAGGAGCATGGAGGACTACAGTCCATGGGGTCGCAAAGAGTCGGACACAACCGAGCGACTAAGCACACACACATAAACCAATAAAGCATAAATAAAAAGGCTGAAAGTGAACTATGACCCTGAAATACTGTAATCTACAATAACCTACATCATTTGAGACATGTAATATGGCAGATACAATTTAAACAAACACAATGCAAATACTTTAAAATAAGCATAACTTCTACCTTCCCAAGCTGCAAGGTTTTTGAAAAAACAATATTCAAACTTGTTTTCCTTCTCTTCCTCTATCTTCTTAAAATGATTTGTGAAGTCACCAAGAATAGACAGACATTTTTAAAAGCCCTGATGATTGTGAAGAACCTTAGATTTAGCAAGATGTGGCCTCTGATTTTTAAATACAGCTTTTGTTCTCCTTTAAGTAGGCCACAGACCAAGAAAGACTTCAACCTGAGACCCAGGGACTTAAGACTTTTGCCCTAGATAAATCTTCCATACTCTTTTTTTACCACTAGGAAACATTTGTTTTTTCTTTCATTAATCGCTTATTTTAAGCTATGCTCTTATAAAAGTATATTAGCCTTACATGAAATGCATCCAGGAATCAAAGCCACCATACGTAAAGTCGGATGTGCACTCCCAAGGAGACAGAGAGGTCCCAGAAAAAACAACTCGTGAAGCGGCCCAGTTCTGTGCCCTAAGTCTGTACTTAGGCATATGTTCAGCCACTTGAACAGTTTCCCAGTGAAGATGGGAAGCTGGAGAACTCCAGGATCATCCCGTCCTCTGCGGGCAGCTGGATGGTCAAGTCCTTCACGGTGCACAGGTAGCGGGGCTTGGCTCCTTCATGTAGAAGATGCCACTGGACTGCACATGCCTTCGGAGGAAACAGTAATTGAGGTTCTGTGGTCATTTTTTCCTACTTTAAAATATTCTTCATCACTCTTTTTTTGCAGGCTGTTTCATATCCCAGGCCCCTTGTTATCACTTATATACATAAATTTGTTTTATCAGACCCCTTTTACCCCTTGAGAACCCTGCTACATTGGGGGTGTTTTAACATTCATCCACCTTGAAGCAGTTTCTTTCTCTATGATCTCTTTGTGGAGGTAAGAAATGTAGGATCTTGGGAAGCTGCAGGTTTTCCAATTTAATCAACCCACCTTATCTCATCTTTCATGAACTGTTTGATCTTGAAGGAAATTAGCCTTTGTGTTCTAATGGAAAATTCTGCCAGTCTTTCTGCGAAGCTTTGTCTTCAGATGAACAGTGACTGTACCCCTACTATTTGTGCAGCACTGTGCACAGCAGTGGGAATACATGGACCATCACAGCCCCTGCTCAGTTGAGTTCAGTTCAGTTACTCAGTCGTGTCCGACTCTTTGCGACCCCATGAATCGCAGCACACCAGGGCTCCCTGTCCATCACCACTCCCAGAGTTCACTCAGACTCACGTCCACCGAGTCGGTGATGCCATCCAGCCATCTCATCCTCTGTCGTCCCCTTCTCCTTCTGCCCCCAATCCCTCCCAGCATCAGAGTCTTTTCCGATGAGTCAACTCTTCACACGAGGTGGCCAAAGTACTGGAGTTTCAGCTTTAGCACCATTACCTCCAAAGAAGTCCCAGGGATGATCTCCTTCAGAATGGACTGGTTAGATCTCCCAACACCACAGTTCAAAAGCATCAATTCTTCAGCACTCAGCTCTCTTCACAGTCCAACTCTCACATCCATACATGACCACTGGAAAAACCATAGCCTTGACCAGATGGACTTTTGTTGGCAAAATAATGTCTCTGCTTTTGAATACGCTATCTAGGTTGATCATAACTTTTCTTCCAAGGAGTAAGCGTCTTTTAATTTCATGGCTGCAGTCACCACTTGCTATCCAGTTGCAAAAACTAGCTTTTGCAATTTTGTTTGCATTTGTATATGCTGATTGATACATGTTTTGCAAACTGCACTGAGGTCAGCTCTCCCTTATTTTAAAAGAATTATAGACCCTCCAGAAAACCAAATGGTGAGAATGCTAACTGTTGGAAGTTAAAATAAGGTAAGTGGTGTCATAACTAATCTCAATTTCTAAATTAATCCCATTTGATATGGTATGAAATGGAGCATCAAGGGGTGAGGAGGTAGTTATTAAAATTAAGAAAGTTAAATGGCAAGTGCAGATAGCCGTCAGGAACCATCTTGTCATATGGTGGTTTAGAAAAAAGTAGTACCCTCCTAGGAAATACTGTCTGGAAAGAGCCAGTGATACTGTTTGTGAACACAGGTGTGTGTATATACACATACACACCAAGTAAACAATCCCAACACTTACACACCTACATACAAAGATACTTGCCTACGAAGACACACCACACGTAATACTCCAATTAGAAAAGAAATTGGGAAGGAAAACTAAGTGGGAGAAGAGGACTTCATGGGCAGTCTGGAGGCCACATGCTGAAGCTGCTTCATTATTCCAAACTTTGAAAATTGGGTAACTTTGAAAAACTTTGAAAAGCAGTTTTATTGAGGCCACTGCCTAGAGAACATAATCTCTCATTCTAGGAAACTTGCATATTTGCTGCAGAAGTGTGGCAAGATTGAGAACCATAAAGACTGTTTAGGATTATAACTGAAATGCCGGTAAAACAAGCTAATCTAGGAATGGAGTTTCCTGTCTCCAGAAATCCTACCCATGCTTGATCACTTATCTCACATAAAAGACAACACATCAAAGTGAACATGCATCTGATCTTAACAAGTCTCAAATTCATATTTTCCTATATTTTTCCCTGGTACACTTACAAAGAGGAGGTTCCCTGACACTTGAAGGCGGGTCATTATGAAATTCACATCTAATCATTTCAGGGAGCATCTTTCTCTGCAGCAGGAAGGTACTAACCCACCAGAGGCTAGGAATGCTTCCTAGTCAGTCATCCTATCACAACGGTACACCATTCAGTCCCTAAATAAATGTGCCCATCCCTGACATATGTCATCAATCACATCAGTTTCTCTGTTTGGCTATTTGTAAACAGTTAAATGCTTCTTTCCTCAGGTGGCTCAATTAATTTAACTCACAGTTAATCAAATTGCCTTAATGCATCTTACTCGTTTTACCTGATGAAATTTAAAAGGAAAAACTATAAGGCTTTTTTTTTTAAGTGATTTCTATTAGATTGTGGATAAAAAATAATTTTTTTTTTTTAAGAAAAAAAGCCTATATGAACAGATTGCTCTCCCAGTGGGAATGAACTCCAAATATCAGGGAGAGGGATGACCTAGAATCTTGAAAAGCTGAAACATTCCCAGGAGGAGGTAGGAATGCATATTGCGTCTTTTTCTTCTAGACTTTGCATAACTGTTCATCTCTGAGAAATATACAGTATTGAAATAGGTCAGCATGTGGAGAGATATTAAAAAGGTGTTTTCTTTCCGAATCATGCCATTTAGTGCTCTATATTCCCCCCAAATGGAGAAAGAATGAAATCTCATTAGAGCAAATGAGGTCTGAATTTACAAGCAGTTTTGACTCTCTTGTGATGGAATCAGCCTGGAACTCAGATTTATGTTGAGAAGATGGTAGAGGTTGGGGAGTGGTGGCAGGAACTCAGCAGACACCCTCTCCCTTCTCCATCATTTATAATCCATCCATACCTTAAATGTCTATTTCTTCATTTTGTGTGATAATTGGGTGAGTATTGCCTGAGATAGAATCAAGCATGAGTTACAGGTAATATTTTCAAGGAAGTGACAGGAAGGAACAAGGAGAAATGTTAATGTCCACATTTAATTTGAAGAAATATGTGAATTATACCTGTGTACATATCTGACTCAGCTTCTGATGTTTATCGATGGTCTACTGTGGCAGGCATTGTGTCGGGGGTATCTCACTTAATTCTTGCCAAAATCCAGTGAGTGTATGCTTGGCTTTATTTTTCAGACAAGATAGCTAGAGCTAAGTAATAAGCTCAAGCTCAAATCATTTCTGCATCTCATCTTTTCAAAATACAGGTTTTGCACTCAGTTGCCAGAGAAACCTTCTTACATAGTGCTTTGATCAGTATTTAACTCCTTACTGACTCTTTCCAGTGACTACCCCCACCCCTGCCCCCCACCCCCGCAACAGGCTGTATAACTCTGTGATGGATTTGAGACCTTGGAGTCAAAGTTCTGCTCTGCTGCCTCCCTGGCCTCCACTCTGTCACAGGAACCAGCTGCTTTTGCCTTCTTCTCTTGCTATCTCTCCCTGTGACATCAACTTGCCAGTGTCCGAGCCTTTGCACTCACCTGGTGAGATCCTTGATTTCTAGGTAACTGGGATTCAGTCTTTTCCCTGCCACAGGTCAGAAAGGCCGGTCAGCATGGCTGGTCTCTGCTTTTATATCAGGCTATCCTTCCTTCCTTCTCTGTACCTACACCAGTTGTCTACAAGCAATCTTCCCAAGTTTGAGTTTGCTAGGGGTGTTATAACAAGGTACCACAAACTGAGTGGCTTAAACAACAGAAATATATTATTTTACAATTCTGGAAGGTCAATTTCTGTGATCAGCGGGATCAGCTCCTTTGGCTGTGAGGGAGATTCTGTGCACTGCCCCTAGCTTCTGATGGTTTTCTGGAAATCTTTGTCATTCCTTGACCTTTAGAAGCTTTGCCTCGATCAGTGCCTTCATCGTCACCTGATGTTCTCCCTGTGTATATGTCTATTTCAAACCCTCCCTTCTTATAAGGACACCTGTCCTGTTGGATTAGGGCTCCTCCCCAGCAATGACCTCATCTAACCCACATCTGAAATGACAGTATTCATAAATATGGTCACATCTGATGTACTGAGAGGTAGGAGTTCAGCACATGGATTTTGAAGGGACACATTCCTACACACAGCACTGCCTGTTTTTAATCCAGTGCTCTAGTTATGGCCTCCTATTACTTACTTTGCAACCACTGAGTCCTGCATTCTTATACCTCTGTTACTTTATGCAACATCTTGTTAACTCTGAGTCATAGTAGGAATCTGGAAGATGAGAGCAGTTAGCACAGATCCTAGGGTGGTCACGTCTGAGATGGCCCCCGTCTAAGCCACTGTTCACAGATCAGGGCCCAGCAGGGAACAGGGAGAGACTTTCTAGTCATGATTATTTGGAAAGGAGTGTTTTGCAAAATTGAACTTTTCTGTGTGTTCTCATCATGAACTTGGTGGATTGGGCACTATGACTGTCTGCAAGTGAAAGTGAAAGTCACTCAGTTTTGTCTGACTTTTTGAAACCCCATAGACTATGCAGACCATGGAATTCTCCAGGCCAGAATACTAGAGTGGGTAGCCCTTCCGATTTCCAGGGGATCTTCCCAACCCAGGGATTGAACCCAGGTCTCCTGCATTGCAGGCGGATTCTTTACCAG
Organism: Cephalophus harveyi; assembly: GCA_006410635.1. Classification (NCBI taxonomy): domain Eukaryota; kingdom Metazoa; phylum Chordata; class Mammalia; order Artiodactyla; family Bovidae; genus Cephalophus; species Cephalophus harveyi. The sequence goes on along the minus strand of SJYT01070509.1, from coordinate 104,432 downwards.
CTGAGCCACAAAGGAAGCTCAAGAATACTGGAGTCCCTTCTCCAGCAGATCTTCCCAACCCAGGAATTGAACTGGTGTCTCCTGTATTGTAGGTAGATTCTTTACCAACTGAGCTATCAGGAAAGCCCATGACTGTCTGCAAAGACAAATCCTAATCATATAAGATGGAGTAAGGCTGAATAGTAGAGCTGGAACCAGGGAAAATGTCATTAAGTCCCTGCAAATGTCATTAGGAGAGTTTTCTAGATCAAATCAGATGGATTAAATGTTTCCTTCCTGCCTTTGGAACAAAAGTGTAAAATACAGCTTATCAGTGTTTCTTTGAGTTGCCATATAATTCTACAAACACATTACTCTGCCCGTGCAGCCAATCACAGGGCATTTACAATAACATTAGGACTTCATAGTGGCTACAAATTTGTCCTGTGAAACCAATGAGGTATTTTTAGCTTTTGCCGAATGTCATTGTGACTGTGTTTAAGAATCGCTTTGTCCTTTTACATTTCAAACCATTTTTAAAGGTTAGGGAGGGAAAAATCTATATTTGAACCAAGGTTCAGAAAACATTTCAGAAGATTGTTTTGAGCTTTTGTGGCTAAATTGTACAAATCTGCTGTGATCCCTAGTCCAAACGAAAATTCATTAAATATTTACTAGGCAATGGCAGCCCACTCCAGTACTCTTGCCTGGAAAATCTCTTGGATGGAGGAGCCTGGTGGGCTGCAGTTCATGGGGTCGCACAGAGTCAGACACGACTGAACGACTTCACTTTCACTTTTCACTTTCATGCATTGGAGAAGGAAATGGCAACACACTCCAGTGTTCTTGCCTGGAGAATCCCAGGGACGGGGGAGCCTGGTGGGCTGCCGTCTATGGGGTCGCACAGAGTGGGACACGACTGAAGCGACTTAGCAGCAGCAGTAATTAAAAACAAAGAGGGCTTCCCTTGTGGGCTCAGTGGTAAAGAATCTACCTGCCAGTGCAGGAGACACAGGTTGTATCCTTGGTCTGGAAACATCCCACATGCCACAGGGCTACCAAGCTCGTGTGCCACAGCTACTGAGTCTGTGATTAGAGCCTGGGGGCCGCAACTAATGAGCCCACGTGCTGCAGCTGCTGAGGCCTGGGGGCCCTAGAGCCTGTGCTCCACAACAGAAGAGGCTACCGCAATGGAAAGCTCAGACACTGCAACTAGAGAGCAGCCCCCGCTCACCACATCTAGAGAAAAACCAGTGGAGCTGCAGAGACCCAGCACAGCCCAAATAAATGAATAAACATTTAAAGTGTTAAAAAGAATATTTTTAAATGCCATGAGGATAAAAAGCAAGAGTAATGAGAGCATTTCCTCCAAGGTATGTATATCAAGATTAGAAATTAAAAGTCAAAAGTTTGTAGGTAACTGGTGGAGCATGAGGACTAAGCCTTTTAACTACTTTTTAAATCCTAACCTTTTCGAACCTTTGTATCACAGCTCTATTATTTACTATAAAGCTATGGAAAATACTTAAAACTTTTAGGAGAGTTTACTCAAGCCTATCCCCAATTCACCTGGAGATAGCCCCTGAAATTGTGGATCAGAATACTAAGGATTAACTAAATGATTTTGAACATAGTTTGCAAAAATCTGGCTATATTTTGAGATAGCCAGTATCTTGGAATTGGACTTCAATGTAATTTATTCCCAGAGGTACCAATTGTTTTAATCAGAATTACCCAATACTTTATGAAATTTAGCTGAAGCTGGTCTACAGTGCAGTTTGGGAGATTCTGACATTTGCTGTCAGAGATTTAAGGTGTCACTATGACAGGGACATGAAAAGTTGGCAACACAGACAGAAATAGGCAGTGGCTTTTAAGCCTTTATGTCAAAAGGATCCAGGCTAATAATATTGAAAAATAATGGGTATAAGAAGAGGATTAGGAGAAAGGAACATGTAGCATAACTAGATAAGGACACCATGGAAAAAATGACGAAAGGCAGAAGGAATCTTCACAGACAACACAAGACAGAAATCTCAGGGAAGGCAAAATAAGATACTTGTAGGGCTTTATGGAAAAATAGCTGAGCTTGCTATGATATTAAAACTTTTTATACATTCAGTTAATAATGAAAACATTTGAGAACTGTTTATAATTACAGAAGTTTTAAAAAAAGGAGTCCCTTTTATGCTTCCAAATGGTTCCAGCATGCTATATTTCTCCCAGAGACACAGAGGTTTTTTAAAGCTTAAAATGCTATATTTGAACCCTTCTGGTATACAGAATGCATTTGGGCTCTTCAGCAGTCATTTAAAACTTTTCAGTTGCAGAAGAAAAAGAAGAAAGCAAAGAGAAACTCAGACTTGATGAAATGCCAAAAAGAAGATGAAGGCAAGGAGATAAAATTTTCCCAAAGGCATGTTTCAATCAGGAGAAAAAGTAGTGTCCTTAAACCAACATTCCATAACTTTGTACTATAATTCATTATTTTAAAATAATTGTTGTCATTATTAAAGATCCTTTTGGGCAGATTGTTTTTGTCTTTTCTAACAGATTTTATTGTCTTGTATGGTATTTTATACTCAGTATTTAACCAAGATTTTCACCTCTATTTTCTTTAGATTTCTTACCTATAAAGTAGAGAGGCTCTTAGAGTATGTTGATTGGATGAGTTGTTACCCTAAAAGAACTTCAAACATAATATTTGCTGAGAAATAGGAATAGCCCTTACTGTTTATAACAGTAATCATGTGTTATATGAATTAGGGAATCAAAATTACTGCCACTCTCTTCTAAATTGAATGAATGTTTGTGTGTATGTATGTTGTCATCATTTATATTTTGGCTTTTTGGAAGAAGTACTAAAGATATTTTAAATCTATGCATTACAATTTTCACACAGTATATCATCTAAAAATTATCTTCTAACCTCATTTTTTGTGTGTGTGTATTTTAAAGGCTGTTTTAAAATACGTTTGCATCAATGGTAATTTGAAAGACTTCTGTACGAATATGATACTAAGAAAAATGTAAGGTTAATATATTTTTATATGTATACATATATATACACACACATACATAGACACTCAGACAACAAATACTATTTCATAGAATATATAACCACTGAAAGTGTCTTTTTTACCTTTCAATTCAGTTCAATTCAGTTCAGTCACTCAGTTGTGTCCGACTCTTTGCCACCCCATGAATCGCAGCACACCAGGCCTCCTTGTCTGTCACCAACTCCTGGAGTTCACTCAAACTCATGTGCATATGTGACAATATACAGCCTTGACGTACTCCTTTTCCTATTTGGAAAGAGTCTGTTGTTCCATGTCCAGTTCTAACTGTTGCTTCCTGACCTGCATATAAGTTTCTCAAGAGGCAGGTCAGATGGTCTGGTATTCCCATCTCTTTCAGAATTTTCCACAGTGTATTGTGATCCACACAGTCAAAGGTTTTGGCATAGTCAATAAAGCAGAAGTAGATGTTTTTCTGGAACTCTCTTGCTTTTTCCATGATCCAGCGGATGTTGGCAGTTTGATCTCTAGTTCCTCTGCCTTTCTAAAACCAGAAGTTCACGGTTCACGTACTGCTGAAGCCTGGCTTGGAGAATTTTGCGCATTACTTTACTCGCATGTGAGATGAGTGCAATTGTGCGGTAGTTGGAGCGTTCTTTGGCATTGCCTTTCTTTGGGATTGGAATGAAAACGGACCTTTTCCAGTCCTGTGGCCACTGCTGAGTTTTCAAATTTGCTGGCATATTGAGTGCAGCACTTTCACCTTTAAACATTCTTTAAGAATACGTGTTTGAACAGAGTGAGAAAAATCCACTTCTTTGATTGGGAAAGGCAGTTATCATTTGTTGTACCAAGATAGTTTGAGACAGTAATTTTGATTCTGAGCTCCTCCCTGACATAGATTATTACTTATCCACCACAGTCCCTGGATCATAGTAAGCACTAAATACATATTTTTAAGTAAATCAGTGAATCAGTAAGTGAATGTATAAGTGGCAGAGTGAAAGGCAAAAGGCAAGATGTTAGAAGCAGAGAGCCTCAGAAGGAATAAAATAGTGACTATACTTGTCTTTCCTTTGTCACCAGTGTTTTTCTTTTTGCTACTTAGAGAGATCTTGGGGAGATATATTTTTAGAATGTTGAGAAATTATTTCTTAAGCAAGAAATATGTCAATTGGAAGTTTGTAGTGACAGTTGGCAGTTTAGACAGAAACTTGTTATACTTTGACACCTTGACTCAGAGGACACTGAGAAGTAAATATAAGCACACACTCACAGACAAAATTAAATGGTTGAAAGAGGACTTAATAAAGAACAATCACACTTACAATTCTTTCTTAGTATCGCTTAGATTATAAGCTCCAGGATGGTGGGACTTTCTTCACCCATGTATCCTTGGACCCAGGCAGCACCTTGCATACATTATTTGTTCTTCAGTCAATTTTTGTGGAATAAGTTAAATGAATGACTTAAGACTATTGGAAAGAAGTGTTAAGAATGATGTAGAAGGTTAAGGGGTTATTAGTGTAGGCCGATGGAGAAAAGGATTGATAGGAGTAAGCTGAGACTGTACACAGGAAAAAAGAAAAGACATTGGGTGGACATGGAAGAAAAGGTTACAAATTTCAGAAGGAAGTGAACAGCACTGGGTGTGGAAAGCGGTCTTTGTGTAAAGTTTTGGCAATATTGAGGTTTATTTTTGCTAATCAAAAAGTGTTTGAGCAATTTTAGAGAAAGGTGAAATTCAAAAAATCACAACAAAAGCAAGTTTGTATTATGTTTCTCTGCAGACCTCATAAAAGAGCAATTTATTCTTGAATGTTCTCTAAATGTGTACAAGGGAGAATGTTTTATGAACATATGGATTTTAGATTCCCTCCCATCTCTGAGTCTTAACTAATTCACTTAGGAAAACAAGACAAAACAACTTTCAAGCCCTGGCAAACTGAAAAGGTTTTCTACAACTGGGGTCTTTTGTTTGAAGATTTGAGTTCTGGGTTGGTCCCTCTTTCTCAAAATTAACATAATTGAAAAATCTGATTTTTAAAAAAGGGAATAACAGTTTGAATAAAGTCAGGACTAATCAGAACTCAGTTTCTCCAAGATCTCAGTATTTCCAGACTCCTTGATTTAACTCACAAGAACTGGCTCAGTGGGAGTGCCATAGAATAGCATATTGTGGTCAAGAAATTGGGACTGTCTCCCTCCAGAATGAACAGTTTACCCTTCAAATTTGTAGCTTAGTGATAAATAGATGATATCATCATTACTCCTTGGAAGGAAAGTTATGACCAACCTAGATAGCATATTCAAAAGCAGAGACATTACTTTGCCAACAAAAGTCCGTCTAGTCAGGGCTATGGTTTTTCCAGTGGTCATGTATGGATGTGAGAGTTGGACCATTAAGAAAGCTGAGCACCGAAGAATTGATGCTTTTGAACTGTGGTGTTGGAGAAGACTCTTGAGAGTCCCTTGGACTACAAGGAGATCCAACCAGTCCATTCTAAAGGAGATCAGTCCTGGGTGTTCTTTGGAAGGAATGATGCTGAAGCTGAAACTCCAGTACTTTGACCACCTCATGCGAAGACTTGACTCATTGGAAAAGACTCTGATGCTGGGAGGGATTGGGAGCAGGAGGAGAAGTGGACGACAGAGGATGAGATGGCTGGATGGCATCACCGACTCGATAGACATGAGTTTGAGTGAACTCTGGGAGTTGGTGATGGACAGGGAGGCCTGGCGTGCTGCGATCACGGGGTCGCAAAGAGTTGGACACGACTGAACGACTGAACTGAACTGAACAAAAATAAAAGTCAAGATGTAGGACTTAAAATGATATTGGACTCATAACGCTTGCTTTGCAGATCAGGATATTAGTGATAAAAAGGCAGCCTAAAATCATAAAACTAGTCAGTGACAGAAATGTAAGTAAAACTCTGAACTCCTGATTTCTTTATATAGCACATTTTCAGTATATTATGTATTGAGAAAAAAAAAATAGTTGCTTATGTTGACAATAAAGAGAAGGATGTAGTTGAGTTCTAAGTCCCTGAATAGCCTAAAAAGACTAGTTATTGGATATTCTAGTTTTATAAGAGCAGAATCTTGTTCATTACTATGTCTCCAGTGAGTTGCTCAGAATCTGGCATATATATATTATATATATATTAATATATATATATTTGAGATGTAATTTACATACAGTAATATGAACTTAAGCCTTCAGTTTGATGAATCTTAGCAATTTTATATGTGCATAACTGTGCTGCTGCTGCTAAGTCACATCAGTCATGTCCAACTGTGTCTGACCCCATAGACAGCAGCCCACAGGCTCCCCCGTCCCTGGGATTCTCCAGGCAAGAATACTGGAGTGGGTTGCCATTTCCTTCTCCAATATAACCGTGAACAGACTACACTGTGAGCATCTATTCTGAATGGACCAGATGGACACTATTTTATATATGAGTCCTTTGTCAGTAATGCATATTTTGAAAACTTTTTCCTAGTCTGTGGCTCACTTATTCTTTTTCTTTATCATGTCATCTACACTATCCTAGAAAATTTCCTCATGCTATTTGATGACCAACCTCCCATTCATTCTACGCACCCACACAAGTGATTACTTTCTAATGTCTGTTTCCATAGATTAGATTTATATTTTCTTAGAAATTATACAAATTAAATAAGTCAATATATTTCTGTATCTGGTTTCTTTTACTTATCACAATGTTCTTGAAATTTATTCATGATATTGTGTTTATCAGTCGTTTCCCCTTTTATATTATGTAGAACAATTATATTTCATGGTAATAACATTTTGTTTATTCATTCTCCTATAGAAGGATGTTTATGTAATAATGAGTACAAAAGTCCCTATGAACAGTCTTTTACAATTTGGTGGAGGAACATTTTGAACACATTTTCATATACTTATTGGTTGTTTGTATTTCTTCATTATGAAGTATCTGTTCAAATCATTACTCATTTTGTAACTGTTTGTTGCCTTTTTATTATTGTTTTATAGGAGTTTTCTATGTATTCTGGATACATACAGAATGTGTGTATCTTTGTCAAATATGTATGTTATGGAAATGTTCTCCCAATCTGTTTTTTGCTTATTAAGTCTCTTAATAATGTTTCTTTTGATGAGATGTAAATTTTAACCTTGATGAATTTCTATTTATACATTTTTCTTTTAGAGTTACTGATTTGTTGCCCTTTTGAAAACATCTTTGCTTGCTCCCAAGGTTACAAAGATACTACTCTTTATTTTTCTTCTGTGCTTTATGAGCTTAAGTCTAAGAATTATCTCTAATTAATATTTTGTTTATGGAGTATAAAAGTTGAGTTGTTTCAGCATCATTTGTTAGTTTTTCCCCCGTTGAATGCACGCAATGCTTTATCTGAAGATCAGCTGACTTTATATCTATGGGTCTATTTCTGGCCTCTGTTCTTTTCCATTGATCTATCTATATATTACATAGTTAAGTCCATGTTTGCTCTGTGTTGTTAACTGTAGCTTTATATTAAATCTTGAAGTAAAGTGTTAGGTTCTCTCACTTTCTTTAAAAGATTGTTTTGGTTACACTAGATCCTTCTTCTTGCTCAACTTTTAGAATCAGCTTGCCATTATTTTCAAAATGGCCTGTTGGGAACTTGACACATATTATAATAAATCTATAGATCAATTAAGGTAGAAGCAAAATTCTTAAGATACCAAGTTCTGTCAGTGAGCATAGGAATGACTCCCCATTGATCTGGGCCTTTTAAATTTTTCACCAATGTTTTATAGTTTCCTTGTCAAGATCTTGCATATTTTTCAATAGATTTCCCCCTATATATTTAATATTTTTGATGATATTACAAATTATTTTTTCTAATTTTTCATTGCTGTAGATACAGACACTTTTTATCTGTGTTATTGACTTTGAACCCTGCAATTTCACGAAATTAGTAGCTCTACTCGGAGCCTGGAAGGCTGCAGTCCATGGGGTCGCTGAGTGTCGGACACGACTGAGCGACTTCACTTTCACTTTTCCCTTTCATGCATTGGGGAAGGAGATGGCAACCCACTCCAGTGTCCTTGCCTGGAGAATCCCAGGAACGGGGGAGCCTGGTGGGCTGCCGTCTACAGGGTCGCACAGAGTTGGACACAACTGAAGTGAATTTGCAGCAGTAGCAGCACTCCCTTTTTATAGTCTAGAGGATTGCCACATGTGTAATTATTTTTATGCACATAACAGTTTTAATTCTTCTTTTTTTAGATCATCAAGCTTTTATTTTTTGTATTTTATTGCAAAGGAGGGAAAGTCCAGGAAATATTAAATAGAAATAATGAGAATATGTTCTTATCTTCTCTGGGAGAATATGGGGAAAGCATATAAAATTTTGCAGTTAGGGATCATGTTAGCTGTAGGATTATTTCAGATGTAGATTATTAAGTTGAGGAAGTTTTCCATCTATTCTTAATTTGCTGAGTTTTTATTCAGAATGTACATTCAATTTTGTCAGTTATAGTTTTCTGCATCAGTTTAAATGATTACATATATATTTTTTGTTCTTTACTGTGTTAGTACAGTGAATTATATATTAATTGGTTTTTGAAAAAATATTGAACAACCTTTGCAGACTTGAGATAAAATACATCTGTTCATGATGCATCACTCTGTATCACTGTGTCTGTATGTATACTCAATTTGTTTCTATTTTCCTTAAGAATTTTGTATCTGTGATCATAATTGATATTGCTTTATATTTTTATATTATCATTGCCAATAGTTTTTGATCATTTAAATCATTCATTTTTTCTACTATAAATGTCCTTCTAGTGCAGCTTTAGTTGAATCAAACAGATCTGTAAATACTATGTTTCTAATATAAGTCGTTTTGTAATATTTTATAATTTCCATTGTGATTTCATCTTTGATCCATGGGTTACTTACAAATCAGTTGTTAAATCCCAAACATTTTAAGATTTTCTACATAGTCTGTTTTTGGTGAATGATTCATGTGTACATGTAAGACTGTATAGTTTAGGGGTAGAATTGTATACATAGAGTTATGAGGTAATGGTTACATGAAATATCTAACTACAAATGTGGATTGGTTTATGTCTCCATTTAACGTCAGGTTTCGTTTCATTTATTTTGAAATTCTGTTATTGGTTGCATACACATTTAGAATTGTTACAATTTCCTGACAAATCAATTCCTTAAAATTATGAAATGTTCTTTTATTTCTCTAATAATATTCTTTTCCTTGGAGTCAACTTAGTCTCATATTAAGATACCGTTTTCTTTTTTTAGTTTATTTTTAATTGGTGGATCATTGTTTTACAATGTTGTGTTGGTTTCTGCCATACAACAACATGAGACAGTCATAGGTATACATGTACCGCATCCTTCTTGAGCCTCCTTCCCACCCACCCCCATCCCACCCCTCTGGGGTTGTTCAGTCGCTCAGTCATGTCCAACTGTTTGTGACCCCATGGACTGCAGCACACCAGGCTTCCTTCTAGGTCATCACAGAGTGCAGGCTGAATTTCCTGCGCTATAGAGCAACTGCCCACTAGCTATTTTACACATGGTAGTCTATATATGTCAATGCTCTCTCAGTCCACCCCACCCTCTCCTTCCCCTACTGTGTCCACAAGTCCATTCTCTGTGTCACCATTTTCTTAATCTTAGTGTTTAGATGGTGTATTTAACACAACAAATTTTAACCTTAAAAATATTTCTTAATCTTAGTGTTTGAATGCTATAAAATTTTACACATTTACTTTCAACTTCTCTGTCTTTATGCAAAATCTATAGAATTATGTTCTTCTTTCTTTTTAGAATCTTATCTTTGGCTTTTATATGGACTTTTAAATTTATTGACATTTAATATAATTAGCTATATAGTTAAGTTTAAATCTCCTGATTTCTTCACATTTTTTATTCCTATTTTTAATATTCAAATATCTGTGTTTGTGTTGTATGTTAGCGGCTTATCAAGAGCAGTACTATCTAAAATATGTTTCTTCAGTGATGGAAATAATTTCTACTTGTTCAACCCAATATGGTAGCGTCTAGACATATATAGCTATTTAATAATTGAAATGTGGCTAGTGCAACTTAGAATGTAAGTTTTAAATTTTATCTATTTTTATTATTTTCTACCTAAATTTAAATATGGGCATATAGCTACTGACTATTGAACATGTATATTTAGAGATTACAATATGAATCTTGATTCACTGTGGCCTACCTTCAAATAATATGCTATGCCTCTGAACCGTATAGTTTTGTTTTTCTTTTTGCCTTCTTCCTGCTCTTTAACCACTTTGTTTCTTGTACTTTAGTTCCACATATGCTAAAACCCCTTGATGCATTCTAAATGTTATTATTTTTCTCTGAAATGCTCTGTATTCTTTTAAAGATACACATAGATAGATATAGATACAGATTGAGAATTGTTTTATATTTTCCCAGATGTTTAGTCTCTTTCAGACCCTTTATTCATTCCTACAGATCTGGGGTTCCATTGGCATCATTTCCCTTCAGCTTGAACAACTACTTTTACCATTTCCTATAGTACAGGGTTGCTGGAGGCAAATTCCCCAAGTTTTGTTCTTTGAAATGACTTTATTTGTCCCCCCTTTTTTTTGTAAAGGAGAGATAGATCTATATATAAAACTCTTGGGTTGACTTTTTAAGAATTTATATTATTGCTTTGTCCAGTAGTATATTATACAATTATTTTTAATTGGAAATCAGCCATCATGCATATTGTTGTTTCATTGCAAGTAATGTATCTATTGTGACTGGCTGCTTTTATTTTTTTTATTTTATTTTCAGTAATTTGACTATGAAGAACTTATGTGTATTTTGCTTTATAGTACTCTGTCTGGAGTCCACTGAGGGTCTTAGATATGTAAGTTAATGTCTTTCAGTCATTTTCAATCATTCTCTGCCATGTTTCTTTAAGTATTTTTTTTCCTACTCTATTCTCTGTCTTCTCTTTCTACACTCGTGGTAAGCTTGATGTTGTCCCACAACACTAGCACTTCTCTAGTTTTTCACTATTTTTGCCTCAGTTTGAATACTTTCTATTGACTTTTTTTTTTTTTCTCTCATCTTAAGAAAGAAGTGTATTTAAACAGCAAGATGCTTGGGTATACCCTGGTGGTCCAGTGGTTAGGACTTTGCATTCTCATCACTGGGGGCCGGGATTCAATTCCTAGTTGGGGAATACAAGATGCTTGACATGACGGGAAGACTATGATTCTTTTATTTCAGGCTAATTTATGTCTGTTTAAAGGCAGATTGCTCTATATACAAAAAATGTATAATATTATTCTTGATTTTACAATGATAAAGGAAGAGCATTAAAATTCCCCAACTGAGCCAAATGTATAAGGATTTTTATGTTATTCCTTTTTGGTTGAATAGTGAGTATGAAATAACTTACTGGAATATAAAGATAAGAGCTGAATGAACATGCCACTAATGGAGAAAGGTGAGTATTTTCACAGAACTAGTATTTCCCCCATCCCATCTCCATTTGGTGTTGATCAAAGCATAACACTGGCCATTTACTTTGTTTTTTATTTTTAATGCAGTATGCTTGAGTATATACACAAGTAACTATGTACAATAAAAAAATGGGGAAGAGGAAAGTGAAAACATAGAGAAAAATATTCTGCAGTAGTTAGGATGTGATAGGACCAACTTGAGTTTTCTAATTGTGAACAATGTTGTCTGGAGTAACATCCCCTTTCAGTAGACATCTCCTGTCTGCTGCCAGAACACATCAATTGCACCTTCATCTTTCATTTCCAGCTGGTACATCTGTTTCATCTCCAGCTGGTACATGAGCAGGTACATCTGTTTCATCAATTGTTACCTAGCAGTCTGGAATCTAGTCTGCCTCACTGACAAACCAAGTCATTCACAATAGGCTTCTTTAGTTTGCTAAGTGCTGTATGCCTCTTAATCTTGAAGTGCACCAAAGAACCATCCAGTCCAGCCAGCTTCAAGTTACCATATCATTGTTCTCAATCTTAACTCCTTCCTTGAGCTTTTCTTCAGGCCCTGGGGAGTGCTGAATCCTTCTCAGTTGCTATTTCATGAAACAGGTACCAGGTCCTTATCTAATGAGGTATCCTATTTATCTTTCTTCAAGGATACATTTCTGACTCCAGTCTGCTGTTAAATTCACTTAATGAACTGTGTGCTTATGATACAGACTTTTTTCTGAAAGCATCAGTAGCCTTTTGTTTAATATAGTATTCATATCTCGGTCAGAATCCCCATCTCTTCCTCATGTTGCCTACTTCTTCTATTAGAGCCTTTAGCCTATTTTATTTTATCTTTATTTAAAGTCTCTGACCGATAACCCCACTCTCTGGGTCATGTCTGGGTCTTCCCTCTTTGTATATTCCTTCATAACCGTGATTTACATTTTCTTCTTTGTGTGTTGTAAATTTTATGGTACTAGACATGTAAACAAAATAGAAATGATATAAATATTATTTATTTTTAGAAAAAAATCTAGAGTGAAGAACTAAATAAATCTGATCTCTCTTTGAGATGTTTGAATTTTGTTGCAATTTTAGTTTGACCACAGGCTTTAAGTGTCTTGAAACTGAAATTAGAATTTACCTATGGATCTGAGGCTTGGGATCTGAGCACTAGTGAGATTCATAGATCCCCATGCCTCTCTGTCCTACTACTAGCTTTCTAAACCATGAAGATCTCTCAGCTCTTGCAGCCTGGTTCCCAGCTCTTTGTGTTTTGGGGAAATTTGCTGTATTCTCCTTTGGTCCCACTATACTTAGGGCCATCTTTTTGCCCAGAATGCTTCAAAGCACTCTCTTTCTCAGAACTCTTGTCTGTCTCCAACTCCTAGAAGCTGAAATCCTGAGTTGAAATTGATCCCTCTTGGTTCTCCTCTCCTGCTGTCAAGCCTTTGGTAAACTGCCCCTGAACGCTCAGTAAGCACCTAAGCAAGAGAGTTGGTGAGCGAATGCAGATTTACTCTGCCACTGGGAGCTCAGAATTCAAATCTATCCCAGCAGGCCTTAACACTTTGTTTAAAATTCTGCTGATTTCCTGCCTATGCGGAAATTTTTCTTTTCCTCCTAGTCAACCAGAGAGGGAGCAACTTTATATTTTTCTCTCTTATGAAGTGTTCATCCCTGGAATTGAATTTATTTAGAGATTCTTTGAAGGAGAAGGCAATGGCAACCCACTCCAGTACTCTTGCCTGGAAAATCCCATGGATGGAGGAGCCTGGCAGGCTGCAGTCCATGGGGTCACTAGGAGTCTGACACGACTGAGCGAATTCACTTTCACGCATTGGAGAAGGACATGGCAACTCACTCCAGTGTTCTTGCCTGGAGAATCCCAGGGACGGGGAGCCTGGTGGGCTGCCGTCTATGGGGTCACACAGAGTCGGACAAGACTGAAGCGACTTAGCAGCAGCAGCAGAGATTCTTTGAAATGTCACTTTTCTGAGGGATTCAGGAAAACAGATTTTGTACCTTAGTTGGCTTGGTTTGTTTATTTTGGGGAGAGTTATGCTTTCTTATAGCATTCTGCTTCATAATTGGGCATGGAAACATTTCTTGATACAATTGTTGATGGATTGGAGGGACACAGGAGGACAGTATCTCATGTGTTAAGTTTTCAAGTTCCAGATCTGTTTCTGATTTACTACACCTTGTTGAATTCTTAAATAATTTTTTTAACATCTCTGTTTTCTCAAATGTAAAAAGAGGAAGATAAAGAATGCCTAATTTATAAATGTTTTGAGAGGATTAAATGAGTTATGATGATATCTAAAATATAGTTAAAATTATATAAGTGCTTGTTATTTCTATTTTTATTTGGAATAGAGCAAAGGTCTGTTTCTCATTTACTTCTTGCTTTTGTTCAGAAAGCACTACGATGTGTTAAAAAATCTCAGCAAGATGGAGAGGAGATCAAGAAAATTAACCCCCACTTTGTAGAGGGTACCACTACCAATTATTAAAACAAAGGGTATTTCCATAAATAGTATTTAATCAACCTGAATAACACTTTCTAGTTGCTGGTGAGTTAGGTGCTTCATCAGTGGAATTAGGTACTTAGTTGAGTGGGGGAGAAAATATGCTATTATACAAATTAAAATAATTGAAGGGTTAATCAGTCCCTCTGGCTTTGAGAAACGTATCATTATTGCTGGTTTATGTGTTCCTCCTGGAGTTGGTGGAATGCCCTGTAGAGCAATGCACAGCTGACACTCACCTTTTCTTGTGTCATCCCTCAAGCAGCAATGCCTGGCTATGCTTAGATCTAGGTTCCTGAGATCTATAAATGAAAGAAAGAAAGCTTCAGATGGAACATCTTTTTAGCATCCAGTTTTTTCCTCTTCTTAGTCTCTTTCTCTAAAGTCTTTCCTTCTTTCAAAATTTCTCTGTTTCTTATTACCATTGTAGTATTTTCCAGTTATCTTCCCATTTCCTCCTTTCTTATATTTCAAGCCAAAACAACAATAATAATATATTGTTTCTTAGAGAGATGAATGCATTATGTTCTTCATGAGTATATTTTCTTAATTATTCAGGGCTCCAAAACCATTGAACATATTACATATTGAAAAAAGTCCCTAAAAATTAAAAACAAAACTCTCAAACCTTAGAATTATCTAAGTCAGGTCTAACCTGTCAGAATTGTAATTTGAAAAAAACTGTGGCTCTGATCAACAAACACTTGCAATTCCTGACATTCAGGGCTATGTTTTCTTAGATCTTCTCAGGCTGTCCTGGGTCTCTCCAATTATTCAAAATGTGATCAGCTGCCAAGTTATTGTGTTTATTCCTATTGCAAGTATTGAACTACTCCGTTTATCTCCCAGCCTCATTCTCCTCTAAGACCTGTCTCTTTCCCCCTCTCCTCCTCCCTCCCTCTCCCCTTCCTCACCTGTCCTCCCTCTCTTTCTCTCTCTAGCGGCCCCTCAGCTCCACCGCATCACACACAGCTGAGAATGATGCAATATACCTGTTTTATACACTCTCAGGGTTGTGACTGCTAGTTCAGGGAGGGCTAGCAGGGCTAGGGGCTCTTCCAAAATAAACAACAACTCGTGTGTAAGCCTGGCTGCACTCCTAAGGAATTTGCCAAGAAACAAAGGCTTTCTGCAGGATACAGTTTGTATATTTTCTGAAGGAAAAATTGAAAGCAGGCAGCCTGTCCTCCTCCCATCTGTTCGTGTGCCCTCCACTAGGTGGGCAACACCATTGGTCACACAGTCGGGTCCATCCGTGCCACCGATGGCTTGCGTCCTCACTGCCTTATTTTCAAGGTTGACACTCTCTGGGGCGGATAGCAGGCACCCATAGAGGACAGGAAGGAGCACAACTCTCCAGTCCCGTAGATAACTGCCAAAGGCAGCTGAGTTCAGGAGCCCCACCTGGTAATGAGCTGCCAATTATTTATATGCTTATAAATCATCTTTTAAATACTAACAAGGGCTAATAAGCCTTAGCTGCCAGTTACCATGGTAACTGGCCAGTCCCAAAAGGGAAGGAGGCTACTGACATATGGACTCTGGGTCAATAGTCCAGTATCTCCTGGGACTGATGTTTATACTCCTGCACATGAAGCTGTTCTGTTCAAGTCCAAACTAAAATCACATGAACAAGGAGGCACAGGACATGCTGAAATGCCTGCTTTTCCCGTGGTGGCTCAGAGTGTCTAAAGGGCATAGAATTGTGTCCAACTTCTTACAAGCTACAGAAACAAGCTGCCCTAACTTGTTAAGTGACAGTGCCTATGTCCAGCCATACAGCTGGTCTACCCCAGCCACCTGCTGTCAGATATTTTATTTCCCAAAGCTTCCTGGGCTGCTCAGCTCTACCACTGTGAACATGTTTTCTTAATACATTCAGTGTGCTGTTGCAAATAGATGATAAATTACTTGTGGGATGCTTAGTAATATTTAGTGAGATGCAAGAAATGGCTTCCAGCAAACTGAAGGCATTTTCTTTCTTTTAAAAGCACAGTGGGAAGGCAACCACCCATGACCCAAAACTTTAGAGTAGAAAAAGAAAACCACCTTCTGTTTTTAACTGGCTTTCCAAACTGGGTCTAGGGAAGTTCATCACGCTTTGTATCAGGTATGAGATGACAGCTCAAAGAAGCTGATCATTACAGGGCATTAGTGAACAGTGGCCCAATCAAGCAATAGAGAAATATGATGGTAATCATTTACCGTGACTGACCCAGAAATGCCTTTTTCTATAACTTCTATGAGATGTTAGTTTTCAATAGATAGGTGAATTACTGATACCATAAAGAAATTTCTCACCCTTCAGCAGGTGTTTGAATTGATACCTTTAACCTCTCAACTGCCTGGTGTAGGGCAAAGAATATGAGCTTTAGAGCAAGATTTGTTAGTATTGCTACCATTTAAGTGCCTTTCCTCGTCTGGAGGATGGAGGAAGCTCTTGGTAACTCTTTAGATTATGATGAAAATCATGTTAGTGGTGGGAATATGTTACTCCCTCTAGCTTGGGCTATTTTTCTGGTCTCTACATCCATTATAGTATAGAGAGGTAAGGGTTCAGAGGCTGCATGAGATTTATGTAATATATCTATTCCTTTCATATCTTTGGGCTTCTCTGATAGCTCAGTTGGTAAAGAATCCGCCTGCAATGCAGGAGACCCCGGTTTGATTCCTGGGTCAGGAAGATCCCTGGAGAAGGGATAGGCTACCCACTCCTGTATTCTTGGGCTTCCCTTATGGCTCAGCTGGTAAAGAATCTGCCTGCAATGTGGAAGACCTGGCTTCAATCCCTGGATTGGGAAGATCCTCTGGTGAAGGGAAAGGCTACCCACTCCAGTATTCTGGCCTGGATCATCCATGGGGTCGCAAAGAGTTGGACACGACTGAGCAACTTTCACTTTCATATCTCTAATTGCGTATATGCACATTTTACCTTGGAGTTATGCATATGCCAGTGCTGGGGAACTACCTTTTCCTGCCATTGTTACTTTTCTTTTATTTTTTCTAAGAAGTATAGCATCAAAAACCTTTATTTTTAAAAAGGCATTGTATACCATTTGTGGTTCATCATCTTTAATTTTGCAGCACTTAAAAATTCAATTAATTTAAACTGAAAAAAAATTCACCCATTTCTTTCACCTCTCAGCTTCCCCAACCACTGTCAACCACAAGTCTGTTCTCTGCATCTCTGACCTTGGAGATGATATCCAACATGAAAGAGAGATCATGTGGTATCTATCTTTCTCTGCCTGACTTATTTCACTTAACATATTGCCCTTGAGCTTAATCTACGCTGTTGCAAATGATAAGATTTAATTTTTCTGGCTGAATAATATTCTATTGTATTTAAGTACCACAATTTATTTATTTATTAATCCGCCAATGGACACAAGTTGTTTCCATATCTTGGCCATTGTACATAATGCTGCAGTGAACATGGGAGTGCATATATCTTTTTGAATTTGTGTTTTCATTTTCTCTGATAAGTACCCAGATGTAGAATTGCTGAGTTATATGGAAGTTCTGTTTTTAAGTTTTGGAGGAACCTCCATATTGTTTTCCATAGTGACTTCACCAATTTAAATATCCCACCAATAGTACACCAGGGTTCCTTTTTCTCCACATTCTTACCAGCACATATTATTTCTAGTCTCCTTGGTAACAGCCATTACAGGTATGAAATGATATCTTATTGTGGATATAGTTTTAATTTCCTTGATGATTACTAGTGTACAGCATCTTTTCATGTACCTGTTGGCCATCTGTATGTCTTCTTTGGAAAAATTAGATCTTCTGTCCATTTTAAATGGTATTATTTGGGTTTTTTTTGTTTGTTTTTTTGCTTTTGAGTTTTATATGTTCTCTATGTATTTTGGATACAACCCCTTATCAGATACATGATTTATGTATATTTTCTATGATTCAGTAGATTGCCTTCTTATTTTGTTGATGATTTTCTTTGCTGTATATAAACATTTTTAGTCTGATATAACCCCATTTGTTTATTTGCTTTTTCTTTTGGTTACTTACTATGTAGAGTATGTACTTTATTTGGCCTCTGTTAGTTGCTCAGCTGTGTCCAACTCTTTGAGACCCCAGGAACTATAGCCCACCAGGCTCCCCTGTCTATGGGATTCTCCAGGCAAGAGTACTGAAGTGGGTTGCCATTTCCTTCTCCATTATTTGGCCTCTACTAGTCCTTATTCCAGTCTCCTATGCTTGCTGTTTGAATATTCAGATCGGAATTAGAATCTTTACAAAGGGGCAAAAGTAATGTCAAAGGCTTGGTGGCATATTCCACAGGGTTATCCCCAAAATGGGCTTCCCTGCTAGCTCAGCTGGTAAAGAATCCACCTGCAAAGCAGGAAACCTCAGTTTGGTTCCTGGGTCAGGAAGATACCCTGGAGAAGTGATAGGCTACTCACCCCAGTATTCTCGGGTTTCCCTAGTAGCTCAGCTGGTAAAGAATCTGTCTGCAATGTGGGAAAGCTGGGATCCATCCCTGTGTTGGGAAGATCCCCTGGAGAAGGGAAAGGCTACCCACTCCATTATTCTGGCCTGGAGAATTCCATGGACTAGATAGTCCACAGGGTCGCAGAGAGTCAGACTCGACTGAGCGACTTTCACTTTTACTTACATCCCCAAAATCAAATATTCTGGTCTGGCAAGAGCAGAATGACTATGTGAGTAATAATTCAGTGGAAAAGAATATGTAGGACTGATGAGAGGGCCCCAAAAATCAACTGTGTTGAAAACATTGTCAAAATTTAAACACTGCAGAAATGCCCAGATGAAAGGGCAGTCATCCATGTGAATTGTGGAGAAAAGTTTTTGAAGGAACTTAAGGGCCTTTGGCTTTGCTTCAGTGGGTTGGTGGTGAGGTTTGCAAGGTGAGGGAGTAATTTGTAAGTTTATGCATGACTGACTTAATAAGTAACCAAGTCATTTGAAATGTCAAGGAAAAGCAGACTAATCTCCCATGCAGGTGGGAATTTACACCCCTCACCCAATCCTCTTTATTTGGCATGGTCAAGTGGAAAGAGAGGAGACTGGGAAATAGGACTCCAGTTCTGCTTGTGGTTCTTTGTAGCTGTGAACCTTTTGTCACGATGTTGCTTGTTTCTGGGTCTGAGTTTTTATACCCTCTTTGTGTGCTTCATAAAGATATTTGAGCTTATACCAATATTGTTAGTGTGTGAATTTATTAAAGTTGAAAGTCTCTAAATAAAATGTTATTAGTGTGGAAGATTTAGTATTACTAGAGATATTAATGGCCCCTTTTGTCTTCTGGTGGTAGACTATGACTCTCAGAATTGAGGAGAAAACAATATTGAGTAAAATATAGAGAGAAATTGACTGCTCTAAGCACAACTATAAAGTCCTTGAATGAAGATAGGAGAATGGGATAATTTTTAAAAGAGAATAAGTAGACGTCACTAGGATGGAAAGAGGAATTAAAAGAGTTGGGTGTAGAGTGACAGATGAATAGATGAGGGCTCCTCTGGAGACGTGGTTCAGATCCCGGCTCTATCACCAGCTGAGTGATCTGCAACAAGCTACTGAATCTCTCTTAGACTAGAACTTCTCATCCACTAACAGAAAGATTTTTATCAGATAAAACTGAAAGTGGAACTCAGTGTATGAAAGCAGCTTAGAGTCTTGTTTCTTTTGTTGAAACCTTTCTTGACATTCTCTTTACTCCCACTCCACACTGTGGCCCTGGGTCACCTGTTTAAAAATCCAAGAATTTGGGGAATCCTAGTTTGAAAATCGGGGAAGTAGATGGCATCTTATGGTCTTTCTAATGGTATCATTTTTGTATTTGAGATTCAGACACTCCTAGAGAAGTTTGAATTCCCTTGAGAAGAGAACTAAATTGTATGTTAAAGATTTACTCTGATGGAAAAGGTAGGTGATTGTCAACTAAGCTTATTGTTGACTGACTGGTTTGAAAACAAACATCTAGAAACAATATTCACTGTAAAAGAAAGATTAGTTCATGGGGAATTAATGTCCCCAAAATCAATACTATTCTAAAAAACAGTCATATAAATAGAGTAGGAAGAGGAAGTGTGACAATACTGCATGAAAATAACTTGGATCAGAAGACAGAACTATATATATTCCTTGATAGCCAATGCAGTCTGAGCAAGTTTACAACCTAGAGGGGCAATACACCCCAACATACCCCAGCAACATGTTGTGAGGGATTTAATTTCTGCTGTTTTTTTTCACTGTAACTTTGTTCCATTCTGTCTCCCTTTCCTCAATGATTCAGTGAGGTTTGTAGTGGAAATACTGAATTCAGTGACCCACTCCTAACAAGAGATACCTTGACAGACATCTGACCAGGTTCATTCAACCTTTTGCAACAGCAGGTAAAGGGTGGGTTTGAGGGCTAGGTACTGAGGGAGTCCCCCTGCCTTTCCTATGAATTTATCATCAATCCCAGTCTGATAAGTAACTACTGTATAACAGAAGGAACTCCACTCAATACTCTATAACTCTGGGATGACCTATATGGGAAAAGAATCTAGAAAAGAGTGGATATATGTATGCATATAACTGATTCACCTTGCTGTATACCTAACACTAACACAACATTGTAAATCAGTTATATTCCAGTAAAAATTAAAAACACAAACAGTACTTTTCCAAAAATGTTCACACAACTCTTTCTTGAGTTGTAGAGTAGGATTGCTACTGTAGGACATTTAAAAGTTTAGGGAAAATCCTAAACACTTCACTTTTTGTTTAAGGCTGAAATTTCAATTTCCAAGTTTGAATTATCCCAGATGTCTGTAAATGTACTGCTAGATGGGCTACAGAGTTGAGACAACAAATGGAGAAATGCTTCTTTGGGTGGGAAGACACGTTTATATGATAGACTTCTGACAGCTGTCATCTGTATATTGTTGATATAGTAACAAGCCCATGTGACTTATTGTTCAAATAATTTTTTAATCTTGAAAAGTTTCTATAGCACCCACTTCTGTTGGTTTTCAGATCAGATGCCCTGGCTCAGGGCTGTAAATTAGACATTTAGCTGAAATCTCACTTAGTGTGTTTGATAATCTTGGAGAGTCAGCTTATTTTATGGCTAATATCTGATGGAACAAATCATGAGTAAGAGGAACTGGAATCCTAACTCTTTTCAGCTCCTTCTTATCTAAGCAGTTGAAGGTCTCATGGCTTGTCTCTTCCCATTTTTTTTCTGTCCTGTCTTTTCTAGTCTCCCTTTGACTTTTCTTAGTATGTGTGTGTGTGTCTGTGTGTGTCTGTGTGTGGTATGTATGTGTTATGAAGAGATGCAAGAGAAGAAAAGAATACATACTAAGTTTATAGATTTGGGGAGAAAATAGAAGGAAGCATTTCAATTCTACTTTTTATTATTTCAGGTTCTTTGGCCAGAACTGAGCCAGACCCTAAAATGAGTATTTAATTTGGACAAATAAGTGACATTACACCTCTGTAATCTAGAAAGGGGCTTACCGGGTGGTTCAGTGGTAAAGAATCCACCTGCAATGCAGGAGACCTGAGTTTGGTCCCTGAATCGGGAAGATCCTCCAGAGAAGAAAATGGCAACCCACTCCAGTATTCTTGGCTGGGAAATCCCATGGACAGAGGAGCTTGGCAGGCTACCATCCAAGGGGTCACAAAGAGTCAGACACAACTTAGAAACTGAATAACAGCAATGTAGAAAGAAAATGAAGTGTATAGTATATGTGGAGTGTGTGTGATGAGTCTGTGCAGAAGCGTGGCCTATATGATTGTGTATGTAGTTTCCTAACATCATCACTCTGTTCATGTTTGGTTGCTGATAAGAGTCCAAACAAACCCTTCATGTTTGACTCCTGTGTATTTCTCTAGATTTTCTATAGATAGACTTCCTTCTGGACATGGTAAACAGCTTGTAGTACCAATAGAGTAGAACAATGTAAATATTTCTTCTCCTTCCTCTTCTTAATTTTTAAAAATATTTAGCTCCAGCATCCCTTTTGGGCTTCCCTGGTGACTCAGACAGTAAAGAATCTGCCTGCAGTGGAGGAGACCCAGATTCGGTCCCTGGTTCAGCAAGATCTCCTGGAGAAGGGAATGCTGCCCATTCCAGTATTCTTGCCTGGAGAATTCCATGGACAAAGGAGCTTGGCAAGCTACAGTCCATGGTGTCACACAGAGCCAGACATGACTGTGTGGCTAACACTTTCACTTTAATCCCTTTAACCAGAAGGTTTTTCTTGAAATTATTTGCCCTGTTCGGCAACCTTGAGAACACTTAATCAGTCCCACCTTTGTGTCTTCACTCTTCCTCCTGCAGATGACTATTGCAGCATCCAAATTTCTAGTGTGCTAATGTGTTAGTTTGAGTAATATATCCTGTTCTACTAAACTATGAGATTAGAGTTATATCTACTTCTTTCCTGTATCTCTAGCATCTGGCACCTGGTTTCATATATAAATAAAATATATGTATGTATATATACACAGTGCTATTTAAAATATTCTAGTACTATTAGAATATATATACATAAACACACAATATTATGAGAAATTTCCATCTTGCAGAAGGCTCAGAGCATCTAGTTACTGGCAGATTAATTGGGTTCTGCATGTGATATGCTGGATTTCAGGACTGGCTGGCTGTGAAGTTTCTCTTGAAAGTATAAAGTAGGGAGAAGAGAGATCGAATGGAAGGACAGAACTCATGGGTGGGCCACTGAGTCTAGAGGGTGAAGGAATGCAGTAAGGAAACCAACGATCACATCCTTCCTCTGTTGAGATGGTCTTAGGAACGAGGCAACCCCGACCTCACAGAAGGGGGCTCAGAAGAGAATTGAGCTAACCTGGGGCTGATTAAGGCAGTGTCAATAAAATGAAGGTGTGGTAGTATTCGTGGTTTAAAAACATTACAGAATTGTTTTCCTAAGGCCTTTGGACAGATCCTGATTTGATCCAACAATATCTGCTTGGCTCTAAACTCATGGACATCTGCTAATTTTTCTAACTGCTTTAATCACTTTGAGGGCTCTGTTTTAGAACCTCTCCAAATTTCCTCCTTCTCACTACTGTCTCAAGTCTTCAGAATCGATGCCAATTTTAATAAAGGTCTAGAAGGATTACCTTATGTTCCCAATTTAGTATTCCTACTTAATATTCCATTCTTTGTCTCATTTAATATTTCAAAATGCAGAGTGGGAATCTTTGAATTTCCATGAGCCAGTGACTTATGAAACAAAATTTGAAATTCAGTCTAAGATCACTTGTAAGCAAAAAAGTAATTTGTGTGTATGTCTGTCTTGCGGCTAAGTCGCTTCAGTCGTGTCCGACTCTGGGCGACCCCATGGACTGCAGCCCACCAGGCTCCTCCATCCATGGGATTTTCCCAGCAAGAGTACTGGAGTGGGGTGCCATCGCCTTCTCCCTGTCTGTCTTACTGACTACAATATGGTATTCTTGAGGACAGGGGCTTTGTCTTTTTCAAAAACTGCCCCACACTTAGCATAGTACCTGGCTCCTTTTTTGTTCCTTTTTTCAAAAGTAAATATTTAGGATTAGTTTACTCTTTTCATATTTGAACAATCCCAATTAGAGTGCTTGGGAACCTTTGAAATGGGAAATTAAGAACAACAACAACAAAAGCAAAACAGAAAAGGTTTTTAGTACATATACTGGAAGCTTTTTAATTTTTAAGTTCCATTTTTTATGGTCCATTGGAGGATATGAGGTAAAGGTAAGGGGAAAAAAATGGTATTGTTTTTAAAAAGATAGAGGTATGCAAAGAAGGGACATTTTAAGAACTACACTGAATATGATTTGAAAGTATAGGGAAAGTGAGAGAAAAGGTGGAAACAGATAAAGGACAAGACAGACATGACGTTACTTGTTAAAACAGAGCAAACTGTGAGTGATCCTCTAATTTCCTCTGGTCAATATCTGTCATATTTCAGTCCAAGGAGGTCTGGACATAGAGCTCAGCATGAATAAATTGCCACAGTCAGTCTCTGGAGACATAGCTGAACTAGATAGCTAGCTCTTTTTTGTCTTGTCCTCAGAGATCTTGTTCACATATTCCAAAATTGTAGCTTTCTCTAAATAATGTATTTATGGTCTCATAGAAATAGATATCGGAGAAGGCGATAACAACCCACTCCAGTACTCTTGCCTGGAAAATCCCATGGATGGAGGAGCCTGGTAGGCTGCAGTCCATGGGGTCACTAGGAGTCTGACATGACTGAGCGAATTCACTTTCACTTTTCACTTTCATACATTGGCGAAGGAAATGGCAACCCACTCCAGTGTTCTTACCTGGAGAATCCCAGGGACGGGGGAGCCTGGTGGGCTGCTGACTATGGGGTCGCACAGAGTTGGACATGACTGAAGTAACTTAGCAACAGCAGCAGCAGCAGTAATAGATATGATCATTTAGATATTCCCTAGTAGCATTTCTTTAGGCTAGTGAACAGATCATTACTGAAGCATCACCCACTTAAGATGAGGCCTGAAATTTCAGTTTATCTCTGATGACTTTAACAGAATAGCTATAAATGGCTGAGAAATATCTTCACACAAGAAGGCTTCAATAGCTTATGAGAAGTTACTGTTTCTTCAGAAATAAGACATAGTGGGAAATGGACATGCCAGTGTTGTTTCTGTTTTTAAAGGATGTGGTTCATTTCATCTAGGTTATCAAAGTTGTGGGCATAGATCAGGGTAGCTTCTGAAAACACAGTACCTGGTCTACCCCACAAAGTACTTATTAAAGTTATGTCCTTTATTTGAGTAAAGTGTAGTATGATGTCTATAGTAACAGTACAATTCTTAGTTTGAGAATTTACTCTGAAGACTAAGGTTTTTGGTCCATTGGTCTAAATTAAATCAAGCCATTTCTATCAATACAACCACCTATGAAGCACTTACCATCATAAAGTACTAGATCTAGGTACCATGCATTCCAAGGCAAGGAGGCTATGATTTCTATCCTTAAGTGATTCATGATGTAATGATAATAGTTCATAATCAACTCCAGTGAATAGGCTGATGTATTTGTAGCAAACTATGGTGTGTTTGACAGTTGTGCTACCCAAATGACTCAACTGCTTTCTGGAAAGGTAAAGCAGTGGGCACCTCCTGAGATGAATCAGGAAGGTGGAAAGAGATGGTGTTTGAACTGGGTTTTGATTAAGGAGTAAGGCTTTGCAGAAAAATCAGAGGCAGGGAGTGAGGGCAGGGGGCAGGGATATTCTACCCAAGGAAACAGCCTAAACAAAGGCATGCACACGTATGAACATACACTTATGCACTCATATATGTTCCCTGTTATCCTCTCAGCATATGTCAATCAGAGTTTTGAAGTGAGAATAAGAAATGGGTTCTCATCCTGGATTTCCTAGGATCTATTGAAGATGCTTACTTCTTGGAAGGAAAGTTATGACCAACGTAGATAGCATATTGAAAAGCAGAGACATTACTTTGCCAACAAAGGTCCATCTAGTCAAGGCTATGGTTTTTCCAGTGGTCATGTATGGATGTGAGAGTTGGACTGTGAAGAAAGCTGAGTATCGAAGAATTGATGCATTTGAACTGTGGTGTTGGAGAAGACTCTTGAGAGTCCCTTGGACTGCAAGGAGATCCAACCAGTCCATTCTAATGTAGATCAGCCCTGGGTATTCTTTGGAAGGAATGATGCTAAAGCTGAAACTCCAGTACTTTGGCCACCTCAAACTCTAGTACTTTTTCCATGAGTTGACTCATTGGAAAAGACTCTGATGCTGGGAGGGATTGGGGGCAGGAGGAAAAGGGGACGACATAGGATGAGATGGCTGGATGGCATCACAGAATTGATGGACGTGAGTTTGAGTGAACTCCGAGAGTTGGTGATAGACAGGGAGGCCTGGCGTGCTACGATTCATGGGGTCTCAAAGAGTCGGACACGACTGAGCAACTGAACTGAACTGATTGTGTGACCTTGCACAAGACTTTTAAAATATCTGGATCCCAGTTATTCCATTTGTAAGATGAAAGGCCTGGATTCATGCTGGCTATGGCCCCATCTAATGAAAATGGGAACTACAGCTAAACCTGTGTGATCTAAAATCATGACTTAGGGCATATAAGAATAGCTTATTGAAGCGATCTAAGCTAGCCTGTTTTTTGTTTCATATAAAGGAAACATTTTAGAGTCTCATCAATAGGAAAAATAATAGCAAGTTAAACATCTCTTTGTTTTGAATTGGTTTACTACTTGGTAACACAGAAATCTTGGATTATAAATTCGAATTTTTTCTCTAGAAATTAAGGACACTTTTTTACCCTTAAAATTCAGGCAAGGAAAGTCATGGCTAAGAGTTGGGACATTGACATATAGTACATTATAACACTCTGTCTGGCTTTGCCTAGGCAAGAGGAGATGATAAAGGATCAGTGCTGCACAGAGCCCCGAGTTCCAGGTGACAGAATGAAATGGCTAAAAATACAGTAAGGATGTACTAAATCTCATGCTCATATCTGATTATCTGTAGGATTTGCATTTTTCAAATATGAAAACTTGAGCTCAGAAACCACGTGTAATTCCAGAGATAGCACCAGACATGTTAGCCTTCCTTCTGTAAACATCTCTCCAAGACTTGGAGTTCAAGGTTTCAATCTTCAGTTCTCTGGTACTTCATTTGCCTCATCTGGAGGCACCTGAGCATGACTGAGAAGCAAACCTGAAATTTAAATTCTGCCAATTACGTAGTTGCATTAGTACTGAGTTATTGGACTGAAAGGTATCTGGTTAATAAGTCAACAACTGTCCAGTTTTTGACACTTTTGTGGTGGAAATATTTTTGCATGTGTGCCTGTATGTGTGTGGGGGGTGTGTCTAATGTTCCATAGCTTTTCAAATTATATTTTAAATGTTTCTTGGGGAAAACGATGATTTAGTGCTAGTTACCACAGGTAATTTTTTTCACTTGTGAAATGCTTGAGTAACAGCAGAATCTCGAACTATATTTGCACACTGGAGTAACTATTATAAAATGGCATTTTAGGGAATAGATTTCATTTCAGTTGTTTACATAAAACATCAAACATGTATTTAAACCGTTCCTTTCATAAAGGTCCATCATCTGCTAATGATGAAGTTAGGGCCTGTGATGTTAGAATTTCTCTTGGGAACATGGAAGTCCCATTATACATGTAGCAATCATCTCTCTATTCATCTGCTGATGAATCTCTCTAATCATCTGTTGAATTAGTGTCAGGCCTAATGGAGCTCTGGATAAGGCAGAGGCAACATTTGGAGAGGAGACCACCCCTCTCCTTCAGGGTGTTTATCACCTCATTGCATACATAGAGATGTCCTAAGCTTGCTCTACCCTGAGCTCTCATTATCCTTTGATATTGATCCAAACCACTTAGTGATGAATACAGGCAGCACTCTCCTTCTATTTAAAGGTCTTAAATATCTGTTATTATTTTTATGTTTATTATCTTAATACCTGCCATTTGTAATAACTTTCTCTCAAAGAGCTCTCTGGAGTACAATAGGGTGTCAAGTGAAGACAAATGAATGTGAAAGCACTTTGTGCTCTACAGATGAAAGGAGATGCATTCCGGACCTGCTCTTTTCCAGGAACAACTTTCCTTGCTTCTTCCTTCTTTGCTTGCTCCAACATGGCAAACCTTACCCAAAGTGCAGCTCTTAGACCCTTCTCTTCTTTTTATTTCCCCCACACACAGGCACATGCATTTCAACTCTCACCTATATCCTGATTATGCCCCCAATCTGTGTTTCACTACTGGATCCTTTATTAAAGCCCTGCTCCATATTTATAACTATCTTTTGTAAATTTCTTCTTAAATATTTAAACAAATCTAGCATTCCCAACATAAAGCTCATTATTTATTTATCATTAGAAAAACTATTCTGTCACTTTATTTGATATTCAGAATGCATTTTGAAAGTAAAGATTTTTTTTAATGGTCTGATCTGAGCTAGAAATAGATTAGAATAAAGGTATAAGAAAATCAAGGGCAAAGGGTCATGATGAACAATCAAATTCAGTGAGTATAGAATAGGCTGGAATATTTTGAACTCTCTAAGACTTTGAAGATGAGATCTAGTGAGAAGTAGTTTAAAAACAAGAGTTATGTTAAACAGAAATTTAGGACAAACTTTAGGAAGGTCCACTTTAGCGCAGGTGTTATGTGTATTTTAGGTATGTTCCAAAGTGCAAATCACATTTTTAGAGTGGACATTAGAGAACAATTAATGGTGTTTTTATGAGTAACTTTAAATATAAGCATTCATATGAAAAGGGTCATATGGTTTCCTTCCGGAATTTTTCCTTCTGAACTATGCACATCTGGGAAACTCATACCGATTGCGCTGATGCAGCCGAATCCATTAAGGAGCGCACTACTCCAGGGCTGTGCTGTGCGTAGTTGCTCAGTTGTGTCCAACTCTCTGTGACCCTCTGGACTTAGCCTGCGAGGCTCCTCTGTCCATGGGATTTTCCTGGCAAGAAGAGTGGAGTGGGTTGCCATTTCCTTCTCCAGGGAATCTTCCCAACCCAGAGACTGAACCCAGGTCTCCCTCATTGCAGGCAGATTCTTTGTCACCTGAGCCACTGGGGACAGCTAACCAAATGGCAGACCAGGTGATTAGGAGGAATTAGTCCCCTCACCCACTCGATTTCTCCCTTCTTTTCTTTTAAAACCTTTGAATCACCGAGTTTCCTACTTCTCCCAGCGTGGTTCCTCTCTGCTTGGGGACCCATTCTTCCCTGCCCAAGTGCTTTGCTCCCAGATGTTGGCTCCTAATTTGTCACTTATCCTTTTGTTAGCCCTCCTGAATTTTACCCTACACTCATTTCTAACTGTATACATCCGAAATATCCCTAAGGACACCTCCCCAAGTCTTATCTTCTCTTTTAGGACAAACTCAGGTGCCATCTCTTTCAGAAAGCCATCTTGCCAGTCTGGATTAGATGGTATCTTTTGTGTGGACACAGTAAAATGGAGGTGCTTGTCTAGTTTATAATTATTGTCATTGCTTAACTATTTGTATTTCTTTCCCAGCTGTTCACTCTTTGAGAGAAGAATCTTTCCCTAGGCTTCTTTATGACCTCACTGCATAACATCCTGATTGATGCATAGAAGGTTAAAATGATCTTCTTATGTTTAAATGTCTTTGTATTTATGACACTTTACTCAAAATTGCAGGCTTAATTATATACGATTTTTGAATCATTCATCAGTCCATTTGATGATCTTTTCCCAACAAGGTTGAAATTTCTTATTACAAAGCATCTTATTATAGAGACCATACTGAATGGTTCCCTTAGATCTTTCAGAATGCCCAATTACATATAGGTGATCAATAAATTTGTATTTAATTAAGTAATAAAAAGTCATTGCTAATAATATTACAAACCAAAACTAATGTAACCCAGGTTGTTAGGGGTGCAAAGAGGTGAATTATCATGTAGTATTACTCCTTACAGGGAAGGCAATGGCAACCCACTCCAGTACTCTTGCTTGGGAAATCCCATGGATGGAGGAGCCTGGTGGGCTACAGTCCAAGGGGTTATGAAGAATCGGACACGACTGAGCGACTTCACTTTCATGCATTGGAGAAGGAAATGGCAACCCACTCCAGTGTTCTTGCCTGGAGAATCCCAGGGACGGGGGAGCCTGGTGGGCTGCCATCTATGGGGTTGCACAGAGTCGGACACGACTGACATGACTTAGCAGCAGCATTACTCCTTAAAAGTGATCATTTTCCCCCCGAGAAACATAATTTTACTCAATTGCTATATACAGTAAACTGTATCATATCCACTGATGAATAAAAATCCTATTTAAGAGATAATAGGTCACCTTGCAAGACTCCCTTTACTTCCTTATACATTTTCTTCTCTCATTGTCAATGTGGCTCACACTCCCTCTTTTTCACCTAGGGCTGTCACAGTCCAAGTCTTCACACCTGCTTATCATTTTCTCTATCATCCTTCCTACCAAAACCACCTGGCCCTTATATCCAAGCTAGATATTTCCTCTATCACAGCTCTAACTATAATCTGTTTTTTTCTGAAACAGCCAATATTACTGGTATCAGCTCATTCTCAGTGCTTCCAAACATCACAAAATGCTCCTTTAGCCACTTAACCAACCTGACTCTATCCTAAGATCAATACTCTGTCATGCTTTCTTGCAGTAGAAAAGGAGAACACCACTGAAGACAAAAAGCCTCTCATTTTGATTTTGTTACTGAAGAAAAATGTTATATGAAAATTCTATCTGATAAGTTGTTGGATATGGGTAATGGCAATATTTACCAAGTGTATTGGAAATTGTGTATATTTGGAATTCTCCATATTGTTTATATTTGTGTATGTATATTATATAAAATTTTGCTGTATTATCATTTTTCTGTTTTCAACCAATATCTCTTACTTGCATAAAATTTTTTAATAGGCATAATCAGTTCAGTTCAGTTCAGTCACTCAGTTGTGTCTGACTCTTTGTGACCCGTGGACTGCAGCATGCCAGGCTTCCCTGTCCATCACCAACTCCTGGAGCTTGCTCAAACGCATGTCCATCAAATCAGTGATGCCATCCAACCATCTCATCTTCTGTTGTCCCCTTCTCCTCTTGCCTTCCATCTTTCTCAACATCAGGGTCCTTTCCAATGTGTCAGTTCTTCCCATCAGGTGGCCACAGTATTGGAGTTTCAGCATCAGTCCTTCCAATGAATAGTTAGGACTGATTTCTTTTAGGATGAACTGGTTGGCTCTCCTTGAAGTCCAAGGGACTCAAGAGTCTTCTCCAACACCACAGTACAAAAGCATCAATTCTTCACTGCTCAGCTTTCTTTATAGTCCAACTCTCACATCCATAAATGAGTACTGGAAAAACCACAGCTTTGACTGCTGCTGCTGCTGCTGCTGTAGCTTCAGTCATGTCTGACTCTGTGCGACCCCATAGATGGTAGCCCACCAGGCTCCCCCATCCCTGGGATTCTCTAGGCAAGAGCACTGGAGTGGGTTGCCATTTTCTTCTCCAATGCATGAAAGTGAAAAGTGAAAGTGAAGTCGCTCAGTCGTGTCCGACTCTTCATGACCCAGTGGACTGCAGCCTACCAGGCTCCTCCGTCCATGGGATTTTCCAGGCAAGAGTACTGGAGTGGGACACCATTGCCCTCTCCAACAGCTTTGACTAGACCTTTGTTGGTAAAGTAATGTCTCTGCTTTTTAATATGCTATCTAGGTTAGTCATAACTTTTCATCCAAGGAGCAAACATCTTTTAATTTCATGGCTTGCAGTCCCCATCTGCCGTGATTTTGGAGCCCCTGAAAGTAAAGTCTTTGTGACCCTGTGGACTGTAGCCTGCCAGGCTCCCCCGTCCATGGGATTCTCTAGGCAAGAATACTGGAGTGGGTTACCATTTCCTTCTCCAGGGGATCTTCCTGACCCAGGGATCAAACCCAGGTCTCCCACATTGCAGGCAGTTGCTTTAACCTCTGAGCCACCAGGGAAGTCCTAAAAGTAAAGTCTGTCACTGTTTCCACTGTTTTCCCATCTATTTGCCATGAAGTGATGGGACCAGATACATAATAGGCACAATGGTCTAAGCTTTTTTTTTTTTCCTGTATGGAGAGATATTATGATTTAATGGGTAAAGATCATGTGGATTATGTTTTTAATTTTAATTTTAGATCTCTTAAGGTACTTTCACAGTTTTGGCCCAAAGGTCATTATCTCTTGCCAATAAGAAATAAGAGTTATGAAAGTATCTCCCATTCAAAAATATCTTTTCTATATATTTCACCTATTAGAGATTAATTAGGCTTGGGAAGCTACTCTTGTACAATATTCCTGCAGAGTTTGGAATTTACCATTCACTTACACACAGGTATAAATTATCTTAATTAGCTTTTGTCTTTTCTGCCAAGAGAGAATGGGAATATCCATTAAGAATGGAGATGATTTTGGAAAGTATGCTGTCGGGTGAATAGCCAGAGAACTGTGGTAGACTGTTTACTGAGGACATACAAAGAAGAAAAGAATGCCCCAGGAAGTTATTGGGTAAGGAACTCCACGCCAATTCTTCTGCTAACGATCTATAATATTCTGGCATCCCTAAAAATTCATCTCAAGGCTTGCCCATGGTTCTAGAGCCCCAGACTAGACTGAGCAGAAATCTATTGAAATAGCTAATTGAGGATTGGTCTTTGCCTTATTATCTGTTTATCCAACTGATGAACATTAATTTTGTTTTTGTTTCTTACTTACTTATAAGTTTAACATAGCTGTGGATTGATTGGATACAATGTGCAGCTGGCCTTAGAGAAATAGGCATTTCTAATCTCATCTATTTGTATACATGTTTCAGCTATGATGTAAAGGATTAACATCCTGACATTATTAGTCAGGCAGCATGGTACAATAGATAGAGCACTTTTTGAGAGCTGTGCTCTCTGAATACTAATCTCAGTGATCCTAAATAACCATGTAAACTCTAATAAGTTTCTGTATTTCAGCGGCAAAATGGGGGGACTGTGCAAGAAGATCTTCTGGGTCTTATGCAGCTATAACATTATGCAATTATTTTAATTACTTATACTTCCTGATTTTCTTTTAATATCTCTAATTTCATATGAGAGTTTAATGGCTTGCAGTCTCAAAGCGTTTTCTGACAAGTGGTGTAATAATACTTGTATTATATATCTCACAGGGTTGCAGTGAAAATAAAGTGTAAAATTATGTGTGTCACTATGCACTGTGGACCGCAAAGTCCCAGATTTGTGCATTTCAAATTAGTATTAGACATTTTTTTCTTTCTAGTATTACTCTGGTTTAAAAAGATTCATGATACCTTAATGTGCCACCAGCAGAGGGAGACAAGTTCAGATTATATTTCTTCTTGAAACAGAATCAGTTAGCTACTATGTGTACATGCTTTTAAAAATCAAAATGAGATTCATATTAGAAAATGTTACTTAGTGCTACATTTGCATATTTAAGTTAGGAGAAGAAGACAGAAAACACAAGGATAAATATGTGGGGAGGATCTTGATTTGGGGGCTTAGTTTATTACAGAACTCAGAGAGAGCTCTCCTTGTGAAGAATGTCATTCATGTGACAATTTCCTAAGCATGTCCATCTGGAGGTATAGGCTATTTGAGTACCAGTTTAGGAACCAATCCAGAAGTCTAAAAGTAGAATTTCTAAATTTTCTCCCAAGCTAGCTTCTTAACTCAACTTTCCCATGTTATCAGCGTGGATCTCCAACAACAACAACAAAAAGTAGAAGACTATTTTGCCTGTTATTTTCAACCTCCATAACCAAACAGTTGGCAAATCCCATCAGTCCCCTGTGAACTTCCTCTGAAAATCATCACCCTTTTCCCTCTCTCTACTGCTGTTGCCCTGTGGCCTGCTTTTATCCTCTTGCCTGTCTTATTTCAGAAAGTTTATAACTGGTCTTCCTGACTTTGACTTGTCCCAGTCCTTGTTTGACTCCATTGCCAGTTAGTCATCTTTTTAAAGCACAGGTCTGATTATGTCACTCGCTTACTCAAAGCTTTTAATGGATCTTCTTTGCATATAGAATAAAGCCAAACTCATTATCATGTCTGTCAAGACCCTTACTGACCCCAGCTTACCAAAAAATCAGTCATTATTCTTTCTAACTTTTTTCTATCTTTACCCCCACGTGCTTTCCTACAACTTATCTTTCCCACTAATGTAAAGTCTCTAAGGAAAGGAGCTCATCCCTCATCATTATCAGGGAGCAATAGTCTATATAATCAATAATCCCTTTCTCATCATGACACTAAGAACTTTATTAGTCTCCTGTCTAGTTTCTCGACTTCATCTTCCTTCTGACCTCTAATTTCCCATTGCCAAAATAACCTCCCGAAGGTATCAGTATCTCCTCTCACTCCTCTACAGTCTAAAGTAGGTTTCAAAGTAGTGGATGACAAGGTGAGGTGTGAATCTTCTCTCAGGCATTCGGAACTCTTCCTGATTCAGTGTCTCTCTGCAGCCTTCTCTCTCTCCTCGTCCTTGCTAGTCAGGGAAGCCTTCCTCCACTTCCATGCTGTGTTTTATGTGTGTTCTCATGGCCATGCATAAATGTGGCCTTCCTCCACCCTCCTCTTACATGTGTGCCAAAGATTACTTAAAATACCAATTGTTCCCCAGGAAGCCTCCTTCTTGATCACCTGTTCTGAACCAGCATTGTGTTGAGATTCTGCTCTCTTATAACGCAGTTCTCAATTACTCACTGATCCATATTATTCTCTGTTCAATGTGTACTCACTTTCCTTCTCCATCTTGGGTGTGAGTTCTGGGTTTGTGAAGATAAGAACCCTGAATTTTACTATTTTGCATTATTTCTCAACACCAGAGGGGGCTGGGCATGGGTGGTGACTAATTTTGGTCCTTCTTTATGGTGGAGAACAGATCTGAAAGGCCTGCTTTATCACTGTACAGTGATCGTGTTCAGCCCTGCCCTAGGAGGGGCTTTCAGTGGCGTTGTTGTTGTTTAGTCGCTAAGTCATGTCCGACTCTTTGCGACCCCATAGACTGTAGCTCACCAGGCTCCTCTGTCTATGGGATTTTTCCAGGCAAGCATACTAGAGTGGGTTGCCATTTCCTTCTCCAGAAAATCTTCCTGACCCAGGAATCAAACCTGCATTGGCAAGTGGGTTCTTTACCACTGAGCCACCAGAGAAGCCCTTCAGTGGCATACCCTCCATCAGATTGCATGAGGGCAGCGAGTCAGTTTTGGACATTATTATTTTCCTGGAGCTTAGCACAGTGCCTGTCATATGGTAGACATCAAACATATTGATTATTTCAGTGAACTGTTTTGTACATGATAACATGACTGATGAGACACATCTTGTGAATCCTCTTCTTCTCATAGAAGCAGTGCTCCTCCCTTCACTACTGAAAGCAAAGAGGGCTGAGAATGTGATTTACAGACAGTAAAGAAAGATACCTTTAAGTAGGCAAACTCCTGGGACCCTTTGAATAATGTAATGCCCTAACACTAGACTTGCCCTGCAGCTCAATATTGTCAGTAAACTCTCGAGAAAACATATTAGTGTTATTTACATGATTTACAGCCTCGAGATATTTAACTAGGCATTCCATTTAGATTTAGCAGGATAGCTATTGCCTGCTAAATAAATAGAGATATTAGGTATGGAAGAGAATATTTAGCAAAGTTTAGCAATTTAATAGCGTCTGCTTATCTTGTTAGGCGCCTCTTAATCTGTAACAAAATATTTTCTTACACTGACAATTAACATCTAATAACCATATAAAGGGGAAGTAAAGTTTATATCTGAAGAAAAGCACCAACTGGGACACGGTTTTTGTTTATTTTATTTTTTTCTCTATTTGGTATAAATGACAGTCTGCTTGGTATTCTGTCAGTTCTTGTTGGATGAGTGGCAGCTTCCTGCAAGGGAACACCAGAACTGCTCTAGCACAGCAACAGAGAAGGCTGGTATGTGGAAACTGTTGATCACTTGTGATAGAACATGGCCTACTGGGAGGGAGTCTTGCCATCATGAGCAATCCTGGTTAACTCAGCCTTCTCTCCATTCTTATTTCTGTCTTCAACCAAGCCAACTGACACTGGATGACTAAGATTTCCTTCTGTCTCCTTGCTTCCATTATTGTCCTTCTAGAGTCCTTTGTCCATATGGTATTCAGAGCAATCTTTCTAAAATGTAAATCAGATCATGATGATCCCTTGCTTAAAATCTCTTTACTGATCCATCAAGTCACTGGAACAAAAACCTAAATTTCTCACCTTGGAATCTCTTCAGGATGCTCTGTCCCCATTTTTTAACCTCATCTGCTTTTCCAGCTACCTCCCAAAACATACACACAAGGTGCAGGCCAGTTTATTATTCTTGTTTTGGTTCCTGGTGTATGAGGTACCCATTCTTGCCTCAGGGCCTTTGCACATGCCATTTCTTTTATTGAGAAAGGTCTTTTTGCTGATCGTGCATGGCTGCCTCCTTACATTTCAGGATGTATGTTCCCCTCACCACACCTTCATGCCATTTTCTATCACAAATATTTTTGTCCATGGCATTTACTCTCCAAAATAACATTAATGTGTATTTACTTGTTTAGTGTCTGTCTCTGCATCAAGGATGTAAGTTCTGTGAAAGTTCTATGAAAACAGTCTTGGTCTCTCTTGATTCACTGCTGCTGCTAAGTCGCTTCAGTCGTGTCCAACTCTGTGTGACCCCATAGACGGCAGCCCACCAGGCTCCGCTGTCCCTTGGATTCTCCAGGCAAGAACACTACCACGTCAATAAAAGTGTATTGAGTGAATGAATGGATCATAAACTTGCTGGACATATCAGTATATGGGATTACACACCTGCCTCCACTCTTGCTCATTTCTCCTTGACCTATTCACTGGTTGTAGGAATCTAGTCATTGCCACACCACAAATAGAGGATATGATTGCCTGGTTACCTGCTCCTACTAACATCTTGCTGTATTGAAGGTGCTGCTATACTATCTTTCCAGATGTTGCCGTGCTCTTCCCATGTGAGGGGTAGATCAGAAAGAGTAGATGCAGCTTTACTTGGCACCTGCCACCTCCTTGTGCATGGTGGCCGAGTGGGTAGTCTCAAAAAGAGGGCGGTCCAAGGGCTAGTGAGTATGTGTCTATGAACTAATTGCTTACCTATGAAAGTTAGTTTGTTGGTGGGGAAGGACCCAAACAGCTGCTCAAGAATCTCAAAGACCTTGTGCAAACTTGGACAAATCTAAGCACTAATACCTACGAAAAGAGAATGAGTGCAAAAAGAAGCAGAAGACAAATGAACCACAAAGGCATGAGCTAAAAGCAAACCATGAAAGAACGATTTTTAATTGTGCAGAATATGGCTTGAATGCTCTAACTACTGAGGGTTCTATAGTAAAGATTTGAAAAATATTTAACTGACTCGAAGCTGATTGATTTTGTTAGGCACAGAGACACATGCAAATGAAGCTATTGTATTCAAAGGAGCCACGTTCTGAAGGAAATTCACACGAGATAGTGCCATGCTCATATAAACCAAGATACTTGAATATGGGTAAATTATGATGAAATCATTGAGGATGTCAAAGCAGGAATCCTAAGGAGAAGTATTAACAATTCTGCATTTCCAGTTCATATGGAAATGCTAATTCCACTTATGTAAGTAAAGTACAGGCATGCCATTATTATGATTAAGACTTTACAACTGTAGAAATGTAGAGTGGTGTATTAATAATATTATAGACATGTTTAGCATAAAATGCAACCAATGTAACTAAGTTAGTTGTACATTCCAGGCTGCATCTGGATTTCTTTCTTGTGAGCCTGTTACCTTACAAAGCTGAACAGAAGAATAAACTTTTCATGCTTCTTAGGGTTCTCAGACATTAGCCAGTTTTGGTTTTTGCTGCAGCATTTGTCCCTAGAGAGTGCCAGAATCTTCTAAAGCCTTTTTTTTTTTTTTTTTTTAAAGAAAGGCACTATGTTATTTTAAAGTAGTAGTTAAGATCATCTTCCTTGGGTGATGATGGCTGTTTCACATGGCTAACACCATATTTGCCTCACAAATAACCTGAAAGAATGTTCATTTTTGCCAGCCCTCTTGAAAGAATGTATATAGTAGTTTGAAGAAAAGTAGCTTGCATCAATTTCAGTAACTCATCTATGTGTTTCCTACTAGGCGTTTCTAAGGAAAGCGAGCAGAGGAATTAATATTGGAGTAGATGTGGAGGAGTGACCATTAGGATGCGATCACTATATACAGACCATCAGATCTGTTAGAATCTATTAGATCTCAGTGAGAGATCACAGAGGACAGAAAATCAGAAGGCGCTCATGAGGGACTGCAAAGGGGAAGGACTCTGAGAGAACATAAGGTTGAAACAGAAGTTTATAGTATACCCACAAATAGATTTATTATTGTGTAAATGATGAGATTAACCACCCGAGTGGGCTTGGACACTCAATCATTCTTTTCTCTTATATTCATTAATTATAGAATGTTCCTGCTAAGGCCAAGGGTTGGGTTAGAAAACTGTATTTGAAGTGCCACCTGGACATAAATGATAAATATTAAAAAAACTTATAAACTTCATGATTTTGAAATTGTTCAGAAATTCAATCTAAATTATCAAATTACCTAAATAAGAGAATTTTTAAAATGTTGTGACTTCCCTGGAGGCCTCGTGGCTAAGACTTCACCTTCCAATGCAAGCCATGTGGGTTCGATCCTTGGTCAGGGCTCCAAGATCCCACATGCCTCACGGCCAAAAGACTAAAATACAAAACAGAAGCAGTACTGTAACAAATTCAATGAAGACTTGAAAAATGGTCCATATCAAAAAATCTATTAAAAAAATATATTGTCCTCTTTTTGTATTTTACTTCCAGTGCACACAGTAAGTCAATTTAATTCAATAAAAGTTGCCAAGAAATTAACTTTATCTATTGAAAATATTAAAATATTGAAAATATATTGAAAGTATTTAATAATTGCATTATATGATTTTTCTTCATATAAATACGTACTTAGGATTTTATTTTCTTGGGTGCTTAGGCATAGGTCTATTGCGATTCTGATTATAATCCTGATCAACATATACATCCTTTTCTCAAAGTGATTAGAGAGATGAACTCCAGACCTGACTGATCTGCTACAGAGTCCACATTCCAATAACTTTGGTGTGAATTATTTTGTACCCCAATATGTTCATCTTTGTTCGTTGCCCTAGGTCTTGACAAGTCTTATAAATCTCAACTCTTATAACTTGAGATTACTGGTATAGACAAGTCAACACTCATGTCTAGGCTTCTGCAAGGAATATGCTACCACCCCACCATACTTTCTCCTACCCTGGAAAAAACTCCTTCTTTCTTTATTCAAAGTGTAGTCCACTGATGCCAGAGAATTTTCATACCCTTGATATATCTGATCCTTCCCCTCAGTATCTATTGATAGTTCTCCTTGCAGGGTCACATCGTTCACCTATCACCATTAATGGAAAGAGATGTTCTAGAAGTTCCAGTCCTCTGTCTCTTTCTTCTTCCTAACATGGGACAAACACCACCCACTCAAAGAAATGTTATATCTAAACACTTGTGTCAGCCAACAGTTCGTCTCTGAAAACTCAAAAGCATCCTGCCAGGGATCATGCAGCTTGTTGGCAGCAGTGGATGGGAGTTGGTACTCCTTTCCTTGCTCTCTTGGCATAGAGTTATGTAATCCTTCCCTCTGCATTTGGCACTTGAAGCTCATTTCCCATTGATATTGGGAACCACAGGATTATGGGTTTTGTTGTTCAACCTGCACTTGGCTTAACCATTTTTTTTTTTTTTTTGCCTTGGCAAAATGGGTTTCAAGTTTTAAATAGCTCAGTTCCAAATTAGTGGTAAAGCATCATTGGTTTATTATCTGGGACTCTTTATTATCCTTAATATAGGAAAACTTGATTTACATAAATTTAATGTATAGTAGAAACAAAATTAATTGAACTCCATCAGTCTTGAATTTCTGACCCTTTAGATTTCAGTCCTTCTCAAGTTCTTTTCTTACAAAAGCAAAAGGTCTTCCTTCCTTTCCTCACATAATCCATAAGAATGAATCTACTTTGCAGTTGATAAAATATAGCAGATAAATTCTTTGAATAGTTTGGGGGACAAGGCAGGTGTCGGCACAGTAAGCACCTCCACAGACTTGTATTTTAGCGGAATTTGATAAGGATTCCTAAACATATGTCTTTTGTTTCAAATATCCTTGGCTAATCATGTGTGTAAATAAGAGGAGTAAGTGTAATACATGAGTGTGTATGTGTATATTTGTGCATTTACTTGTATGTACATGGAATATTTAGGGAAAGTTATATAAGGACCTGGAAATTTTTACTGCCTCCAAATAGGAGAAATGGATTGTCTAAAGACAGGGATAGGAAAGATAACTGCATCTCATTCTACAGCATTCTGTGCCACTTGATTTTGGCACCATGTGAATGCCTTAACTATTTGAATAAATAAAAGTAAAAGGAAACAAGTTTTGGTAGGTACATATCCATCCATCTTTCATGCTCAGCCTCGGTACCTAGGGAGATGCTAATAGTTTGGGGCTATCACGAGTGACTAACACTGTAGGCTCCTTCTGGCCCTTATCACTTGGATTGCCTCATGGAGGAGAAGGAATGACAAATGATGGTAAGCTATCTTCCATTCACTGCAGTGCTGGATGTGGCCCTAGTGTCGCCCTGTAAGTGACAAGCTTTCTGAAACACAAATCTCCTTCCTTGCCTAAGGACATTTTGAGAAGCAAGCACCAGTAAAAACTTGGGAAGCCACAGCAACGTGCCACTGAAACAATAGTCCTTAGTACCATTCCTCACGTGTGGGACTGAGTAAGGGTTTCCTGGAGAGTGAGGGATCAGGGATCAGCTGCTGAGGCTGGCACTTGGAAAAGACAAACCAAGCATTCACACTCCAGAAAACTCAATACCAGCATTGTGTCCAATCCATCTTTCATAAGGGGGCTCCAAGAGGGGGAGGGGATAAAGGAAGGAGAGAAAATAAACCTTATTAATCCTGTGAAAGACAGTGCAGGAGAGAGGAAAGAATGAACAGATGTGAGCATGAGAAGCCAGTTGCCAGGAATATTTCGTCTTGAAATCCACTTTGGCTGTTAATCTTCAGACTCCACTGTCAAGTTTCTTCTGTTTTGCATTCCTCATCCCATCTTTCAGCAGCGGTCCCCCTCCACCCCTCAGTCTTTCCTGCCCTTCTCTGCTTGCCTCCCTCCATCTGTCAAGGTTTGCCTTCTCCTGGTGCTCTCTCCTTCCCCGGTCCCTTTCCCTTCTTTCCCCACTCTTCGCCTCTCCTTCCTTGGACTCTTTCTCCTAGTCTCGTGTAGCTCGAGTCCCTCTCCTTCTCCCCTTTCTTGCACAGTACCTCCAAGCTCCATCCCCTCTTCTTAAGGAAATCAGCCAGGCCTCAGATGGAGCTGTTGTCCTGACAACCTAAAGGCGCATCAGGCTTTCATTGAGGCTGGCTGCTGCTGAAGCGGGCAGTTGTGCAAAGCGAGGGGCCACGCTGCGGGGAGGGTGGAGGGGCTGTTGGAATCCGCGGGGGGCGGGGGAGGTGCCGAGCGAGGCGGGGAGGGAGGGACTGGAAGGAGAAACAGGAAGGGGAGGAGGGGGAGGCGGGAGACTCCCGGCTCCTGCCGCGGTTGTGTGGGTTTCTTTACACTCGCTGGCAGGCTGGGTGCCGGCTCCCTCGCCTACCCGCCCGGGAAAGTGGGTTACGGAGGGAGGAAGCTCCTCTCCCACGCTGGCCAAGGAGCATCCAGCCGGAGAGACCAGGGACCACCTTCCTTTCTGCCGCCTTCTCTCCATCTTTCCTGGAGGGTTTTATGTTTGTACTCTCACCTTTAAAATTGTGTTCCTTTGACTTTTTCCCACGTCAGCTCGGGTTTCATGAGGGCTTTGTGAAGTCTTAGAGGGAGAAGAGCCTGCGCGAGGGAAAGAGAGAGGCAAAGTGGAAAGGACCACAGACTGGCAGAGCGCGCGCCGCCTCTGCTGTGGATGAAAGCCCTCCGTCGGTAAAGCCCGCTCGGCGAGCAGCGCGCACACACACGCCCGCAGAGTAGCCCCGACCCCGCACCTCGGCGTGGCCACCATGGTCGCCAGAGTTCAGCCCGATCGGAAACAGTTGCCTCTGGTCCTACTGAGATTGCTCTGCCTTCTTCCCACAGGACTGCCCGTCCGCAGCGTGGATTTTAACCGAGGCACCGACAACATCACCGTGCGGCAGGGGGACACGGCCATCCTCAGGTAGGGCTTTCGGGCAACTTTTCTGCGGCGCTTAAGTGTGTGTGGGTGTGTGTTCTCCTTGAACTCCAGCTCCTGACGCTGCAGGCTTGTGGAGGGTTGTGTGTGTGAGTGTGTGTGTGTGTGTGTGCGCGCGCGCGCGCTTTCGTGCGCCTTTTACGGTCGGGTCGAAA
Organism: Cephalophus harveyi; assembly: GCA_006410635.1. Taxonomy (NCBI): domain Eukaryota; kingdom Metazoa; phylum Chordata; class Mammalia; order Artiodactyla; family Bovidae; genus Cephalophus; species Cephalophus harveyi. The sequence continues at coordinate 62,377 of SJYT01070509.1, read as the reverse complement.
TATCTGCCAACAAATCTCAAGGGGATTCTGGTCCCTGTCCAGGACCAACAGGGTTGATTAAATGTTGTTTGGTTCTTCGGATCTTGTTTCTCTTACTGAGAAAGCATAACTTCGTCTATGGTATTCGTCACATTAGGGCGGTATTGCTTTTGTGACTGGAGATGCTTTGCACAAGAGTTTTGTTAGGGTTCCTTAATTGAAAAAGAGTTGTTGGTTCTGGCTTTTAGAGAGTGTACACAGGATTGCATTCTCCGTGATGTCTGTGTGTATGTGCGTGTGGGTATGTACATAAAGGCTCTCACTCTGCCCCAGCAGTAGTTTGGTTAGGAGACTTTTCCTAAGGATCTTCTAATTGAAATGGAGGGCAGTAAATCAATCTTTAGAACTCTGGTTAGTTACTGAGCCTTTTCTGGTATGTTAATCGACATCAACACAAGAATGAAGAGGAGAAAAAAAAGGAACTTGCCCAATTGCTGTTATTTAAGAATAGAAGTCTTAAGCACAGAGGTTAGGAAATAATTAACCTGGCATAAAATGGATATTTCAAATTGATTATTGACCTCAACATCTCATCTCTATGCAGTTCTGCCAAACTCCGAAATATAATTTGGGATTGAAATTTCTAAAGGAAGAGTCCCAAGTCCTTGGAGTTTGACCCCTATAAGGGACAGTGAGCTGGAGAAACTCGGATAGAACCTAGCCATAATTCTGTTTCTAAAAAGCTCCTAGCCTGTTTTCCTGCATTTCTTTTCTCTCGTTCCCTTTTCTATCCACTGCATATATCCCTTGTCTCTTTTTATAGCTTTCCTGGAATTTCTATCAGATACTAAAAACATTAAAAAAAAAAAAAAGAATGAAAGAAAATGTTCTCCTTGGAGATCCTTTAAAATCTTATTTCATCCAAATGAAATGACCTAGTGTCAGTCTGTCTGGCTGGCTATTATTGCTTGTTGTGGCAATAAAAAGCAGTATCCTGTAGAAAAGAAGCCTCTAATCTGTGTGCAAGGAGCTGATAGTGCATAAACCCTGGGGCATCAGGGAGCAGTTCTGTAGCAGAGCTGCCTACAGCAGCAAAGTTTTCCTTCCTTTTCTCAGAAATAAATTTGGTTGGCTGTCACGGTGTCCTGCTTTGGGATCGCTCGCCTCGTTAGAGAGGAATGTGTATATTGTGCATGTTGTATTGTGTGTGTGTGTGTGTGTGTGTGTTGCTGTGGAGTATAAAAACTAAGAAAATCCTAATGTGTAAGTATCCCTTTCTTCATTTCCTGAGCACTAGATTATGAATCCCAAAGATCCTACTATCCAAAGCGTATTTTCCCTTCCAGCTCTCCAGCCCTGTAAAACCTGCAAGTGTGATTTATCCACACGGAGTAATAAGATTTATAGAGTAATTTATCTGTTTGCAAAGGGATATGGACATAATGCAGAAAATGTTTTTGCAAACACATAAGCATGCCACCTTAACTGCTAGCATTCATATTCCCTAACATCATTAACCCTTTACAAGTGAAGCAGTCTCTGTAAATTTATGCTATTCTTAGAAAGATTTGTTTTCACTGATTATAAAAATGAATATGGGAAAAATGAATACTCTGGGTGTATAAGTTTTTATTTATGTGTCCATGAACTTTGTAACGTCTTTGTAATCCAGCATCACCTATGTCTTAAGCTACAGTTTTCAAAGAGTTAGATAAGCATGTCAATGCTAATTTAGAAGGAAAAAAGGAATTCTTATATTTTTGTGCACTGTATGCATACAAATCTATGTCTATGAGAGGCAGTCTCACTACATAAATATCTATATATGATATGTACATACTTATGTGTCTCAAAAGAAATAGAGTTTTCTTTAAGCACTACACTTTAGTAGACATTGCAATGTGGAAATGGTAGATCGTGAGAATAGAGAATAAATGTAGAAGCAGTTATTCCCTGGGAGAGAGAAGGTAGACAAACAGTGCATGTAAAGAAGTCACCTGAGAGAGTCCATTGCTTTCCCAGACCTCACCTAATGTGCCCTCTTTTTTATTTCCTTTGCCTTGGACAAGGCTTTATTTTTGGGTTTGTGGAGCTCTATCAGAAGTAACTATGGAGAGAGTTCCCTTTGTTTTCTTAGCTGACCTTCTTCTCAATCTCTTTAACTGAGTCCAGTAAGCTTTGTGGGTCAGTTTCCTGCTGAAGAATGGCACTCTTGCTTTTCTGTTTACAAGTCTAGCCTGGGAAAGGCTTGCTTCCACTTTATTTGTGACATTTTACTGGGAGCATGAGCTTCCAGGGGAGGAGAGGAAGGAGAACTTGATTCATTGGAAGCCACAGTAGATGTTTGGCACGGAGAAAGTGAAATGGCAAAGGGAAAAAACGTTCTCTCTCAGTGAGTCTGTGGCCCTGAATGATCTGAAATGGCAACAGGAGACAAGGGAGGCTTGTGATTCTGGTGGTCCAATGACGGGAGCTTGGCTGACTGTCCCCAAAACATCTACCTTCACTGCCTACTTCCATGATCAAGTGTTTTTCTGGGGGGAATTGATGCATATTTTTGTATAATTATGGTCTTTGATATAAATGTGTGTCTTGATAGGAGAGCATATACGAGTCTTGGTGTCTTGTTCTCTAATTTCTATCTTTTGTAAAAAAATAAAAGAAAGACTATAGAATGAAGGTGACAAAACTAGTTGGGAAGAGAAAGAATTTCATGTATACCTGCCTAACCCTGTTGTTTCCCAGAAGGAATTCTAGATCTTTCTGAGCGCCTCTATAAGAGCCTGTGAGAATGAAAGGAAACCACAGCACCAACTTCCATCTCAAAGGCAAAGAATCAGAGTGTGGGTCACAGACCAGTGGGAGAAGCAGCAGCACCTGGGTTGCCTTCCTAAATCCTACTGGACCAGAATCTGCTTGACATTGGTTTGCGCAGTAAAGTATGAGGCACATGTACCCACCTGACCTTGTTATTGTTAAGTCGCTCAGTCGTGTCTGACTTTTTGCGACCCCATGGACTGCAGCGCCCCAGGCTTCCCTGTCCTTCACCATCCCCCAGAGTTTGCTCAGACTCATGTCCATTTGGGGGGAAGTCTCTGTTGCTTTTCTGAAGCCACCTCACTACCACTACCCACAAGTGGAAGAGTTCATCAATTACTGGATGAGTTTCTAGCCCTGGTCCTTCCAACCCTCCGCCTTCTACTTAGGCTCCCATAGGGATTCACTTCCTGATGAATCTTGGCAGGTTGAAACCATGCAGACATTTTGATTAAGTAAAGGAAGAGTGGACATAATGTTCTAATCTGGCCTTTAAAATTTCATTTTTAACAGTCCCACAAACAGTATTTTCCATATTAGCAGCATATGTCTGGAAAGATAATTATAAAATAGTTAATTCCAATATATCTGCTTATAAGGTAACTTTGTAGAAATGACATATATGCATATCTGGACATATTCCCTAAGTACATGTGTAGTGAGATGCAGAGGGTACACATTAGTGTCGTGACTTTAAATGTTTAAAATTGGGGGTATTGAAATTGCATTTATTTCACTAGTCTGACCCTATTTGATGCTTTCAGGATATTATAATACTTTCTATGGTGATAAGATTTTTCCCATTTAAATGTAAATGTACCTAGTAAGTGTTAGGTATAAGAAACTAAGTATCTATGTTTAAAATAGTTAATGTTTAGTTTTTCAAAATTCTTGGTCTTTATTTCCTTGTTTGTTTCTACACTAAAAGAAAAAGAAGAAACATTAAAAAGATGTGATTATTTGACAGCAAAATGTAAAAGTTTTTTGCAGATTTCAAGGGAAAAATGGCTTCTCTTTTATAAAGCATCTGGCACGCCTACATTCACAAAGAAACTGTCAACAATCAAACAAACTCCTGACACAATATGTGACTTTTCTACCACTTATAATTATTCATTATTTGAAAACAAACTTTATGCTTCGACAGGGAGAGTTTGAGAAAGTTTTCTTTTTCTGTAGCTAACTCACTAAAGGTAATCAAAATGTATGGGTTATTATTGACACTTTAAGGACTGATCATTTTGCCCATTAAGTCCTCTATCAAATATATTTAGTAAGTAATGGAGTGAATATTTGTTGTCTAAGAATATAGCATATCATATACATTACTAAAGATGTTTATGCATTTGTATCACTTACTGTTCATTTATGTCCTGAGGAACACAGCAGCAAATCTCATGTGACAAACGCAAACTGTGGTAGTTTGTGTTTCTATAAGTATGAAACACATACATACAACACATGTTAAGCTAACTGTCCTATGCACTTTGAATGAATTATTTTTAGAACTGTGGTGTGAACAACCAAAGATGACTGACTCATCTTTGGTGAGGGTGTGTTTCTTGAAGCCAGTGGGCATTATGTGGGCATAGTAGCAAACTCAAGCAAAAAAAAAAAAAGAAAATTAGTGCGTTAGTATGGTCTCTGAGAGCTCCCCGTACCAATGTCTGTGACTCAGCTGATAGGAGGTTTCCTGAACGTGTCCTGGCACCGCTTGCTGTTATCACCAGAGCCCAAAAGAGCCTACCCTTTCAGGTACCCTTACGACCATTGGTCTTGCTCTTCTGTGAATATCCTGCCTGTTACTTTGTATGACTCAGGAGTGTTGGGCTATAAGTTTGGATCTGTCCTTGTATGCTACATGACTTTGAGAACATCTCTTAAATATTTTGAGTTGCTGGTTTCATTTATAAAACAGGAAATTACTTGCTTTAGTTATTCTATAGGGTTGTTTTAAAGACCCCACAAGAGATAAAGTAGTTCATTTTGGTAAATTGTAAACTGCTACATAAAGCAAAAAGTGTCAGTTCTCTAACCACATGTAGGCAATTGTTTAGACTCTAGGGAGCTCTTTTTTAGACCAGTGTTTCTCAAACTTGAAGGTGTATCCAAATTGGAAAGTGAAAAGGTGAAAGTCCCTCAGTTGTGTCTGATTCTTTGTGACCCCATGGACTATACAGTCTATGGAATTCTCCAGGCCAGAATGCTGAAGTGGGCTGCTGTTCCCTTCTCCAGGGGATTTTCTCAACCTAGGGACTGAACCCCGGAGAAGGCAATGGCACCCCACTCCAGTACTCTTGCCTGGAAAATCCCATGGATGGAAGATCCTGGTAGGCTGCAGTCCATGGGATCACGAAGAGTTGGATACGACTAAGCGACTTCACTTTCACTTTTCACTTTCATGCATTGGAGAAGGAAATGGCAACCCACTCCAGTGTTCTTGCCTGGAGAATCCCAGGGACGGGGGAGCCTGGTGGGCTGCCGTCTGTGGGGTCGCACAGAGTCGGACACGACTGAAGCGATTTAGCAGCAGCAGCAGCAGCAGGGACTGAACCCAGGTCTCCTGCATTGCAGGCAGATTCTTTACCAGCTGAGCCTCCAGGGAAGCCCAGATTACCTGGAGTGCTCATTAAAAACACAGACTACCTGGCCCCCATCTTCAGAGTTTCTGGTTTCAGTAGGCCTCTGGTGGGGGCTAAAGTCTGCATTCCTAGCAAGTACTCAGAGGGTGCTGATGCTGCAGGACTGGGCCACACTTTGAGAACCACCATTCAGGCTGCTGCATGTGTCTTCTGTAGATGAGCATCTTCAGTATCTGATAGTCACTTGCTAAATTCCAAAATCTCAGAGCCTGTCCCAGGCCTGCTAAATCAGAATCTGCATTTAACAAGATCCCAAGTGATTCATAAGCACATTAGAGTTGGAGAAATGGTGCTGCAGAGAGTTCATAACCGGGGCTGAACATTATATTCTACTGGAAGCCTTTTTAAAAAGAATGACGCAACATAGTCCCTACTCTCTGAAATCCTGATTGAATTAGTTTGAGATGGGGCTTGGGTGTAGGTATTTAAAAAAATGATTCTGATATGTAGAGTTGAGAACTATTGCTTTACTGGTTGAAAAATCTTTTACAAACCATGTTCAGGGCAGCACTTTCTAGATATGTAGAGAAAAGTATAGTCATGTGTGCAGTTTGGGAAATATTTCAACAGCATAGATGTACAAATTCAATTGAGAGAGAGGAAAGAGATCATAATAGATCCATTTCTGCACCACACAGTCTCATCCCTACAGTGTCATGGAAAATACAGTGATTTTATTTTAATATGGATCCAATTTATATCATATCTCCTGAAACAGCACTAAAGCTTGATTTTTCATGTCCTGTTGTCTTGTGTCCTCTCTTTCATTTATGTTAGCCAAGACACAAAAGATACAAAACTGTTTTAGATTTTTTTTTTTTAATGGCAGAAAAGAGACTAAGGAAAATGTCTTTGGTCTTATTCAAATAGGCTTACATCTGTATACTTCTGTTATCATGTTTGCCACAAATATGATTTACAAAATAATAGCTAGATGTTTGCAGAATTCATCTCAACTTTACATGGTGATCAGTCAACCTGAAACTAATAGGCAAGTGTTTATGTCAAAGATAAAAAGTTTTTATCAAGGGTTTAAGTTTAGAATGTTCAGAAAGTAGAGTTGTCCCATGGTATCTGTGAGGATTCATTCCAAGAACCCCTTCTATACCTAAATCTGCAGGTGCTCAAGTCTCTCATATATAACAGAATTATATTTGCATGTAACATACGCACATGCCTCAGTATACTTTAAGTCATCTCTGGATTACTTATAATACCTAATATAATGTAAATGCTATGTAAATAGTTGTAAATAAAATGTAAATGCTATGTAAATAGTTGCCAGTGCCCTGGCAAATTCAAGCTTTGCTTTTTTGGAACTTTCTGGAATTTTTCTTCCAAATATTTTCAATCTTCAGTTGGTTGAATCCATGGATGCAGAATCTGTGGATACAGAGGGCCAACTGTAGTAAGAAGACCAAGATCTAAACATCTTGAAAGAGTCAGATCTATTAAATGTGTGTAAGTGACACTTACTTGACCTACTACACAAGCTATTCCTATGATTAAATGAGATACTATGTATCCAACTGTTTTGTAAACCATAAAATGGCATAAAATGTAATCTCTTGGTAAAATTTTTATCATTATATCCACAGTAGGAAATAACTTTTATAAAATTAGAAAACTGTAAACTAAGCTTTTTATTTGTATTCCTATAAAAATAGAAAGTTGGCCATTTGCTCTAAGATGTTTGTATCAATTCTTTTCAAGCCCTTTAAAGTAATGTGTATCTTAGAGTATAGATGAGCTTGCTATCAGGAATGCAGGATGAAGGAACACATTTTTGTAGTCACCTGCAATCAAAACATAATCTCAAGTTAATGAGTGATTAACCTTTCAGAAGAAAACACGTTGCTTCAGAGTTTGTTAATTACTATGGGTAAATCTGTAGAAATTTAGACTAGGAAAGGCCTTAGAGATTAGGCAGTCTACCGTTTCCTTTTGAAGTGATATAACTGAGAAGAGAAAATTTTAGTTGGCTGTCCAAAGATTTGAGTGACTATTTGAGAACTAGACTAGATGTCGCCTATTTCTCATTTCAGAGTTCTTTATTCCACAGTACCCCTGAAATTGTTTTCTTGTTATACCATGATATGCCATTGTTGCCCTTCTAAAAATTGTTAAAACATCTCTTCCTCTTTCCCTTCCTTCCCCGATTCTGCCCTCTCTTTCCTCCTCTCCCTGTCCTTCCCTTTCCCTCCCCTTGCCTCCTTTCTTCTTTATTGTTGCCCCACCCTTCTCTCTTCTCACCACCCTTTCTCTCTCTCCTCCTTACTCTCCTCTCACTTTCTCAGCCCTGCATATCAAAACTGAACTTACCTGTAGAGGATCATCCAGGTAGTGCTGATCGAGGAGGGATTTTCAGGAAAGGTATCATTCCCATGCTTGCTGTCTATCTGAGCCAGATGGATTTTCTTTTTGTGTAGCCTCCATTGTATCATTTTCTCAAAGCTATTCTTACATTTGTTGGAAACTCTGTAGAGATCTCCTACCCTCAACAACTTCTGTTTCCTTTTGTTTTTAATCCTTTCCTTCCTGCTTCTGATAGCCCTACCTGTTACTCAGAATTCTTCTTTGAATTCTTAGCCGATTTTGTTCTTATCTGAAAGCTCTTTGGCCCAGTACTTCTCTTGGATTCCTAAGCTCTACTACCTTCTAATGGCCACTTATGACCACAAATCTCCTATAACTTGTCCTTCTTGGAGACTTGACTAGGATGGCTGCAGTAAGGTTGTGGCCTCAGTTGGCAGGCTCTCCTTTGCACAGTCTCAAAGGGTACTCAGTCTTTGAAGACACTGGTACTTGTATCAGATTCTTTCAGTGAGGGTAGATTTTTTATTTTATTTTTTTCTAATTTGTACAAAAGTTACTTTGGGCTAATAGTTGGGACTGATGTGGTAAACTGGGAGGAACTGGAAATAGATCTAGACCTGTCTCTGGGGATGGTGGAGGCACCGCAGGCACATATGCCCTGCTGCAGGTGCCTAGGGAGTTTCTGGTGTGGCATGAGGACAAGGTCTCATGAAGCTTTCTTACCTGGTAAGTGGCAGAGCCAAGAGAGGTACAACATGGAACACCAAGGAAAGAGCAGAGCACACAGTAAGGAGAAAATAGCAGGTCAGCAGCTTTCAGTGAGACACCCCCCCCTCCGCCCCAGGTGGCAGGCAGTGTTACAAGGAGGTTTCTCAGCTCCTAGTAGAGACGTGGTCTCTAGACTGAGGCTCAGAAAAGCACAAGAGTCCTTGGCTTAAACACTGGCTCTAACAGGACAGAGTCCTCAGTAATAAAGGATATTCTCCAGGCATATTGCCAAGATAAGTAACTTGCTCAAGGAGTAAAAGAGAAGAATGTAATCTCTAGAACTGAGGCTCTGTGTCAAAGCTGTTGTAACAAGGGGTGACATGGAGATTCATGTCAGAATGCTGAAACCCATCTTTTATACTTTTTATACTTTTTATACATAAACCCGGTCCAGCTTTGTAGGGTAAAGATGAAGACAAAGGTCTGCAATGAAGTAGGAATGACACTGCTTGCTTCTCCTTGCCATAGGTAACCTTACTGGATTACATCTTTAGTCTACTTAGACTTTCTAGACTCCAGATAGTTGGCAGAACCATGGATCTGAGCTCACCTGACTAGCCCGAGCCTATTGTCTTTCAGTATTAATCTAGAAATGTCCCCGGATCCTTCTCGTCATTCACAATATAACATCAGAGCTCCTTGGCCTGGATAATGCTCCGTGACCTGCTACTTCACTGTGTCCACTAATTCAGGACCACTTACAGCCAGTGTCCTTGAGCACGCTAGTGTGTGGTGCTTCCCTTCCTTCATGATGCTCTCCCTGCCTGGAACCTCTTCTTTCCCCTCTCCACGCCTCCCTTCATACTTCTTTGTTGGGTTGCCTCTATGCTGCTCTTTGTAGGCTTCAGGTTAGTTCTGGTTTTGTCTGTTTCAGGTAATCGTCCCAAATTTTCCTCAGTACCTTATTTATTATCACCAACAGCCACTCTCTACACTGCCCTCCAGCTTAACTGAGATGTAGTTGACAAAATTGCATATAGTTAAGGTATACAAAGGGATGATGTGCTATATGTATCAACTGTGAAAAATGACTAAAATCAGGTTAATTGACACATTCATCACCTCATATTGTTATCTTTGTGTGTGTGTGTGAGAGAGAGAGAGAGAGAGACAGAGAGAGGACACCAAAGATTGACTTACCTAGAAAACTTCATATATACAATATAAAAACCATAGTCACCATGCTGTGCTTTAGATTCCCAGAACTTACTCATCTTATGACTGAAAATCTGTACCCTTTGACTAATATCTCCCCATTTCTGCCACCCCTCAAGCCCCTCACAATCACCATGCTGCTTTCTGCCTCTATGACTTTGACTTTCTTAGATTCTGCATGTAGGTAAGACAATGCAGAATTTATCTTTATCTGTCTAGCTTATTTCATTCAGCATAACGTCCTCTAGGTTTATTCACATTGTCACAGAGGGCAAAATTTTCTTATTTTTTTGATAGCTGAATAATATTCCACTGTGTGTATATAGATAAAGCTCTCCTGCTTTCTTTATCCATTCTTACATCCATGAATGCTTAGTTTGTTTCCATATCTTAGCTATTTTGAATAATACTGCAAATACAGGAGTGTGGAGATCTCCTTGAGATAGTAATTCTGTTGCCTTCAGATATATACCCAGAAGTCGGATCACTTCAGTATATGCATATCTCAGTGTAGTATTTACTACACTTAAAAGTTATACTCACTTGTATCTTGCTTCAAATGTCCTATTAGCTCTTCAAAGTCACATGTCTCATCTACGTTAACTTTTCATTCCAGTATTTTTAGTCTATACCCCATAGGTGCTCAGATAAATATTTGCTCACTGAATTGAGCAGAGAGGGATAGTCATACTATAAATCAAGCTGAGCAGGTATTGGTTTATGAAAGAAGAAATAAATTAGAAGGAGACATGGGTGAAGCAAGTTATGTTAGTGGTGGAATCATCCAGCCCTAGAGTGATCATGGATGTGTGGTGAAGAAGATGTAGTAAAATAAGAAATTGATTGTTTTCTGATCATTGGCGAGGTGGATTAGGGGGTTTTGCTAGAAATATCAATACTTTGAACATTTCTCATTGCAGCTATTTTCAAGGACAGCTTTCTAGAGAAGGTCAAATAGGGTATTTTAGGAGAATTGCAAAACTTAAGTCACACGGCGCAGACAATTATGCAGTTTCCTCGGATAGATGAGCAGCTTGTGACAGAGCCAAGAGACCTTCAGTGCTCCTGAAGCTAGGCATATCCACAATCTGAAGAGCTCAGCCTCGCAGCAGCTGCCTGTTAGGGAAGGATAAACTTTCTGGAAACCGCTGAGACTTTCTCCCTCTAGTGGTGGCCATGAACTTTCAGGGACCAAGTTGGGGATTTGGGAGCAGGATTGTTGTGCACCTATCTGTTCTCCTTTGGTGTGAAATGAGGCAAGGGGCAGAACACTCACACTCATTTGACTCAAAGTAATTATTCACACTGAACAATGATGCCTACCTGAGTTTTGTAGTGTAGGGGTCATTACTCACTCCTGAAGAAATTCCAGCTTGAATGTACAGTGGGCTTTGTAATAATCCCAAATTCCCTTTTGTACATCTTGCCATAATGCACAAGGGCATTGTTTGTATTAGGTCAGAGGGAAAATGCAACGCAGATTCTCATACAATAATTCATTAATATTTATCCCATTGTAATCTTTGATGATGTGTTTCTATATTGAATGTCTGTATCTTGAAGTTTTCAAAAGTTAATAACATCCTTTCTGAAGCTGTGCTTTAGACATGTTACTGTTTGCCACACTATCCTTCTAGAAAAAAAGGATAACAATGAAAGTGATGCAGTTCAGTACTAAGTCATAAGTTACCAAAATACATGTGAAAATACTGATTGTGAAAAATAATTGGTTTTCTTATTCCTAATTTTTGTGCTTCTTCATCTCATTCTAACATACTGCATCAGGGCTGTTTATTTTGTGGAGTTTGAATCACATATGGCTGCCAGTTTGTGGCTGATCTTCATCTTGAGATAACCAAAGATTGTTGTCATCTTGTGTATGTTCACGATGCAATTGTATGAGCATATCTTAAGATCAGCATTTTCTATTGCTGAATCGTGAGCTTAGCATATGAATGGATTTTTATTTGACTCTCTTTTGACCTCTATTCTTCCGTGTATCTTTGGTGTCTAATCTGATGAACTAATATCTAATATTATCACCGTGACAAGGAACTGCCTAAAGTCTATAGGATGTTACTAGATTAGAGAGATTCTAGATTGAAAATCAAGAGATTTAGACTTTAGTCCGACAAAAACTATTGTCTGTAAAAAGTTGGAAATTAGTTTCCATAGTTTAACCTCCAAAACTGGTATAATTCCTGCTGCTGCTGCTGCTGCTAAGTCGCTTCAGTCGTGTCCGACTCTGTGCGACCCCATAGACGGCAGCCCACCAGGCTCCCCCGTCCCTGGGATTCTCCAGGCAAGAACACTGGAGTGGGTTGCCATTTCCTTCTCCAATGCATGAAAGTGAAAAGTGAAAGTGAAGTCGCTCAGTCCAACTTTTAGCGACCCCATGGATGGTAGCCCACCAGGCTCCTCCATCCATGGGATTTTCCAGGCAAGAGTACTGGAGTGGGGTGCCATTGCCTTCTCCGGGTATAATTCCTACTTGCCTATTAAACAAAGATGTTGGTCTGGTAAAATGACATTATGTTTTTGAATATGGTTGAGTATATCAGATGAAATGCATGATGTTATAAATTGGATGATGATGCGCTCAAATTAAAAAGAATAATAAACTCCTATATTATAAATGTCATGAAACGGAAGGATAGTCTCACAGTTGTGTCTGACTCTTTGCAATCCCATGTAGCCTGCCTGGCTCCTCTGCCCATGGGATTCTCCTGGCAAGAATACTGGAGTTGGGTTGCCAACAAGGAGTGTTGGCATAGACATAAGAATACGAGGAGTGGGTTGCATTTCCTTCTCCAGGGAATCTTCCTAAGCTCGGGACTGAACCCACGTCTCCCGCATTGCCGGAGGATTCTTTATTAATGACCCACTAGGGAAGCCATAAATGTCATAGTGTAGGAAATAATAATATTTTCACATCTTACTGCCTTAATTCTTCTATAAAAATGAAACAGCTCAAAATATAAATATTCAGAAAATAGTATGTATTTATACAGAATCTGTTATGTTTAAGCAATTTGTGTCACAGATGTACTTAATCTGTACTATATACATGTGTTTGAACACATTTTTATTTTTAATTTCTTCAACATATATTTATAATTATATATAAAAAGAAAAAGCATACTTGTACATTTTATATGTGCACAAAATTTGCATACACAAAGTGTAAATGTGAATATTATTGTGAACTTGGATCACAGCACTCTCTAATAGGAACTTAGTTAATTTGGTGCACTAACGATTGGGGAAGTTTATGGCAAACAACCAAGTTTTCCAGGTTATCAAGGATGTGAATATATACAGAATATAAGAAGCATCACATTCTGGCTTAATTTGTTTTGGTTAATATGTTTTATTTGTAATTAATAATTATGCAAGTTCTAGAATTATTTTGAAAGAGAAGTCATACTGAATATTTCTTGTTTCTATTACATGTTGGTTATCATAGAGTTCCGAGAAAAAAAAGTAAAATCTTATAATATTTTTTCTATGTATATTATGGAGTGGAAATTAATACTATCTTAACTAAATGAAAAATAGTTTAAAAAATAGTCAATTTTTAAATATATGATCCCAATGCTAAACTAAGGTTCTATTTTCTTTCATCTCAGTCACCAAAATGTCTAGTTATCTCTTAACAAGCATTTTACCTGAAGATGAGAAACTGGCCACTAAAAGAGAAGAATAAGAATTTAAGTTAAATTTCAATTTATCAAGTCAAATGACCATATTTATGCTTTTATACCCTTTTCAATCTTAAACACTCAAGGCATGTGAAGAAATGATTTGAGTAATATAAATAAGTTCAGCTATAAGTCTCATAGGAAATCAACCCTGGGATTTCTTTGGAAGAAATGATGCTAAAGCTGAAACTCCAGTATTTTGGCCACCTCATGCGAAGAGTTGACTCATTGGAAAGGACTCTGATGCTGGGAGGGATTGGGGGCAGGAGAGGAAGGGGACGAGAGAGGATGAGATGTCTGGATGGCATCACTGACTCGATGGACGTGAGTCTGAGTGAACTCCAGGAGTTGTTGATGGACAGGGAGGCCTGGCGTGCTGCGATTCACGGGGTCGCAAAGAGTCAGACACGACTGAGTGACTAAACTGAACTGAACTGAACTGATAAGTCTCATATGTATTATACCTAGATCACTAAAATAACTTAATAGCATAATTGTAGAAATATTATTGCTATAACATTTAAAAACCTGTAGAAAATAGAAAATTTTCATTCTATTGGTGGCATACAATATTGTCCTGTTATAAACAAAAGGGGAAAGTAATATTGAATCAGCAACAACAGCAAAAATATAAATTCTAGAATATTTTGCAAAGGAAGCAACGATCACTAGATGCCAACATGGGTTCCCTAGAAACAAACTATAATAAGGGAAATAAATTTCTTTAAAACAAACAAAATTCAAGTAAATTAGGGAAATGCCATTCACTCTCAGTATCTGTATTTTGACAGGTTTCTCCTGATAGACTTATGAACAGATTATGCATCTGTAATGAGCTAGATTTTTGTTTCACTTGATTGAATAATCAAGCCAAAGAAACTGATTGATGGTGGTTGAGGATTCTCTCTGTGTGTCCTTGGCCATGTTCAATATTTGGATAAAAAGAAAGCAGGGGGCAAAACTTCTACCAGGTGTATGACACAAAAATAAAAGGATTCTCTTTGCTGACAAGTTTATGAGATGAAAATTGGTGCTAGCTGTAGGGAGGCAAGTGTAGCCCTATATAAAGAGAACTGGAGAAGGGAATGGCAGCCACTCCAGTATTCTTGCCTAGAGAATTCCATGGACAGAGGAGCCTGGTAGGCTACAGTCCACGGGGTTGGACACGACTGAGCAACTAACATACATAAAAAAGAACATTATTCATATGTTTATGTGTATTTATATCGTACCTCATTTCAAAAAAAGACAAAAGAGAAAAGAAAAGAAAAAAAACATATATATATGTTATATATATATGTACCCCAAAGAATATAGGGTAGTTTGTAACTTAAACAATGCATCATTTAAATAAGCAAATTAATTTGAGTAATTTTTAAAAGACGAATATTTTTTAATGACCTACTGGAAATAGCACAGCTTCTGACCAGGAGGCCTACCTCCAAGTATCATGTCTGTCAATTACCAGCTTTACAAACATGGACAAATCACTTATCCCTACGAGCCTCAAGGCCTTTATTTATGAAATGAAAATGGCAATAATATTATTTACCTTCTTATTCCAGTAGGTTATTATAAGAATAAAATAAGAAGGATCTACAATTCCAGTTGTCTCTCCATATCTGTGGGTTCTGCATCCATGGATTCAACCAACTGTGGGTTGAAAACAGTTTTTAAAAAATCCCCAAAAGTTCTAAAATGCAAAACTTGAATTTGCTAGAGTGATGGCAACTGTGTACATAACATTTACATTGTGTTTACAGCTATTGACAAAGTATTTGTATAGTATTTGGTATTCTAAGTAATCTAAAGATGATTTAAGGTCTATGGGAATATGTGCGTAGGTTACATGCAAGTACGACACCATTTATAATATAAGGGTTTTGAGCATCTGTGGATTTTGGTATCCATGGAATGGAAGTCCTGGAAGCAATCCTCTGTGGATACCTAGGAACGACTATGTACAGCTGACTCTTGAACAATGTAGGGGTCAGGGGCCCTGAACCTCAGTGCAGTTTGAAAATCTGCCTCTTGTATGCTTGGTTTCTCTGTATCCTAGATACCTCTCTAACTACAACTCAGATTCACACAACCGAGGATCATGTGGTACTGTATTAACTATTGAAAACATCCAAATATGATAGGACCTGTACAGTTCAAATGCATGTTTTTCAAGCTGCTGCTGCTGCTAAGTCGCTTCAGTCATGTCCGACTCTGTGTGACCCCATGGACGGCAGCCCACCAGGCTCCTCCATCCCTGGGATTCTCCAGGCAAGAACACTGGAGTGGGTTGCCATTTCCTTCTCCAATGTATGAGAGTGAAAAGTGAAAGTGAAGCCGCTAAGTCATGTCCAACTCTCAGCGACCCCAGGGACTGCAGCCTACCAGGCTCCTCCATCCATGGGGTTTTCCAGGCAAGAGTACTGGAGTGGGTTGCCATTGCCTTCTCCATGTTTTTCGAGGGTCAACTGTATATATTTATTTGCAGTATGTATGTGTGTATCTATTTTATAAATGTCATTTGCTATTCTGCTAAGTGTAATAGATCTTCTTGTGAAGAAGTAAGCTGTTAATCATTTCATTTTTAAGTAGAGCCCAGGTAACCAGTACTGAGAAATGTTATTTAGGAAAAAAAACACCTTTGTGTAGTAGAGGGTTGATTTCTCAATGTCTCTACTACTACTCTTCTGTGATACTCTGAATTTCTACTCTAATTTATCTTATGTATGTTCTTGCTCATATCCCTTTATAACTTTGATTGTTTATAAAGAATTCCATTCAGAATTGGATCTTCTAATTATTTTTTTTTAGGAAGTTTTAAAATTCATACATTTACTATTAATACTTTCTTCCCACTGGAGAATTTGCAACCATGTCAAGAGAGGGGCTGTGTAGAATTAAAACAGAAGATCTATTTAGGTGTTGTATCTTCCTATGTAGAAGAATATCATAATAAAATTTGATCTCAGAAAGATACTTTTATATTTATGCAGCTTCGTAGAGTTTGATCAGGTCAAATGATGAGCTCATCACGTCTTCTGACTCCCTCTATTACCTCAGCACTCATGTTAACATAGTCTTGCCTGAAACCCAATCTATGGCCATCTTGCTGCCATCTGAATTTTAAAAATATGAAAAAGGAATGTATTTACAAAATAGAAACAAACTAACAGACTTAGAGAATGAATTTATGGTTATCATGGAGGAAGGATGATGGGAGGAGGGATAGATTGGGAATTTGGAATTGACATGTGCACTCTACTATGTTTGAAATAGATAACCAACAAGGACTTAGTATAAAAAAAATAAATTTTGAAAGCAAAATTTTTTATGTTAACTTTCAAATCTCTACCCTATCTCAAACTCTTGTTCAACATGGCTGAAATTGCTCCCTAGTTTACCACGAGTAAAACATGATGCTTCCTCCAAGTCTATGCTTCCTGTTGACTCTCTTCCTATACAGAGGACTCAGATGCCCTGAGCCTTGAACTTCTCAAATTTGCCTGAGACCTGAAAGGACTCAGTCACCTCCCTACTGTTTGATGTAAGAACCTTCCCTCTGCTGACCCTGAAGTATTATCAGGGATATTCTCCAGTAGAATGGAGGTGGGGCAGCAGTGGCCATGGACTCTATTTTCATTGGTCAGTGGGTAAATCTTTTATTCTTACACTGAGGAGTGGTTTGTTTATTATTGTTGTTCAGTCATTCAGTTGTGTCTTTGCAACCCCATGGACTGTGGTATGCAGGTTTCTCTGTCCTTCACCCACTCCTGGAGTTTGCTCAAACTCATGTCCATTGAGTCGGTGATACCATCCAACCATCTCATCCTCTGTCATTCCCTTCTCCTCCTGCCTTCAGTCTTTCCTAGCATCAGGGTCTTTTCCAATAAGTTGGCTCTTCACATCAGGTGGCCAAAGTATTGGAGCTTCAGCTTCAGCATAGTCCTTCCAGTGAATGTTCAGGGTTGATTTCCTTTAGGATTGACTGATTTGATCCTCTTGTAGTCCAAGGGACTCTCAAGAGTCTTCTCCAACACCCCAGTTCAAAAGCATCAATTCTTTGGTCAATTCTATATAGTCCAACTCTCACATCCATGCACAACTACTGGAAAAACCAAGCTTTGACTATATGGAACTTTGTAGGCAAAGTAATGTCTCTGCTTTTTAATGCACTGTCCAGATTTGGCATAGCTTTTCTTCCCAGAAGCAAGTATCTTTTAATTTCATGATTGCAGTCACCATCTGCGGTGATTTTGGAGCTCAAGAAAATAAAGTCTGACACTGTTTCCATTGTTTCCCCATCTATTTGCCATGAAGTGATGGGACTGGATGCCACCATCTTCATTTTTTGAATGTTGAGTTTTAACTCAACTTTTTCACTCCTCTCTTTCACTTTCATCAAGAGGCTCTTCAATTTCTCTTTGCTTTCTGCTATAAGTGTGGTGTCATCTGTATATCTGAGGTTATTTATATTTCTCCCGGCAATATTGATTCCAGCCTGTGCTTCATCCATCCTGACATTTTGCATGATATACTCTGCATAAGTTAAATAAGCAGGGTGACAATGTACAGGCTTGTTGTACTCCTTTCCCTTATTTTTCATATCAAGTGCCTTCTCCATAAAAAATGAAGTAACAAAACTTGAAGGTCTTATTTTCTATTCTTACTATTCGGATAACCTCTGCTCTCACTAAATATGAGGTCACCCAGCAAATTGTGTCCTTTAGTGTATCCAGATAAACCATGCTTCCACATCCTGCTGAACCCAATCTCTCTCCAACTTCAGCATTTTTGTTTTCTTATTTTTCATAAGCATGTTTCCTTATTTTATCCTTCTTTTTTTTGTAAAATGACTTTAATTTACCCAAAAGCTCAGCTGTTAAAATTTAGAAATGGCAATTATCAGGGTATGAAACCAGTCTCTTTCCTTTTGAGCTGACAGGTACTTAGCCAATTGCCTTGTCGTCACCTTAGCAGTGTTCACGGTGAAAGAAACATTGATGCTCGGCTCTGTCTGTGGAACCAGATGACTTTTAAATACAGAGTGTGGCATTTTGGGTAGTAGTTTGGAAAGAGTTCTGAAAGTCCAAGCAAACAAAAGTGGAGATTTCAAGGGAGAAAGGAAAAAAACAGGGACAGGTCAGGGCCAAGCAGATTAGGGAAGGATCAGGTGTCAGGATTTCAGTAGAACACAGATAGCCCCATTTCAAAGTGGGTTATCTGTGTGTAAAGCTGAAAGTATTTCCAAGAATGTCACAGTTTCCCGATGGAAAGTCTGTGGATGCTAAAATAAAAATGGAGCTCGTTAAAAGATAATGACAAGAGATCCTAAGAATTATCTAACAAAGTCCTAAATATGTCAGAGTTAATTCCTTGTGGATAAAGTCTCAGTTAAATTCAATCTTAGTCCTAAGAAGAATGATTTATGCAATCAATTCCCAAGCCCTGGTCTCTTAGGAAGCTACATAATCATTGCAAAGTGTCCAAACTTCCATATATACCTTAAGCATTATGTATAGACATCCTATATCGCACACGTAAATAAACAGATTCTTTCATGAAAAATGCATTAAAGATTTTCTGAATATATGAGAGTTTTGAATTTTTTTTTTGCTGGACATTTCCTAAATTAAAAAGAGGTAAGAAAATGTATTTGATAACAAAAGGATCCTCATTTAGAAAGGTTGCAAACCATTCTACACTAGGTAAGGATAGGTCCACTGTTATTCAGGCAGAGTTGCTCATTGGCAAGTAAATATGAGAACGTAATGTTCAGAAAAGATCTGAGTTACTGAGGATAACCAACTATTTTCCTGTTAGGAATAGTTTAAACTGTTAGGAATAGTTTAAACTGTAGATGAAATTGATAAGGGAAAGAGTGTAACATGGGTAGTTACTATAGTATGCATAACCCTATGTTATATATTCTATGGGGAGTAAATAAATGTAAAAAAACAGTAAATTTACAGTGAATATTAAGCTTTAGGATTCTTCCCTTACAGTGGCCAGTTACTCAGAAGCTTTGTGTTTAATTTTTAATTTTATTTTTTTAAAGAAAGACTTCATACTGTATAAATTTTAAGCTCCACAAAAATATGTATGCATATTATTTTAATCCATCAGGAAACTTGTACATAGGAGAAGTTAAGTAACAATGAAAGGAATATATTCCTAATGGTGGCTCAGATGGTTTTTCAAAAATTGCTGTGGGCTGATGTGTTACTATGGACATTTTTAATGAAAGAACCAAGGCTTAAGTGCTGTGGTGAAACTGAAATGGGGGCAGAGAGAAAAATAGAAAGGCAGGCACTTCAGGAAAGGGGTGAGGGCAAGCTAAATAGGGTAAACCAATCTCAGGTTGTGTGCTAGAAGGAAAACCCCAGGGGCTCTTTACTTCTAGGAAGATGAGTAATTATAATCATGGCCCACCGTACTGTAGAGTGCTTTGGCTCATCCTTCTTCACTGCAAGATGCAGCCTTACTATCGATGCTGACAGCTGTTTCGTTGCTTCAAATTTAGGAAAGATGGTGATGATGACTCCGGGGTTCAGGGTGAATAAAGGGGACACAGGGTGGTCACAGAAGATACGTTTATGTTTCAGATTTGGTCTCCCAACTGGGCTGTAGTGCTGTCACAGTTGTTATTATTATTATGCTTTCTTTTATTTTCTTTATATTTGGTAAACTTAATAAGCTGTCTCATAGTAAAGGGACTTCTTTATTGTTACTGCTGTCACTCGATTCCACAGCTTTGTCAGTGCATAACTGACTTTGTTTTTTCATATATTGAGTTCTTACTTCATGCTAGGCCCTGGATTGAGTACTAGCAATGAAAAATAAATAATGTAGGGCTTGTGGTCTAACATTCTAGATTTTCACCTCTGTTTGGATTCTTCTGCAAACACAGGTTTTCATCAGTTCCTTACTTTTCTCAATAAACTGTGATGAGCTTCTAGTGTGTGTCCCCTTGGCCTCAATTTTAAAGCCCTCAGGGTATCTAACCATCAGGCCTTAGTGTATCTGTCTGTAATACTCATCCTGTTTTTGTCAGAATGTTTCCTGATACCTGTGCCCTTCCTTTTTTATATTAAATTTGATTTTCCTTCAGGGTATATGGTTTAGTTTATCCCCTCCACTTACATAAACTCTACTCACCCTAAGCCCTTCTTCCTTTAAGCAATTATTAATTATCCCATCCTTAATTTATTATTTTTCCTTGTTTATTTATTTGTCTGTATATTTTGGAACCTCTCAGTAAATCCAGCAGTTCCATGCTTAAGGATTTGCTAATGGTTTTCTGCATTTTAGCTTGTATCCTCAACTAGAAGGCAAACTCCCGAAATCATAGAATCAGGGAAGGTTAGAGACCGTACAAGTACCTTGGTCTGGGTAATCTCTCCATCAGTACTCGTATTGATGTGCTTACTCAAGTATATCACATTGTCTGGATTTTAAAGAAGATGATATAAAACTCTGGGGAGAATAAAGGAGTCTCCTATGGTCAAACAGCTAGTTATTAACAGGTCCCAGTTTCAGTTCAGTTCAGTCGCTCAGTCGTGTCCGACTCTTTGCGACCCCATGAATCGCAGCACGCCAGGCCTCCCTGTTCATCTCCATCTCCCGGAGTTCACTCAGACTCACGTCCATCGAGTCCGTGATGCCATCCAGCCATCTCATCCTCGGTCGTCCCCTTCTCCTCCTGCCCCCAATCCCTCCCAGCATCAGAGTCTTTTCCAATGAGTCAACTCTTCGCATGAGGTTTAGATCGCTGCTATTTCCATAAAGCCTTGTTTTCTTTGCCCTATATACTGCCTGGAACAGAGCTGAACGAGTAGGAAGTGCTCAGTAATTAATTTTAACGGTAGGTACAGAGTGGAGTTGTTTGTCTCTATGCTGCATTCTGTGGGATCTTATATGGCCAAAGCTATGGAGTGACCACAGGACATCTCTGGGACATTTTTCCCTGTCGTAAGTAAACATGAGGTGGTAAAACCTGTTGCTATTGTTGTTATTCAGTTGCTCAGCTGTGTCTCACTCTTTGCAACACCATGGACTGCAGTGTGCCAGGCTTCCCTGCCTGTCACCATCTCCCGGAGTTTGCTCAAACTCATTTCCATCGAGTTGGTGATACCATCCAACTGTCTTCTCCTCTGTCATCCCCTTCTCCTCCTACCTTCAGTCTTTCAATCAGCCTTCAGTTTGAACCAGTCTGTTGTCCCATGTCCAGCTGTAACTGTTGCTTCTTGACCTGCATACAGGTTTCTCCAGAAACAGGTAAGGTGGTCTGGTAGTCCCATCTCTTTCAGAATTTTCCACAGTTTGTTGTGATCCACACAGTCAAAAACTTTAATGTAGCCAATGAAACAGAAGTAGATTTTTTCCCCCTGGAATTCTCTTGCTTTTTCTATGATCCAGTGGATATTGGCAATTTGATCTCTGGTTCCTCTGCCTTTTCTAAATCCAGCTTTTACATGTGGAAGTTCTGGGCTCACATACTGTTGAAGCCTAGCTTGAAGGATTTTGAGCATTACCTTGCTAGCATGTGAAATAAGTGCAATTGTGTGGTAGTTAGAACATTCTTTGGCATTGCCCTTCTTTGAGATTAGAATGAAAACTGACCTTTTCCAATCCTGTGACCACTGCTGAGTTTTCCAAATTTGCTGGCATTTTGAGTATAGCACTTTCACAGCATCATCTTTTAGGGTTTGAAATAGCTCAGCTGATTCCATCAGCTCTGCTCACTTCGTTCGTAATGATGCTTCCTAAGGCCCACTTGACTTTGCATTCCGGGATGTCTGGCTCTAGGTGAATGACCACACCATTGTGGTTATCTGGGTCATTACTATCTCTTTTTTATAGTTCTTCTATATATTCTTGTCATTTCTTTTTAATATCTTCTGCTTCTATTAGGTCCATACTGTTTCTGTCCTTTATTGTGCCCATCTTGGGATGAAAAGCTCTCTCAGTAACCCTAATTTTCTTGAAGATATCTCAAGTCTTTCCCATTCTATTGTTTTCCTCTCTCTTTGCATTGTTCACTTAGGATGGCTCTCTTATCACTCCTTTCTATTCTTTGGAACTCTGCTTTCAGATGGATATATTTTTCCTTTTCTCCTTTTCCTTTTGCATCTCTTCTTTTCTCAGCTATTTGTTAAGGCCTCCCCAGCCAACCGTTTTGCCTTTTTGCATTTCTTTTTCTTTGGGATGATTTCAATCACCACCTCCTGTACAATGTTATGAACTTCAGTCCATAGTTCTTCAGGTACTCTATCTATCAGATCTAATCCCTTGAATCTCTTTGTCATTTCCACTGTATAATCATAAGGAATTTGATTTAGGTCATACCTGTATGGCCTAGTGGTTTTCCCTACTTTCTTCAATTTAAGCCTGAATTCTTTCATAAGGAGTTCATGATCTGAGCAACAGTCAGCTCCCAGTTTTATTTTTGCTGACTGTATAGAGTTTCTCCATTTTTGGCTGCAAAGAGTATAATCAGTCTGATTTTGGTATTGGCCATCTGGTAATGTCCATTTGTAGAGTCGTCTTTTGTGTTATTGGAAGAGGGTGTTTGCTATGACTAGTGTGTTCTCTTGGCAATACTGTGTTGGCCTTTGCCCTGCTTCATTTTATACTCCAAGGCCAAACTTACCTGTTACTCTATGTATCTCTTGACTTCCTACTTTTGCATTCCAGTCCCCTATAATGAAAAGGACAGCTTAATTTTTGATGTTAGTTCTACTAGGTCTTGTAGGTCTTCATAGAACCACTCAACTTCAGCTTCTTTGCCGTTAGTGGTTGGTGCATAGACTTGGATTACTGTGATATTGAATGGGTTGCCTTGGAAACGAACTGAGGTCATTCCGTTGTTTTTGAGATTGCACCCAAGTAATGACAAAGAGCTTTTGTCATTCAAGATTTTGGAATCTTTTGTTGACTCCAAGGGCTATTCCATTTCTTCTAAGGGATTTTTACCCGAAGTAGTAGATATAATGGTCATCTGAATTAAACTCACCCATTGCCGTCCATTTTAGTTCACAGATTCCTACAACATCAAAGTTCACTCTTGCCATCTTCTGTCTGATCAGTTCAAATTTACCTTCATTCCTGGACCTGACGTTCCATGTTCCTATGCGATATTGTCCTTTACAACATCAGTCTCTAGTTTCACCACCAGACACATCCACGACTCTGCATTGTTTCCACTTTTTGCCTTCTGGAGCTATTTTTCTGCTCTTCAGTAGTGTATTCGAAACCTACTGACCTGGGGGTTTGATCTTTCAGTGTAATATCTTTTTGCTTTTTTATACTGTTCATGGGGTTCTCAAGGCAAGAATGCTGAAGTGGTTTGCCATTCCCTTCTCCAACTGACCTGTAGGGCCAGTGAAAATACCAAAGGTTAGCAATGGTTTTGAAATTGCTTTCATGCTGATTATGGGTGATAATTGCATTTCTAGAGTTGATGACCTGGCAAAACTTTTTGACTTAGATACCACCGGATCGCAGTGCCCAGCCTTCTCACAGGAGGTAATTTATTTGGCTGGGCAAACTTCACTTTCTTTCTTTTCATTAGTGAAGTTGGCCTCTTAGGCAAGGCATTTTCAAGAGTAATGCAAATACCTCCTTTCCTATCAATAAAGTTGTGATTTACAGTATTTAATCTAGTTGAAAGGCAAGAAAAATGGAAGTCTGTATACAGGAGAAATGAAATTATAATAAAATGGCACACTCCCCAAAGTTTTCTTAATATGTAGAGTATTAACCTGGCACCCAGCCTTATTTGCTGCATACAGAGCTCCATCAATCAGAAGAATGGAAAGCCTAGATTTCTAAGACTCTTATTAGGGCATTGGACTTAACTAGCTTTTGTAGATTTTATTGGGTAAATAACATAATATTTAATCCACAATATCTCCTCTGTTTCCCTGTGTAAGACTGAATCTCTATAAAGTCTAGATATAGTCCTTATAATTTCTGCCCTGTGCTCATCTGAGTTCCACTTTTTACCCATGTACTGCTGTCCTCTGCATCTTCCTGTGACCCGCACTGGATTATAAAACACTCTGCTTTCATGAGTAAGAGCTTTCCTTGATTCCTGCGCCCCCCCCACCCCCACAACAGATAATTGCCCCTTGGAGAAGTAGGGCTGTGGAAAATTAGTAGTGTTTTGTCACTAGCTTAGAAATGCTGGAATGAAATTTAAATCTTTCCCCAATGAACTATAAACTGCTCTCTCTTGCTCGGCCTCAAAAGTGGAGTGTGATTTAATGTTTATTCAGCACCAACAATGTACAGCCACTTCAGAAGAGCATTCTGTTTACCTAGCACTCTAAAGTTCTAAAGACGTGTCATGTCCTTTCTCTCATCAGTACTCACCAGACCCTGGTGAAGAAGGAAAAGGGGCCATGCACATTATCCCCATCACACACATTGCAAATAAAGCTCAGACTCCTTAAGCCAGATAACTGAAGTCAGTGGTTATATAACATGAATGGAACACAACTTCCTGATTCATTCTGATCTAACCAATAAATGATATTACTTATTTTTCTCTATTTTCCTTTTTAAGTCATCTATTTTTTGCCACCTGTTTTAGATCCTAGTTCATTCTCATCTTACGTTTTAGAGAAAGCTGATTTAAAAAAAAAAAACCTCAGTATATTCTTCCTTCATCTGTGCAATGTTGTTTTCACTCCATTTCCTATTCACTTTCTTCTTTAACTTACGATTGCATTTAAATGTGCTATTGAGGGGGATATTGCAAGAAGGAAAGATGGTAAAGCCATTAGATGTTGTCTCTGCTGTTCTGTCTTTCCTCCCCTCTTCCTCTCCCTCTCTCTGTCCCTCCCTGCCTCTCTGTCTTCTTTCTCTATTCCTGGTGCTGTGTTCAGTGCAGGCTCTCTGTTCTCACTGAGGCTACAGCTTCTTTGCTGAATCACTGCTCTGTATTCAGCCAGGGACCATGGAGTATTCCCAGTGTATTTATTTTCTGTTCCTGAGCTGAATGCTGGGTGCTTCTTTGTCCCAATGCCTTCTGCAAAGGAGTTTTAAGAGGTGGGGGATGGAGGGTGAAACGAAGCAGGAGGAGGAGGAATACCAATAAAGCTTCCTGTATCCCCCAGAGGAATGTGCGGAAAAGTCTTTAACATTGCTTCACTCAGTGTTCTCCTCTCTGCTGCCCTTGCTCTTAATTGGATCTAGACTCTGGAGAAAATCACTTTGTTAATGGGATGATTAAAGAAAAAAGAGAGGTGGAAGTTGGCTGTGCTCAGTTCTGGAGTTCTGGCAACTTAAACTCCTTGGGAATAAAAGTCTCAGATGCCTGATCTGCAGAAGGGATTCTACTTCCCTGATCATCAGGAAATATTACTTCCTTTCTGTTGCATATTTTTTCCCTCTGGAAATGGGAGGCTATTGTGTTTTCTAAAATTACATAAAACTAATTTGCTTAGAAAATGTTGATCATCCATTTACTTAGCCATTTATCTATTTGTCCATCTGTTTATTTATTCCTGTATTTGCCAAATGGCTGTTAAGCTTGCCTTTGTGCCAGATACTGTCCTAAGTTGTGAGAGTAAAATGGTAAGTGAGATAATAAAGTACCTGCCCTCATGGAGCTTATACTTTAATCAAGGAAAAGATAAATATTTCAGTATGTAAATAAAAGTTATAGTTTGTGTTAGTGCTATGATTGAAAATCAACAGGATATAATAACAGAAATCATGAAGGGGGATGCTTTGGATAATGTTTCTAGATAAGGCCCCTCTGAAGGAGTAATATTGAGACTGAGACTTAAAAGCTGCTTCTACAAGCTTATCAGCACTATTTATATTTAGCAGTTTTAATGAGGTATAACATATATTATGAAATTCAGTGACTATAGTAAATGTACAAAGTTTTGCAACCATCACCACAATGTAGTTTTAGAACATTTCCCTCATCCCCAGACGATCCCTCATTCCCATTTTAGTCAATCCCCCTTCCCACTCCAGACTCTGGACAATCACTAGTCTACTTTTTGTCTCTATTTAATTGCTTTCTCTGTAAATTTCCGGAGAAGGCAATGGCACCCCACTCCAGTACTCTTGCCTGGAAAATCCAATGGATGGCAGAGCCTGGTAGGCTGTAGTCCCTGGGGTCACTAAGAATTGGACACGACTGAGAGACTTGACTTTCACTTTTCACTTTCATGCATTGGAGAAGGAAATGGCAACCCACTCCAGTGTTCTTGCCTGGAGAATTCCAGGGACGGGGGAGCCTGGTGGGCTGCCGTCTATGGGATCGCACAGAGTCGGATGATACTGAAGCAACTTAACAGCTGCAGTAGCAGCAGCCTGTACATTTCATATAAATGGAAATATACAATATGAAATTTTTTACACCTGCCTTTTCTCATTTAGCATGTTTTTGAGGATCATTCATATTGTAGCATGCTTCACTGGTTTCCTCTTTTTTTTATGACAGAATGATGATCCATTATATGGATATACCATGTTTTATTTAATCATTCCCTAGTTGATGGACGCTTTGCAGCTATTAAGAACAATGTTGCTGTGAACATTTATTAACCATTCTGAGTGCTAACATATATTTTCATTGTCTTCCATACACACCAAAATTGGAATTGCTTGATTGTATGGAAAATTTATATTTAACTTTTAGGAAATTATCACAGAATTTTTCAATATAGCTGTAATTTTTTACATTTTTACCAGCAGTACACAGTTTCAGTTTCAAAACATTTTGCCAACATTTATTGATGTTTGTATTTTTGATATAGCCATTTGTTTGGGTATATAGTTGTACCTTATTGTGATTTTAGTTTGTACTAACCTGAAGTCTAATGTTGATCTTTTCAAGTGCTTAACATACATTGGTATATATATTTTTGGTAATATGTTAATCATATATTTTGTCCCCTTTTTAATTGGTATGTCCATTTTTTGATATATCTAGTTTATCAACTTTTTTTTCTCTTATGGATTGTGCTTTTGGTATCATATCTAAAAACTTTAAACCTAGCCAAAGTTACAAGGATTTATTCTAAGTTGTTTTTCTAAAATGTGTATAGTTTTAACTCCTATATTCAGGTCTGTGATTCACTTTTCATTCATTTATATATATGGTATGAAGTAGGTTCTAAATTCATTTTTTTTTCCAATATGAATATATCTGCTTGGTTCAGAAAAGATCATCCTATCCCTATAGAATTGAAAAGACTTTCCTATCCCTATACAATTGATTTTGTACCTTTGCCAATCTATTTTTCAGTTGCTCTATGTCAGGAGGGAATAGGGGCATATGAAGCTGAAACCTGTTAGTTTGTACCTAGCTCAGCCATTGCCATGGCATGCCTGACATCTGGTATTCCATGCCTGTTACTGCTTGGTTTTCTAAGAGTTGTACAAGATGGATTTCATTCATTGATTAGGTACTGTATTATGTACAAAGAGATAGGAGGCCTTTTTTTGTTCTCAAAAGTTTTTAATGTGGGAGTTATATATATGAATTTACCTACAGATCAACAAAAGTAGGTACAGTATTACTTTCAGATGTTATAAAGAGCAAAATGAAGAAAAGTTAGAATTATAAGTCAAAATGATAAATATGTTAGTGGTTTTTCAATTGTGTATTCAAAATATTTTCCTCTAATTTTTAAATGACCATTACAAGAAGATGAATACTGAGAGTTCTGTCCATCTACATATTGGACAATAAGCAACTTACCCTACTGTTTGTGGCCCCAAATGGTTCATTTTACCTTGATGTTGTTTGTTTGTGCCCTGTTAATTTACAAATCTGGGTTTCCTGTAGTCTACTTTTTGCCGTTGTTGCCTGTTTTGGATTGTTTAAAGAGTACTATTTTATCCCAATTAAGTGTCTTTGAGATCCTACTTGCCTTTGTACTCTGAATCTTGACCCAATCTGCCTCAGTTTATTCCTCTCCTATTTTACTAGTACCATTGTCTAGAGCTGACTCCTAGAGTATTGATTTTCTAGCAAAAAATTTTTAAACAATTATTATGTTAACTCAAAATCTCGTTAACCTACTCTCTATACCTCTCAGAAACACAGGAAATAATTTAGTTAGTATAACTTCAAAACAAAGGCAGTAAATGGTTTGTTGAATAAGTGTTTAGGGGATTTAAAAAGAGAGGAATCACTTGTGTCTGGGATGGTCAAGAAAGGCTTCAAAGATATGTGGCAAATGAAGATATTCAGAGGATGGTAAGATTAACACTTTGTACAGATATGGGAAGAATAGAAAAGTACACAATTCCAGATAATATAGTTTCATTTATTTATCATTCATCCATTCATTTATTACCAGGCAAAATGCTAGAGAAAACGAAAACAGAGTGCTTTTGGAGAATCCTTGTGAGTCATCTACACAGAATGGGAGAGAAGGGGAAACACTGCTGGAAAGATGACATCATTATAGCATATTTAAGTAAAAGTTAACCCATTGTGGTTAGAAGGAAGAAGGACAGATGTTTCAGGATGAGGACATAACATGTGCACAAGTGGAGACACTTAAAGATATATGAAAAATTCAGGGAACTGAAAGTGCGTTGGTATGGATGAAGCATGCTGCTGCTGCTGCTAAGTTGCTTCAGTCGTGTCCGACTCTGTGCGACTCCATAGAAGCATAGTATGAGTGTTAACATGAGCAATGGCATACAAGTGCTTTTAGGAAATGGTGACTCTGGGCAAATAGGAAGATTGCAAAGAGAAGGAAGGTAGATATATTTGGAAATGTAGAATACATCCATTGTGAATCACTGTGAATACTAGATTTAGGAATCTGAATTTAATTTTAATTTTTTCAGGCAAGGGGAAGTGATTTGGTGACACACACTGCTATAGTTGTGGCTCATGGGATGGCTTGAAGGTGGGGAAAGCCTGGCAACAGGGGCATCATCTGGAAGTGTGGTAGAGGTTTAATGATGAAGGGATAAATTAGTGAGTGTGACACTGGCATAAATAATAAAGACATCAGAAATATCTTGAAGAAATGATCAAAAGCATCGTGGCTTGTTGATTTATCATGGCAGGCATTAATGAGGAGTCAAAGATGTCATTGAAATTTCAAGCTTGCTAATAATGGAATATTAAGAAAAGGGAGTATTTTTGGAGAGAGAAAGGTGATAAATTTGATTTTCAGACCTGCTGAGTTTGAGATGACATTAAAATATCTGTGAAGCTTTTCAATTGGTGAACTAAGATAAATGACTAACTCTCATGAGTGAGACCAGTGATGAATATTAGATTGGAAAACTTTACATGAAGTGGAAGAAGGAGTAGTACTTTAAAATAAACATAAATGGCATAAAAAAAGCATTGACTTCTGTGGTTGTACAGGGAAATGATCAAATGAAAATCCAGGTACCAGTGAGAGGGAGAGAGATAGAATAAACACATATTTATGAAACAGATACTCTAGAGATGGTATAGCTTTTCAAGATTGCCTCAGTATTATCTCAAGGGAGTTGAGTTATTAGAACCACTGTGATTAGTCTCAAATAGGTCACTCACATCTCTAGGATCTAATATTTTCTTCCCCACTGTACAAAAAGTGCCTTGGGTTCTTGCTGTGATCCCTGTAGCAGGAAATCCACAGGACCTAAAGGGTCCTGGTACTCAGAGACAAAGGGCAAAACTATTTTACTAAAGGAACCTCAAAAGAAATACAAAAGAGTTGTGTTACCCTCTTGGCATCATTTATTTATCATAATCAGGACTGAAAAGTGAAACAAAGAGACTTATTCCCTTAAAGCAATAGGAAACAAACCAGTTGATTAAAATCAAAATAAACAAAAAAACAGGCCAGGATGTAGGCCAAACTCTCTTTCCCTTCTTTTCTCATCCCTTTGTCCTGTTTCTGACTTTATTTTCTTGTCATCATTTTCTCCAGTGGATCGATTCCTCTTCATCTTGTGCCAGGGATTTTTAAGCAAAGAGAGAATCCTTCTCTTTGCAGGTGAGAGACAATCAAATTGAATATTACACAGCGCCTGAAGTGCAGGCAGCTGATAACAAGAGCCAGACTCAATATCCTGACAGATGTTGTCTTGGATTGATTAATCTTTGCTTGCTCTCTGGTGTAGCCATTCTCCATCATGGACAGCGTAGCCCCTTGGCTGCATCCCAAATAGGTTTCCATGTGACTGGGGCTGGCACAGAGGAACAATGCTTTAAAAGCGCAGTAGAATCTCTTCCTTCTGAGAAGAAAGAAATTAAACCCCAGCTTGCCTCCCTCTGCTTTGAAATCTACTGTAGCAGAAGGCCAGGTTCTAGGCTTAGTTTATGGCACTCAGACTAAAGGCATAGAGACGTCTCTCTTATGAGTTTTTAGTTGAACCAAAAAAAAGAGAAAAGAGGGGGACCTTTCTCTCTTGAATTTCAAGAATTGAGGGATGCACGTTTTGGTAGTAGAAAAAAGTATAGGCAACAGAGAAGATAGGATTTTAAAAAGTGAAAATAGAAAAGCATATAATTATAAGACTGCTCCCAAATATGAAGGAGGGGAAAGAGATTCCTTCCTTCCCTCCTTTTTCTTCTTGGCTTCTCTCCCTTTCTTCCTCTGCCTTTTCCTTCCCTACTCTCATCTTTCCTTTCTGCCTGCTGCTTCTTCATTCCTTCTAATCTTCTTCTTGATTCTGTTTAACAGTACTTATTATCTGTTATTAAAATACTCTGTAAATGCCAAGGAGACCAAGAAAAGTCTGCATCATGGGCATACTGTTAACTTAGCAGGGGACCCAGGAGGTAGATGAATCACACAACAGCGATGTGAGAAGTCTAGAACAAAGTAATGTTTGCCATGAGAACAAAAGGAAACTGGTGTGATGGGGGGCTTCGTGTATGAAAGCAGGTTGTCCTAGGCCTGGAAGGTGTTCACCAGGGCAGGGAAAGGAGCATTCTAAAGAGAAGTCAGCATGTGCAGAAGGAGCACGGTATACTTGAGATAATGTGTTAGCTAAATTCCAGCCCCACTAGATAACCGGGTCAAAGTCAGCATGTGTTCCACCTTGACGATTGCAGCAGAGTAGCCACCACCCGCCTTGCTAACGTTCAGTCTCTTAACGCCACTGTTTTTTGATTGCCATTTTTCTTCTGTCAGTTCAGTTCAGTCACTCAGTCGTGTCCGACTCTTTGCAGCCCCATGAACTGCAGCACGCCAGGCCTTCTTGTCCATCACCAACTCCTGGAGTTTACCCAAACTCATGTCCATTGAGTCGGTGATGCCATCTAACCATCTCATCCTCTGTTGTCGCCTTCTCCTCCCGCCTTCAATCTTTCCCAACATGAGGGTCTTTATAAATGAGTCAGCTCTTCACATCAGGTGGCCAAAATACTGGAATTTCAGCTTTAACATCAGTCCTTCCAGTGAACACCCAGGACTGATCTCCTTTAGGATGGACTGGTTGGATCTCCTTGCAGTCCAAGGGACTCTCAAGAGTCTTCCAACACCATAGTTCAAAAGCATCAATTCTTCTGTGCTCAGCCCTCTTTATATTCCAACTCTCACATCCATACATGACCACTGGAAAAACCATAGCCTTGACTAGATGGACCTTTGTTGACAAAGTAATGTCTCTGCTTTTTAATATGCTGTCTAGGTTGGTCATAACCGTCCTTCCAAGGAGTAAGTGTCTTTTAATCTCATGGCTGCAATCACCATCTGCAGTGATTTTGGAGCCCCCAAAAATAAAGTCAGCCACTGTTTCCCCACCTATTTCCCATGAAGTGATGGGACCAGATGTCATGATCTTCGTTTTCTGAATGTTGAGCTTTAAGCCAACTTTTTCACTCTCCTCTTTCACTTTCATCAGGAGGCTCTTTAGGTCTTCTTCACTTTCTGCCCTCAGGGTGGTGTCATCTGCATATCTGAGGTTATTGATATTTTTCTTCTATACATCTTTCCAAATGTAGTATCTCACTAGTGATCCAGTGTTGTATTTACTCCACTCTAGTCCTGGTGCTCCCTCATCACCCTCTGTTTAGCAGTTACAGGTCACCACAACTGTAAGTAAAAATGCCTCACTCCTTTTCCAGTCCTGGGACAAAGCACATGTAGGTATCCACCAAGGAAGAACTGTGAGCAGTTTGGAAAGCAAGTAGTTAGAGGGGTTGGGTCCTGAAAGAATAGAGGAACATGACTCTGGAAAAGTCTAGGATACCTGGAAGGCAGGTCAAGGATGGATCTTAAGAAGGAAATGAAGTCAGCAATATGCTGTGGTTTGTAGAGAGGGCTAGGATCAGGAAAGATGTGCATGCGTGCTAAGTCACTTCAGTCGTGTCTAACTCTGTGAACCTATGGACTGTAGCCCGCCAGGCTCCTTTGTCCTTGGGATTCTCCAGGAAAGAATACTGGAGGGAGTTGCCATGCATAGGAACAGGAAAGACAAATAGATTAAACTACAAATGTGAGTTGTTTGAGACCTCGTCTTGTCCAGCCTCGGCACAATTTCGAAGCACTCAATTTGTGCTTGTTGAATCATTTATTTTAATAATGCTGACTGAAGGCAAATGGCTGAGAACCATTTCCCACACTACCTCAGTTTTACAGAATAAAGTAAACTTATAATCTATGGAAATAAAGCCCTTGTGAATTATAACTCTGCCTCTTTGAATTTATGTATGACTTCTATGCTTAGAATTCCTAGAATATACAGTGAAGCCTTGTGAATGTCATAGGTGTATGGAAAGTGTTTGAATTGGAATAAACATCTTGTTTTAAAATTTACAAAATATAGTGAGTGCATTTCCCCCAGCCCTGTTCCTTTCACCCCCATCCCCCACTAGACCACCTGTCTTCCTCCTCTGGCTGCTTTTCACTTCATCCTTTGCCCAAAG
Organism: Cephalophus harveyi; assembly: GCA_006410635.1. Taxonomy (NCBI): domain Eukaryota; kingdom Metazoa; phylum Chordata; class Mammalia; order Artiodactyla; family Bovidae; genus Cephalophus; species Cephalophus harveyi. The sequence continues at coordinate 29,141 of SJYT01070509.1, read as the reverse complement.
CCCTGTTGACATATTTCAAAGTCTTTCATTTGCATTCTCTGCAAGGGCCTATGTTAATTTGACATCAGCAGCATTACAGTGCAGCATGAAGGGTAAAGCACTATTATTATTTATTATGATACTTTGAGTTTATACTTTACCTGTGGCAAGTTTCAAATGCCTGCATTGTGCCAGTCTGCAGTAATCATCTATACACCGAATTTGAGGGCACGTCTGCTCTCTCTCCAAGATAGAAGTTCAAGAAAACTAAGACAATCTGGGTAACTCTTCCTGCCACAGTTCCAAAGAGAATAAACCCACTTCTCCGTCATTTAGTTATGCATACTGAAGAGCACCAAGGAACCTATTTCTTGGTCTCAAGCCCATTGACCTAACCCTATATATTATAGAAAATTTAACTTTGTCCTCTAACCTTTGTCCCCCAGCTTCCAACCTTCAGGTTGGGCTGATATAGCTATAGCTCTCACCCAGTAATATCGTGAAGCAGGAAATATTTGTCATTACCTTGTTCAGCAACTATTTTTTGGACACATCTCTCTATATTTCTTTACTTTATTATTTATGACCTCAGATGACTGTTTTATGACCTTTGAGAGCTTCAGGTTCTTCATCTGTAAAGTGGTCATGATAATAACTACAGTAGCCAAATAAAAATCTATCTGGATTTAGATAGGGGGAGACTTTAGTTAAAAAACAAGACTGTCACAGTAGGGAAAACACTGGTCTTGAAAATCGGCAGGTGTCTCAAAAGTCAAACAGAAAAAGGTTTTCTTTTATAAGGTAAAAGAGGGCAAGCAGAGAGAAACCAAATCTTTGAGGGGATTCTGGACAAGCCAGGGGAAATAACCACTGTGGTCTGGTAGAAAAGTACCCCTCTGTGGCAAGCCAGTTCTCAGGAAAAATGGATGAGGAGGCAAGGTCTGCTTTTTTAGTGCTGCTCAGGTTTGGGGGTAAGCAGATCTCAGACCTGTGGGACGAAGAGAAACTTGAATAAAGATGGGTCGGAAATAGACAAAATTGAAGGACAAGAAATGGGCAGTTGTGGATACTTGCTCACTTCTGCTGAGGACCGTCAGGGGAATTGAAGGCCTTGCAAGCAGGGTGATTGCAGCCAACCATAGAGGAGAGTTTTGCAGCCAAGCCCACAGAGTCGGGCTTCCTGGTGGCTTAGATGGTAAAGAATCTGCCCGCAGTGCGGGAGTCCTGGGTTTGATGCATGGATTGGGAAGATTCCCTGGAGTAGGAAATGGCAACCCCCTCCAGTATGCTTGTCTGGAGAATTCTGTGGACAGAGGAGCTTGGTGGGGTACAGTCCACATGGGGTCACAGAGAGTTGGACACGACTGAGTGACTAACACTTTCACAGAGTAGAACTCACAGACCTCACTGAAGCTCCACAAGTCAGTAGAAATAGGATCTAGCCTGATTCTAGTCTGATTCCTCACTGACTCTGATTCCTAATAGCACCTCACAGCATACTGTAGAGTCTAGTCAGGCTTTCCTGTGAACTAGATTAGGTTTTGCTGAAACATAATTCCCAATGAGTTGAGAAGGCCTCAGAGTCAGATGATTGCTCGGTTTGTTCCAAATAGTTGAGATGTAAGGTTTTTGAGGTAAGGCCTATATTTTTAACACATGTCTGATGAATGAATGAAGAATCAATGAGTGAATGAATGAGTGACAAATGAATGAACCGCTTAACCTGGAAGGCGCAGGCCAGGCAGCGTTATGAAGTGCTGAAGGGATTGTGTAGTAAACCACAAAAGATGGATGCAGTGCAGAAATCCACTGTACCGCGAGGTGGAACATTTTGAGGAACCTGCTACCAAGGGAGTAGGAGATATTTTAGGGAAAGATAAAGATTCCACTGACTTTTTTTCTATTGTAAATACTTCTGCCACTTCTGCTTTCACTGTGTCATATCAAACAGTAATAACAGTCTCCAGATGAGCTATAAAATTCACCTTCCAAAAATATAAATTCCCCAAAATGGAAATTGGTATGATGATCTGACAGTGTACAACAGTCAGTTTAAAATGAAGAAAGTTCTCTTTAAAAAGAATAATGTATATTCTTTTTATTGGACTTTTTTTTTACTCCATTCCACTTCCCTACCTCTTGCCTTTTTCACTTCCTTATATTTGATGAAATATTAGAGACATGAATGCCGTATAAAGAAATAAAAAGGAGTAATTTCCAAAACCATTTTCATATTTTTTTTCTTTTTCTGGAGGTTAGTAAGTGACTATTTCCAAAAATCTTTTCTGTCCTTTCTATAGCCTGACCAGAGCTCCCAGTTTGCTAGAGAAGCCTTTGCCTCTTTCATTGGAAATTTTTTTTCTCTTGATTTTTCCTGTGTTTACTTACCTATGATATCCGGAACCATGATTAATGGCTGAGACTTTCTGTGGATTGTGTGTACCAACACTCTGGTGCAGAGTAATCTCTTCCTGCCTGCAGCCTGGAAACAGGAAGCAGGGGAGGAGAAAGTGCAGGGCAGCTGTGCTGATCCAGTTTAAAGTATAGTGACCTTGCTATTGGTGACAGAATTATTTGGTTCAGTGAATGTCTAATCTATGAACAATCAGATTAAACCTCTCCATCCTTCATGGCAAGCAAGTCAGAGGGCATATAAGCAAGTGAAGAGAGCACTTGAATATATTATATAAATATTTTAAGGATTATATAGAATATCTGTAAAGACTAGGATAGTGCCAAGCATAAAGTAGGTGCTCAATAAACAAGGAAGTGTTTGTTTATAAATGAAATTTTTAAAAGCATTAAAATAGTTTTCAGGTTTTCCAAGTAAATTGTTTATTCTTTAGAAGAAGCTAATTTATTGTTCAGTTCAGTTCAGT
>SJYT01070509.1:0-25993 GCA_006410635.1 Cephalophus harveyi | reverse complement strand
TAATTTGAGATCATTTGTTCTTTTGTTAGTTATCAGTACTTATAGACAATAGCCCTAAGACAATCAGACAATAGTCCTAAGGTCACTGAAACTACTATAGTGATTTTCAAATTTTAGCTTGCATCAGAATCACCTGGAGGATGTGTTAAACTCAGATTGCTGAGCCACACCACCCGTGTTTCTACCCAGTAATTTGCCTTTCTTACAAGTTCCCAGTGAAGCTGAAGGGGCAATCCAGGGAACCACATTTTGAGAATCACTTCTAGTCACTGCTGATGGTCAACACTCCTTGATACTCTGTCACTTTAATTTTTCCTACCTGGTACATGGAAACGATTTTAGTATCAACTTCAAAGAGTGAATTTCTGCTTCCTTACCAACAGTTTATTAAGTGTCTGCACTGCAGATTTATATTCAGGTTTGTTCCTGCATGTTGAGAATAATAAAAGACTTTCATTTTCCCCTGATATTTAGGTTTATCTCATTTTCTGTAATGTTTAGAAAGTTACCAACTCATAATGATGTTAAATAATGAAGTTAGCTGTATGTCAATTATTTCAGTAAAATTGGGCAGAAAATAATGTCAAACAATAAAATTTCCTGGTTTTTTTTTTTTTTTAACATTTGGGTATTATTTACCCCTTAGGGTCTCAATGATGTGACTGCTTCTTTTGATCCAAGCTGAATTATAACTAGTGATTTCTACTAAAGATGGTACTAAACTAGGAACTTGTGGTCAGTACTTATTTCTTGCTTGACAGTAGGTTATGTTCCCATTAAAAACTTGTTTGAGGCAGGTCCTTGGTTTCTCAGAACATTTCCTATAAAAGAGGAAGAGAGTTCAACTGAGTTGCCAGAGATGTAGCCATCCGTAAAGCAAGTATTTGCAATGCCCTTGATGCGGGAGCCTGCAATATTAGTACTGCATGTCCTAAGGGAGTTCCAGGCAAGCAGAGCCAAGAAAATCCTCTGTGACTTTTCCTAGAGAGTGTATAATTTAAACCTAATATACTCTATCACCTAGGCTCCCCGTTCATTTTGTGTTTTCTTCTCCATTCTGGCTTGGGGCAGTATGATCATATATGAACAATTAGGACTTCCAGCTGTGTCCATGCACAGGAAGAGCTCTAGGGGAACAGATCAGTGGTAATAATAGTCTCAGTAATATACCCTTACAGATGGCCAACCACCTATGGCTTGAAGGGATATAGCAGCTATATGAGATGGGGGTCACTGCGTGGAGGAAGGCCCTGTGATAAATTGAGTCATTTATAGCATTTACTATAAGTCATTATATAGCATTTGCTGCTCATGCCTTGGAAATACCAGTCAGATCAGAGAAAGAAAGCGTGGCCAAAACCCCATCTCTTCTGGAAGGGTTCCCAAGCTTGGGGAGTGAGGAGTGAAGAGTAGAGAGCTGATGTGGACAGGGCTGTTGGCTCAAAAGTCCCTGTAGACCAAAGGGAAGCCATCATGCACTTGTCTGACCACATGTCATTTTGCTGTGACCTGAAATTTGCTTTGAAAAGTTTTGGTATAAAAAGCAGTTAGGGAGGGTATTTCAAAACAGAATCTAGGAATAGAAGAAAGCAAAGGAAATTTGTGCCAAAGTAAGAAAAAACTGACTAATTTGGTAATCCTACATAGATTTTTACAAATCAGCAGTTACTTTTAGAGGTGAATTCTAGCAGTTGACGAAGGAAGGTTCAGAGAGTTTCCTCTAACACTAATCCTTCAGCTCTGCTGTGTCCTTCAGCTTTACCAGAGTCCATTGGACTAACCTGACACTGGAAGTCTTTGTGTGAAATTCCCTCTTATGATCTCATCCAGGCACTTCAGTGTTTAATTTAATCTCCGTGGATGCGGGCTAAGAATCAAGGGTCTGATTAAAAAAAAAAAAAAAATCTGCCCTTCCATAGATTTTGTATAACATTCTATAAAGAGTGCTAAGAATCCTATTACTTAGAATTATGATATATGCAGAAGAAACTGACTTCATGTGATGAAAATCATATCCTTTACTAATGAAAACTTAAGAAAGGATTGAGATGTGAGGCTCTCTGAGACTATTCTTGAAAGACACCATTAAAGAACCCCGAGTCTTCTTTACCTTGACACCAGCCTCAGCAAGAAATGTCCTGACAGAGAAGGCAGAGAGAGTTAGGAATCTGAGCAACTACTATGTGAGAGCTGCCTTTAAACGCAACAATAATTCTCTTTTTTATTCAGTATTGGAGAAGGAAATTATTCAGTATAGGTCTGTAAATAAGTGTCCTTCTCCTTCCATTCAGCTCCTCCAGAGCATTTACAGCTCCTTAATTAGACATATGTCTGCTATTTATTACCATTTAAAAGAGCAAGTGCTTAATGTCCCACTGTTGAAAATTCCTAGTAATTAATAATTAACTAAATAAGCATAGCTCCTTCTCTACCTACCTCATCTTTGGTTGTCTGCCTGCATTTATACATTAATATGTGGTAATTAAACAATGGCAGGAAAAGTGCCTCTGAGCTAACCAAGTGTATCAGCACAACAATGGATTTATTGCTCACCCTTCCAGCCTTAATTAGTGCTATTTCTAAAGGGTGGGCTTCCCTGGTGGCTCAGTGGTCAAGAATCTGCCTGCAATGCAGGAGACCTTTGGATCTTTGGGTTGGGAAGATCCCCTGGAGGAGGGCCTAGCAACCCACTCCAGTATTCTTACCTGGAGAATTCCATGGACAGAGGAGCCTGGCTGGCTACAGTTCATAGGGTCACACAGAGTCAGACATGACTGAAACCACTAAAACAGCAGCAGCAGCTAAAGGGTAGAATGGAGAGAGTTGATTTCACCTGTGGCCTTTACTTCTCCACATGACCAGGATGGTTCCCCATATGTATAACTTAGAGCAGGTTTCCCATATGTATACCTTAGAGCCTTTCATCTTTAAAAGGGAAGTAAAAACTATAGACCCCATCATGCAAAGCAACTTCCTAATGCTAAAAAAAAAAAAAAAAAGACTGCATAAAGAGATGTTTCATCTCATTGAGATGTCCCTCATCAGGAAAGAGGAAGATGACTGAGGTCACTCTGAAGTGCCTTTGTGCCAAATTTGGCCTGAAAAATTATGCATTGTCCATACCTGTCTTCCAGTGTGCTTGAGGGGTCCAGAGGGAAAATACTGAACAAACAGCTGGTAGTTAAGCTTTTACTGTGTCTGGTAACAATGTCAATGATAAACTAAAGCTTTGTGCTTAAAAGCATCTCTCATCTAAGAAACTTAGAAAGTTCTAAGTATGATAACTCATTAGAGCTCCCAACAGTCCTCTGAAGGAACTAGGGAGCACTACAATTTCTGGTGTACAGATGGGGAAACTAATGTAGAAGATGGGCAAAAATACTTATTTCATCTCAGCAGTGGCCCTGGGAATAGAACATACATCTCCTGACTATAGTCTGTCTGCATAAGACCACATACTTAATGAGGAATTTTCTGTGAGAAAGACTCTGTTTACAACTAAAGCAAAGAAGTATTTGTGGTTTCGTAATTGTTGTATATCTGAATGTCAGTAAGCTAACTCATTTTCATCCTGCCAGTTGTAATGCCTTTTTTTTTTTTTTTGTCGTTATTATGTTTCTGCTATAATAGAAAGACCATTGACTTTGGAGTCAGATAGACTTAGGTACTTTTAACTAGCTGTGAGATGTTGTGCAATCTCTCCAACCTGTCTGAGCCAGTAAAATGGGGGAGATACTATCTATCATGCATGGTGGCTGCAAGGATTACATGCCTATTTTACTATGGCCATAGTCAGGATTGGATGTTTCTCAATGTGTTGACTATAAATGTAAAGTTTGTACTGGTCATCCAGGTGTGATTAAATTCCTAGACAGGAAAACTCAATGCCCACTCCTTCTTATCAGTATCAGTTCAGTTCAGTTGCTCAGTTGTGTCTGACTCTTTGCGACCCCATGAACCACAGCATGCCAGGCCTCCCTGGCCATCACCAACTCCCAGAGTCCACCCAAACCCATGTCCATTGAGTCAGTGATGCCATCCAACCATCTTATCCTCTGTCTTCCCCTTCTCCTCCTGCCCTCAATCTTTCCCAGCATCAGAGTCTTTTCACATGAGTCAGCTCTTTGCATCAGGTGGCCAAAGTACTGGAGTTTCAGCTTCAACATCAGTCCTTTCAATGAACATCTAGGACTGATCTCCTTTAGGATGGACTGGTTGGATCTTCTTGCAGTCCAAGGGACTCTCAATAGTCTTCTCCAACACCACAGTTCAAAAGCATCAGTTCTTCGGCGCTCAGCTTTCTTCACAGTCCAACTCTCACATCCATACATGGCCACTGGAAAAACCATAGCCTTGACTAGATGGACCTTTGCTGACAAAGTAACATCTCTACTTTTTAATATGCTGTCTAGGTTGGTCATAACTTTCCTTCCAAGGAGTAAGCATCTTTTGATTTCATGGCTTATCAGTATAAGATGCCTAATGTGGAAGGATGCTAAATATCATTCCTTATTCAGATTTCATTTTCTGAAGTTACACACTGTGAGTTTGCCCATTTCAAACAAATTCTCTAGTGAATTTCTCATAAGGAAGAAACAGATTTTTTTTTCTGCACTTGTAGAACAAACACATGGTCTATCCGTCCATTTACTTATTTACAGTAACATTTACTATTTTCCATTGTAACTTTTTATAGAAATCACATTTCTAATTATAAACAATATATACTCATTATAGCAAATCTAAATGCCAGAGATTTGTATAAAGAAGGAAAACATTAATAGTATTTGGTATTTCTCTTTCAAGATAGTTTCCATGAACATACTTCTTAAAGAGTCCATGTTTTGTCCTTAATAAATACTGTGATAAGAAGTTTATGTGATGGTTACCTCAATGGTTATTCCCCAATAAATTCACATCAGGCTCTAATGTTAACTTCTTATCCCCCATAGTGCAGGTATTAGTATATTATATCTTGGTATTATGTAAATATAATAAAACTTAGAGTCTGAGTTCCTAGAAGCTTATGCTTCGCAGAGTGTCACTAGAATGGATCTCCTTGCCAAATGATATTTGGACCTGGAATTAATTAAATACCTTTGTTGGCCACCTGGGAAGTTGGGCTTAAGTAGGCACCAGCCTCTGGATTGCCCTTGTCATGCTCAATTTACAGGGTCTAGCCTGTAAATTCATCATTTTACCTGACAGGGCAGATCAGGCATGTAAGTCTGCATCACAGTCAGGAAGAATGATACATGAACAGTAAACAGCAATATCCTAAGACTGAACAAGCCCAGGCTTGCCTCCATGCAGTACCATTTGCTTTTGTGCAAATCCTCAGGCTATACTGAAGATAGGGAATGTAACTTGGTTTCTCCTTACTGGAAAAAAACAGCAAAACTAAACAAAACTAAGTGGCACAGAGATGATTCAAAGGCTTGCTACCATTGTGAATTATTATTTAAGATATCAAATAATCAGCCTTGAGACTCAACAAAGGGTCATCAGTTTCTATTGACTAAGGTCTTTTGAATTTGACTTTAATTTTAATTACCTTCACATTTCTGAGTCTAATAACACAGCTCTTTCTGCCTTGTTCAGAATAGCCTCACCTCTGTATCTGCTTCACATAGGTGTTTGATGGATGCATGGTTGAAAAGACACATACATAAATAATATACTGGTAGACAAGCAGATGGAAGATGAATAGAGAGAGGGATATATGAACGGATGATGAACTGATGGGAATGTACTATGTGTTCCCTTCACTGACAGATCTGCTTGGCTATTGTGTTAATCAGTCTTCTTGAAGAACTTGAAATTTTAATTTAAAATATTCAATTAGTGAAGGCAGAAAGTTAAATTTTCTTCATGTTCTCACAGCAGATGCTTTGAGAATCAAAGGCAGGTGGCTTAAGAATTACTAAAAAGAGCTATCACTTCTCTTTTTCTTTCCTTATATTCTTTACTTTTCATAATTTCTCTTAACTGTGCTCCCCCTTTTATTTACTTCTTTCTAGCCTGTATCTTGCTTTTCTTTACATTTGTGTATTCTACTCCCCTATTTGCTAATCTTTATTTGCAGTCTCCCCATTTCTCTCAGTTTTTTGCCTCCTAATGTCCGTCAAAAATGACCGAACTTTTATTTTAGTTTTTGCTTTTTATCATGGAACTGCTGGAGAAGGCAATGGCACCCCACTCCGGTACTCTTGCCTGGAAAACCCCATGGATGGAGGAGCCTGGTAGGCTGCAGTTCATGGGGTCGCTAAGAGTTGGATATGACTGAGCAACTGCCCTTTCACTTTTCACTTTCCTGCGTTGGAGAAGGAAATGGCAACCCACTCCAGTGTTCTTGCCTGGAGAATCCTAGGGATGGGGGAGCTTGGTGGGAGGCCGTCTATGGGGTCACGCAGAGTTAGACACGACTGAAGTGACTTAGAAGTAGCAGCATGGAACTGCAGAATGGAAAACAGGGGGAGGCAGGCCTTTAGAGAAGAAACATGAGTGCTTTCTAAATTTCCCATTTTTCCTCTCTCTTGCAATAAAGCATTTTCTACCTAACTCCTAATCAAAGAATGAGAAGAAGATGCAGAGAAATGGGAAGTTCAAGTGGAGTTATTTGATTTAAACTAGTTGGGAAGATCCCCTGGAGAAGGGAAAGGCTACCTACTCCAGTACGCCTGAGTGACTTTCACTTTCACTTTCAATACATAGAAAAGGCAGGAAACCAATGTATGCCAGCAGAGTAATAGATGGGGTTCAGTAAGGCTTAATCCAGAAGGAAGAGCCAAAGAAGGATTCACGATAATATGTATATTATTTCTCCTGAAAGCAAGTCGTGGCTTCAAGAATTTAAAGCTAATAACTATTTTGATGTCACCTACTGGTACCAGACTCTATATTGTAAACTTTATCCTATATATCTATAATATGATTTCCAAGGTATGGAAAGGGTGGGGTGTTTGCATGCATCTCTCTGTATGTTAATTTATTCACCATTGATATCTATGGCCTGTACTAGTTCATGAAGTACATCCAGCGGGTCCCCCAACCTCAAATAAATGTTCCAAGTAGGAAAGGATTTGGGGTACCATATTGTTTGTTGACCTTTCATTTCTTTTGCAGATATCCACTTTCAGATTTTAAACGGAACTAAAAAAAGAATATAAAAAGATAGAAATGTAACTGCCATGAGAAAAGTATATCATTTGAACTTGAAGCCAGGTGAACATAGGGATGACCCAGAAACCTCATAAATTATCTGGTGCCCAGGAGTCCAGATAATGTTTTATTTAGGCTCTTATAACAATAAGAAACTCAAATTTCACTTGTTTTTAATTTGTCCAACTTTATATAGTTCTTTCTGTCCTCTCCACCATGATTCACACTTGTGTATTTTCTGATAGATCAGAAGGTGGATTCTACTCCATCTCAGTTTTTAATGAACTGTGTGAGCTCCTGCAGGTTCCACATCTGTGGATTTAGTCTCTTCACTTGAGGGGGGAAAAGATTCTTCTATACCACTTCTAATGAGCCTTATAGATCTAAATATTTGAGGTGAAGGTGAAGGTGAAGGTGAAGTCGCTCAGTCGTGTCCAACTCTTTGCGACCCCATGGACTGTAGCCTACCAGGCTCCTCCGTCCATGGGATTCTCCAGGCAAGAGTACTGGAGTGGGGTGCCATTTCCTTCTCCAGGGGATCTTCCCAACCCAGGGATCGAACTCAGGTCTCCCGCATTGGAGGCAGACGCTTTAACCTCTGAGCCACCGGGGAAGCCCAGACTCATTAAAAATGTTCTCCTCTTATTTTATACTCAGCACTCTCTGTGATCACAAGAAGTGCTCCTTTGAATGGAGTTTTGTATGTTCTTGTTCTTTTACAGTCAAGAAGAAGCAGTGTCACCTCTAACGATTTATCATATTGGAAACATTTCAGGTTGCTGATATGTTTGTTACTAACAGTGGCAGATAGAACATCTCAAAGAGTGGCATTTGCAAAACCCAGACACAGGAGTCCCTACCACTGTCTGTCTCCCAGACAGTCCCCACCTATCTTTCTGCCCATATCAGAAAGATAAGTAAATGGCTCATCTTCCCCACACAAATAATTTAGTAGCTTGTCTGTCTAGAAGGTAATGACATAGCATCTGCCATTCCTGCAATTTTGATAGTGTAATGTAATAGGAAATAAGACACCCCCACACTGCAACCCAGACAGCCCTGTTGTTAAAAGTGGTAAAGTGATCTGGTCTCCGACTCACAGAAGAATCATGGTCAGCACTGCTTAGCTTTGCTTGCTCTTTGAGTCTTTTGAGCTGCCTACCTCTAAGTAGTAAATATGTTGCTTTTTAAAATTCATATTTCATGGATAGTCTAATTTGAATAAGAACTCTTAGCCCCTTAGTTCAATGGTTTGGGACTATTTTTATTAATATCTTCCACTGATTCATCTCTTTTCAACAAATCTCTGTTTTGTACAATGTTAATGTATCTAAAGTCCGGAGATGCATTATTACGTCAACCTCTAGATACTAGAGAATGAGAGAGTAAGAGAGAGAAAACTGGAATTGCCATATGTTTAAATATGACATACAAGAAGAAAATGTCTACAGAAGTATGATCTATATTTCTCCTGTAAATTCTGAGCATGGCTTTTGCTAGTTAATCCAACAAACACATTTGTCTGCTTCCTTTGAATTATGTGATCTGAGGTCAGCTGATAAGAAGAAAAAAGTGTACTTTATTCAACTAAATTACAGTACTTCTTTTGTGACCTATAGGGATAATGAGTGGTCCTCTTCCTCCTCCTCCTCTTCCTTGTCCTTTTCCTCCTCCTCCTCTTCCTTGTCCTTTTCCTCCTCCTCCTACTCATCACCATTATTGTTGTAGTAATAATGACAGAATATTTTCCTTTGTACAATTTGTATTCATCAACCTAGTATCCCTCCATCCATTAGTTTCTCACGGGTTTTCTGTGCATACACTTTGTATGAGGCACAGTGTAAGGAGTCTGGAGCTGCTGTGAAGAAGTTTACATTGACTGTCTATTCAAGCCAGTTGGGTCCATTAATAATTCACTTATTTTTACATTATTAGAAATTGCAACAGTACAGGCAGAAGTTAATATTGTCTGACATAAAAGAAATTGAGGGAATTTCGGCTTTCACCATTAGATTATAAGAACTAGACGCTTAAATTTGAGTTTGTGTGCTCTGAATCTAATACTTGCTATCAATGTAACTATGGATAGGCTATCCATACCCATTCTTGCTATTAAAAATCCACAAGAACATTTCAAGTGGTAAGCTTTTACCATCTATTTTTAAATTTTTTTCACTGTGAATTAAAACTTTTGAAGAAAAATTCATATTAAATCTCTTATTTTTAACAGGTAAATGTTTCTAAGCCAGACTTAAATTTTGAAATTTTTCATGTGTTTAATCAGTCATGCATGAAAGGCATACACAGCATCAATCTTGAAAAAATATGTAAAATAGTAAACCCATGTGTATTCAAGACAGATGTTTTTGAGAGCACATAAAATCATTTCAGTCAGAGTTTTAGCTAAATTTTATTAATGTGAACTTGTTTAACGCATACTTTCCAAGCTGTGGATTGATTATATTTGGACCAAGGGATTTTTTAATAGTTTTTGAAAATACACAGACTTTTTCAGATTAATCTAGCATCAGTGGTTGATACATAAGAGTTCAGTAAACATGAATTGTAAAAACAAACTCTAGGTACATATCTAGGTGTCTAAATGCATTTATAGTGGTTTTTATGGAAGTGAAAATCCACTGTTCATTGTTTGCAAGCCTGTATCAATCCCCCACCCATTGTCGAACTGTCCTATGGCTGCCCTGACTCTTTTCAAGTTTAGACTTCCTTTTTCTTTTTCTCTTTCAGCTTTCCCTGTTAAGTCACCTGGCTGCTCCTCTTTTTACCATTCAAGCAAATGTAGTTCTCAATCACTCACAGCAGTGATTGAGATGAAAATGATATCTGTACTCATGGAGATTTCATTCTGTTACATGTTTTATTCTTTAAATTCTACATTGCTATCCCTTAGATGAAATATCTTTCATCTCCCAATTGAGCACCAGTATCTCTTGGAGACTAGTTGTTCTTGATGTTATAGTTTCATGATCATTCACATATGCACATACTTAATATTTTTAGAGAGGTATGTTTCTGGAGGCATTCAAACTTTGAAATGAAAAATTTACTCTTTGGTGTATGGTATAAAATTATTATTTTGGTCCATTTTTGTCATTATAAAAGAAACTCAGAGGCAGACCATGAAGTGCTGAATTTTATTCATTTATCACATTAATTCTATAAGTATTTATTAAATTTTCACTGTATTAGGGATGTAGGAAGTGTGTCAAGGAGTTTTCTTTAAAGCAGTTACACTTTGTAGTAACCTATATGGGAAAAGACTGAAAAAGAGTAGATATATGGATAAGTATAGTTGATTCACTTTTCTGTGCAGCAGAAACTAACACAACATTGTAAATCAGCTATACTCCAATAAAAATTAATTTAAAAAAGAAAGATTAAAAAAAGGAACCACAATCTTCTCTTGGAATAATGACTATATGCACAACATTAAATAATAAAATCATAACTCTGATGTAGAAGAAATGCTACATATATAAAAAAATAGACAAAAAGACAAAGACCTGAGTTATATGCCTACTTGTGCACATTTGGAGACCCTTATATAATTAACCTATGTGGGCCTTATTAGTCTCCTTATCTATAAAATAAAGGGCTTGAGCTCTATGGCCTACAATACCTCTTTTATTTAGAGTTTGGCAGGTAACAAAACCCAACCTCTTCCAGCTTAAGGAAGAATAATTGTCTCCAGGGATATGAATGAGAATGGCTTCAGGATGCAGTGGGATCTTATCTTCTAACTTGTGTGCACTGTCTCTTGTTTCCTTTCTCTCTACCTCCTATCATCACCTTCTTTCACTTTTGGCTTTTTTCTTCTGGGTTGCTCATTGACATTTTCTCTATATCAGAGGACCGTAGAATTGAATTGCTGGCAGTGCTGGGCCTACACCCATACTGTATGACCGTAAAGGAGACACAGCTTTCCATGCCAACACCATCCTGGAAATCTCTGGGAAGAAAGGTACTGATAGTCTCTGTTTGTGGCCCAAGAAACTGTCCACAAGCCTCTTGTCCCATAGCTATTAATAACACTGTCTTTCACTCTCATAAGCCCAGTTTGGGCAATAACTTGTTTAATCACCCTGTCTTGGAGCAGACTGATGAACTTTAGGTTTATGCCCTCTCTGGAGAAATCACTGTGATTAGAAGAATGAGATACAGTGATTAGCCATATCTGAATCCTGTGCTAACAACTGAGGCCAGAGACTGGGAGTAATGTGTATGGCATTTTCCACACAGGTGGATGAGAAAGAAAGAGTCCCTAAAGGCAAAAAGCAGATGAAAAGCATAAAGATGTACTTAATGCACAAGTGACACACACATTATGTCTACTAAGTCAGGACGGAGCGCAAGGTCTATACAAGGAATGCTGAATAGAGGCCCAATAAGCACAGTTACACAAGGTTTTGTAGCATCTAGTATATGATATAATCAATTTATCTTTTAAAACTAAACATAATCATAGTACATACTATAAATAAATCAACTCCATCTGTTATATATATACTTATATACATACACACATATATCCTTAATTTGATTTGATATCATAAATAATAATCTAATTATTTAAAAGCTTATTTAGGATCATGGTTATATTTATATTTCTATTAATGTAAGCAATTAAAATGACTTTTTTTGCCTAAACAAGTATCTTAGGCACTTTTTGTTTGTATTTAAATTTTTTATCCTTTTAGTCATTGAAGTTTTAAGATAAGTTACTCTTAATTTAGAGTGGTATAAGTAATGTATACACATTTTGCATTTCCTAACCAAGCCTGTCCTCTATCAGCTGTTCCATGGGATAACAGTTTTAAGAAAGAGTCAAGATCTGTCTTAAATGAAAATGATTATTCATCATGATAGAAATGCAGACAGTACCTTAATGAGTAGATGTGCTAATGTCTCTCCACTATTTAGAGATATTAGCCTAAATTTGATTTTTTTAGCTCTAACATGCACAATCACAAATAAAATATATAATTCTTACTTTAAAATAGCATAATATCAGCTGTTTTTATAATATATTTAGGTTATGAGTCACCAAATGTTTTCCGCAATGACAGAGTGAAGTGTATTATTGAAAAATGACAGTGGTTGAATTTGCTATTTTGATTTTCTATATTGGGCAATAGAAGCATGAAATAAGATTCTTCATGGAGTGGCAAGTAGTTTAATTCTTTTCATAAAAATATTAACTACCTACTACATGTCAAGTGTGGTTCTAGGCAGTGAGGACACAGAAATAATATCAAACCTGTGATCGCAGGATCACAGTCTACAGAATGAACAAATTTGTGTGTGTCTGTATATATAGATATGTATGTATATGCGGTGCTTAGTCACTCAGTCGTGCCTGACATTTTGCGACCCCATTGACTGTAGCCTGCCAAGTTCCTCTGTCCATGAGGATTCTCCAGACAAGAATACTGAAGTGGGTTGCCATTCCCTTCTGCAGGGGATCTTCTCTACCCAGGGATCAAACCCAGGTCTCCCACATTGCAGGCAGATTCTTTACCGTCTGAGCCACCAGGGAAGCCCTTATATATGTATACATATATGATATGAAGTGAAGTGAAGTGAATTTGCTCAGTCGTGTCTGACTCTTTGTGACTCTGTGGACTGTGGCCTACCAGGCTCCTCAGTCCATGGAATTTTTCAGGCAAGAGTACTGGAGTGGGTTGCCATTCCCTTCTCCAGGGCATCTTCCTGACCCAGGGATTGAACCCAGGTGTCCTGCATTGCAGGCAGATTCTTTACCATCTGAGCCACCAGGAAAGCCCACATGATATATGGGGTAACATATATAACCTTTATGTGGTCTCTTGTCCTTGAGTAGTGAATTAAGTATTCACTTAATTAAGTATGAGCTGCTTTATTCTGAACTATTCAGAGAAAGAAAAACCTAATTCTGTACAAAAGAAGAATCAGGAGAATCTGGTTAGGTATGATTTGGAATAGAAGATTAGATGTGAGTCTTGAAGGATTAGAAGGGTGATCAAGTCAGCAAGGGAGGGGTTAGGGTGATATAAACATGTAGAGTACAATGCAACCAGTACACCTAACAAGTGTTTCTTGAATTTTATATAGACGCTCTTAAGATATTTAGCATGTGGTGAAGTATAGAAGAGGGCTTCTCAGGTGGTGCTGGTAGTAAAGAATGCACCTGCCTATGCAGGAGACATAAGAAATGTGTGTTCGATCTCTAGGTTGGGAAGATCCCCTGGAGGAGAGCGTGGCAATCACTCTAGCATTCTTGCCTGGAGAATCCCATGGCAGAGGAGTCTGGTAGGCTACATATAGTCCATGGGGTCACAAAGAGTTGGACAAGACTGTAGCAACTTAGCATGCACACACAAAGTATAGAGGAATATTAGGTGACCAATACTTTAAGTCCTTACCTTGCTCATGTCTGAAATGTCTGGGGGCCAGGGTTGACCAAGAAAAATATAAAGTTAGAGCAGAACTATGGCGCTGTCATTTATTGACCCTTCTCTTGGAGGACCTCTACTTACAGAATTCTTTTCTAAAGGTGAGAGTGAGGAGTTCAGTTCAGTTCAGTCGCTCAGTCGTGTCCAACTCTTTGCGACCCCATGAATTGCAGCACGCCAGGCCTCCCTGTCCATCACCATCTCTCGGAGTTCACTCAGACTCACGTCCATCGAGTCCATGATGCCACCCAGCCATCTCATCCTCGGTCGTCCCCTTCTCCTCCTGCCCCCAATCCCTCCCATAAAATCTGACACTGTTTCCACTATTTCCCCATCTATTTCCCATGAAGTGATGGGACCAGATGCCATGATCTTCGTTTTCATCCCATGATACACAGGTGACTATAGTAATAAGACCAACCATTGCAGAGATCTAAAGGTAAGCAAATAAATTACTAAAGAAGGAGTCCAAAATGTAACATGAAAGAAGTGCACTGAGAAAAAAGTGGTATCTAAAAGCAACTAGGTCACAAGTTGCTAAAAGTGGTATTGATGCCGACAAGCCAGGTATGAAAGAGCATCCAACTTTTGAGATACTTAAAGATAATGCCAGAGGTTGACACATCCCCAGTGGTGAACTAAGGCTATTGAAAGAAAGGAAAGTCTTCTCACCAGCAGATTATATGCCAACAATGCAAAGTAAGAACAAAATAAATTAACCAGCTAGTTTCTTCTGGACCATATGAAGAAAGCAGAGAAATTGAAGAGCTCTTTTGAAATTTGTGGAAAGTATTAGCCCAGCATTAGTCTTTAGTCTGCAGATTTTCCTGAATAATTCAGAAGGAATGAAACATAGAAAAAATGATTTGCGCCAAATTCTGCTTTAATTGTTTAATTTTGCATCTCTTCTTTGCTTTCCTGTTTCTTTTCCTCTCTTCTGGCCAGCAAGGAACACATATACCCAGCCCTCTAAATACACCATCTCTTGCCATGTCTTGCCTATTCTTTCTGCATAAATGAGTCTAAGATGGAGTTTGGACATGAACTGTAATGAGATGTCAGAGTTGGTAATCCACATTGACTTGAGGCTACTGATCAGCAGATTTTATTCAGTGAGGTACAAACTTGTGAATCAGAAGGGATTCTTTCTCTCCACGACTCCACAGCATATGTGACTTCAACTCTGAGTCACAAAGGAAGACCCAGGCACCATATTTCTTATAACTAGCTGGCTGGTTTTTTTTTTTTTTTTTTTTTTCCCCCCTATGCTCACAAAGCCTCTGTTCTGTTACCAGTCCTCATCTGAGATTTTGCCAGATTGCCCATTTCTAGTTCCCCTCCTCTCCATCTGATCCTAAACACTTTGCCTCATTACTTTTCCTCTTTCTTATGATGTTTTCTGCAGTGTTGCACCAATTTCACTTTTTAAAAATCTCGCAAATCTGCCACCCCTGTTTTCCTCCACTGTCTTCTGTACCCAAACCCAGATCTATGTTATTTTTTGCTTGTATCATTGAAACAGCCTTCAGCTGGCTTCAGTGCTCGGTATTGTCTTGCTAATCTATTCTACATACTGTAGGCAGAGCTTTCTAAATGTAGATTCTACTTTAATTATACCATTGTTTTTCTTATAACACTTCAATTGTTCTCTATTATTCTTAGAATAAAATTAGAAAGGCAAACAAATTCTTTGTAATCTTGTTCCTACTTATCCACTTCCCCAGTCTCATTTTAAATTATCTTTGGCCTTCCTTCTTTCCCCTTTGCCTTCCTCTTGCTTTCTAATACATTTGAAATTCAACTACACTGACCTTCTTCAATATCTTCCAATATGCCATTTTCTCTTTTGCAGTTCTTTTTCCAACCCTTACTCTAACTCCAACTCTTCAGTCTGTATCCCAGCTTTTACTCCCCTGGAGAAGCCTTCCCTGACCAATGAAGTGGACTTTCTTTGAGTAATGCCTTTCTCCGAGATTTTTTCAGAACCATTTTATTTTTATTTTCAAAGCAAATTTATTTTATACTGTGCTCATTTATTAAGAACTTGCTCAATTAGCAAGACTCTATTTCCTACCTGTTTATTCATTCATTCATGTCTTC
The DNA here is from genome assembly GCA_006410635.1 of Cephalophus harveyi. Classification (NCBI taxonomy): domain Eukaryota; kingdom Metazoa; phylum Chordata; class Mammalia; order Artiodactyla; family Bovidae; genus Cephalophus; species Cephalophus harveyi. The sequence continues at coordinate 10,280 of SJYT01070509.1, read as the reverse complement.
ATCAAAATAATTTTTGAGCATCCACTTCTTGCCTGGAATTATTCTAGCACTGGGCATTAGAGCAGTGAACAAGACACATAGTGAAGGGAGACAGATAATAATAGAAATAAATAAGTAAACATTTTCCTGTGTTAGATAGTCATAAGTACTGGGAGAACCATAGTTAAGTTGAAAGAAGTATCCAAAGATATACTTATTGCTAAAGGTGTTTGTATGTGGGTTCAATTTAAAGAGAGAAAACACCCCAGGCTGAAGGAACAGCTAATGAAAAGGCCCTGAGGCATCAGCTTGCCTGGAGTGTTCCAGAAATAGCAAGGAGGCCAGTATGCTGGAGTGGAGGGAGTGGTATAAAGAGGAGATAAGATCAAAGAGATAACGGAGTGCTAGCTAGCTCTACAGGGCTTTATGGGTCACTGTTAAGACTTTTGCACTTACTCTGTTAAGACTTTGATACAAACTCTGAAATGTGAGGCCATTAGAGGGATTTGGGGAGATGAATGATGTGATCTGACTTCTGTTTCCAAAGGACCTCCTGGCTTCTGTGTTGATACTGGATTGCAGCATGCAGGATGCAAGCAAGGAGTTCAGTTCAGTCGCTCAGTCGTGTCCGACTCTTTGCGACCCCATGAATCGCAGCACGCCAGGCCTCCCTGTTCATCACCATCTCTCGGAGTTCACTCAGACTCACATCCATTGAGTCCATGATGCCATCCAGCCATCTCATCCTCGGTCGTCCCCTTCTTCTCCTGCCCCCAATCCCTCCCAGCATCAGAGTCTTTTCCAATGAGTCAACTCTTCGCATGAGGTGGCCAAAGTACTGGAGTTTCAGCTTTAGCATCATTCCTTCCAGAGAAATCCCAAGGTTGATCTCCTTCAGAATGGACTGGTTGGATCTCCTTGCAGTCCAAGGGACTCTCAAGAGTCTTCTCCAACACCACACTTCAAAAGCATCAATTCTTCGGTGATCAGCCTTCTTCACAGTCCAACTCTCACATCCATACATGACCACAGGAAAAACCATAGCCTTGACTAGACGGACCTTAGTCGGCAAAGTAATGTCTCTGCTTTTGAAAATGCTATCTAGGTTGGACATAACTTTTCTTCCAAGGAGTAAGCGTCTTCTAATTTCATGGCTGCAGTCACCATCAGCAGTGATTTTGGAGCCAAAAAAAATAAAGTCTGACACTGTTTCCACTGTTTCCCCATCTATTTCCCATGAAGTGATGGGACCAGATGGCATGATCTTCATTTTCTGAATGTTGAGCTTTAAGCCAACTTTTTCGCTCTCCTCTTTCACTTTCAAGAGGCTTTTTAGTTCCTCTTCACTTTCTGCCATAAAGGTGGTGTCATCTGCATATCTGAGGTTATTGATATTTTTCCCGGCAATCTTGATTCCAGTTTGTGTTTCTTCCAGTCCAGCGTTTCTCATGATGTACTCTGCATATAAGTTAAATAAGCAGGGTGACAATATACAGCCTTGACGTACTCCTTTTCCTATTTGGAACCAGTTTGTTGTTCCATGTCCAGTTCTAACTGTTGCTTATTCATCTTCTGATTTTTTTCTGCCCATTTAAACATGTAAAAGCCACTCTTAGCTTGAGGGCTATATGAAAACAGGTAGTAGGCCGGACTTGGCCATCGGCCATGGTTTGCTGAGCCCCAAATTAGATGCTGGGTCCTACAAAGCCAAGAATTTTGTCTTCTTCATATAGCCTTTCATCCAGTCCTTCTAGTGGAATAGATGTTCAGATATTTGTGGGATTAGGCAACATGTGGACAAAAGCAAAAGGGAGACATTTTAGGAGAGTAACTTACTGAATTGTTTCAGAAAGATTCAACCTGTAGTTTGACAGGTGGGCCTGGCCCGCGGGTGGGTGGGAAGGAGTGGTCCCACGCAGGTCAGCCGAGTCTCTGTCATCATCACGCTTCACTGAAACCTTCAGTGACACTGATGCTTTTACAGCCTGCCTGTTGGCTGCCTCGAAACCTTTTCAGAACAAAATGGAATTATAAATAATTCTGAAGAGTCTAGGCTGGTCAGAAAACAAGACCTGAATCACATTACAGGATCCTTTCTCCAGACAAGCTAGAAAACCTGTTGGACTTATTCTATCGACACCGGTCAGTTTCAGAGACCTGAATTGGGAATTTTCTAGAATTAGGAAACTGGCATCTTAGTGACCAAACACACAGAGGCCCATGAGTGTGATCCACGTACGAGACAAGAGGCTCGGGCGGGAGCTCCGGAGGCAGCAGGCTTCACCTCCGGGTGACCGTGCCTCTCGCCCCCTCGCTCTCCGACCCCCTCCCCGCTGTCAACTCCCGGACCAACAGGAGCATTTGCCTCCAGCCTCCCTGAAGATCATAGCCCCTAAACACTGTCACTGAAGTCACCGCCACAAAGGTACGGCCATATTTTTGCTTTGTGTTGTGTTAGTCGCTCAGTCGTGTCCGACTCTTCGCGATCCCATGGGCTGTAGCCCGCCAGACTCCTCTCTCCATGGGTTTCTCCAGGCAAGAATACCGGAGTGGGTTGCCATGTCCTTCTCCAGGGGATCTTCCCGACCCAGGCATCAAACTCAGTCTCCCACATCTCAGGCAGATTCTTTACCGTCTGAGCCACCGTAATTCCATTTCATTTTTTGTGCCTCCAATTTCATTTAGGGCTCAGGCAAAGGTTATTGTGGAAGGCGAGCTTCCAGACAGGAATCCCATAAAAAGCAATATTTCTTAAGGCAGACCTATGACCAGATCAATTAGAACAGCTTGTCCAGTGAAACTCTCTGGAATATGAAGGAAACCAGGACAGAAACTGGAAAAGAGCTCGAGCTTTAAAGACACATTTATTTTTAAGGCAATTAAATTTTAAAATGTTTAATTATTAAAAAATAAATTAAAAAATTAAAGTGTTGATTTGCAATGTTTCAGGTGTACAGCTAAGCGATTCAGTTATATATATGTGCGTGTGTGTGTTTCTATTTAAAGCCATGGCTTTTCCAGTAGTCATGTACGGATGTGAGAGTTGGACTATAAAGAAGGCTGGGTGCCGAAGAATTAATGCTTTCAATTTGTGATGCTGGAGAAGACTCGAGAGTCCCTTGGACTGCAAGGGGATCAAACCAGTCAATCCTAGAGGAAATCAACCCTGAATGTTTGTCAGAAAGACTGATGCTGAAGCTGAAACTCCAATACTTTGGCCACCTGATGCGAAGACCCAAATCACTGGAAAAGACCCTGATGCTGGGAAAGATTGAAGGCAAAAGGAGAAAGGGGCGGTGGAGGTGGAGATGATTAGATCAAATCACTGACTCAATGGACAAGAGTTTGAGCAAACTCCAGGAGATAGTGATGGACAGGGAAGCCTGGTATGCTGCAGTCCTTGGGGTCTCACAACTTAGCAACCAAACAACAGCAACAACATATTCTTTTTCAGGTTCTTTTCTATTATAGGTGATTACAAGATATTGAATATAGTTCCCTGGGCTATTCAGGGAACTAAATACGTAGGTCCTTATTTATCTATTCGCTATACAGTAGTATATATGTGTTAATCCCAAACTCCTAACTTATCCCTCCTCCTTTTCCCCTTTGGTAACCATACGTTTGTCTGTGAGTCTCTTTCTGCTTTGTAAATAAGTGAATTCATATCATTTTTTGTAGGTTTCACAGATAAGTGATAACACATGATATTTGCCTTCCTCTGTAAAGACACGTTTAAAATGATAGAATGCCTAAACACTGACACAGTTTTAAAAAGAACAGAGAGTCACAGACCAAGTCTCAACTCCTGGTGTTTTATAGGGGAGAAGGGAGGTCCAGACAGTGACTGTCCAGAGTCCCATGGTTAGACCGGCCTTCAGCCAAGCTCTCTTTTTCCACTTGACTCCAGCTCTTAGCACAGAAGATGCAGACAGGGAACAAAGGGGGCCTTTCTTTCATCTAAGATGAATTATCACATAACGACTTAAAAATTTTAAGGTAGGAGTTCTCTGACGGTCTAGCGGTTGAGTGTCTGCTTGCTAATGAGGGGGACATGGGTTTGATCCCTGCTCTCGGAAGATCCCACGTGCCTCGGGGCAACTAAGCCCGTGGGCCTCAACTGCTGAGGCCCATGCCCTAGACCCTACACTCCCGAGAGAAGCCACTGCAATAAGCCCGAGCACCACAACTGGAGAGGAGCCCCCGATTTCCACAACTAGAGAAAGCCCTTGAGTGGCAAGGAAGACCCAGCACAGCCATAAATAATAAATAAAAACAAAAAAAATTTTTTTAATTTAAGGTACTACATCTTACTGGGAAAGAGATTACCCAAGATACCACCACCCAGCGACAATTGCAGTGATGTTTGTGTCTAAGACGGGGCGACGAGCTCGTGGTCCATCCTTGTCCCTTTGTGCAGCTCACCACACGAGTACAATCATGCTTGTAAAAAGGCGGGCAGCCTTGGCTTGCCACTTTCCTGTACATCTGCAATTATTGCAAAATAAATTTAAAACAGTTAGGGAAGTCTGCAGCTATTGCCTGGAAAATCCCATGGGTGGAGGAGCCTGGTGGGCTGCAGTCCATGGGGTGGAAAAGAGTCAGACACAACTGAGCGACTTCACTTTCACTTTTCACTTTCACGCATTGGAGAAAGAAATGGCAATTCACTCCGGTGTTCTTGCCTGGAGAATCCCAGGGACGGGGGAGCCTGGTGGGCTGCCGTCTATGGGGTCGCACAGAGTCAGACATGACTGAAGCCACTTAGCATCAGCAACAGTTATTTCAACAAATATTCCAACCGACCAATTATTTTCCCAAACCTCTGGAACTCTCTGATTTCTACCCACTTGACTTTGGGGTGAACCTTCCTGCTTTTTTCTTACATTTATGTCTTCAGTTCAAACGCTCAGATTCAACTTCAAACTTTATCACCCTTTTGCAAATATATGGGCCCCTCGGGACATAGTCACTCACCTCAGACATGTGGATTAACGGCTTGTGGTTACCGGGGTGAGGGATGGCTTATGTGTGGTCATAGAAAATCACCCCCATCTTGTGAAGACTTACCTCAGATCTCAGTGGCTGCAGCTACAAATGTTCATCATTTGGAACTGAACTGTAAAAAGAGAGTTAAGTACAATCGAGGAGAATTCTTGCTTATAACAGAGGAAGTGTGTGCTAAGTTGTGTTCGAGTCTTAGCGACCCCATGGACTATAGACCAGGCCCCTCTGTCCAAGGGACTCTCCAGGCAAGAATACTGGAGTGGGTAGCCATCCCCTTCTCCAGGAAATCTTCCCCACCCAGGGACTGAATCCGGGTCTCCTGCATTGCAGGCAGATTCCTTACCATCTGAGCCACCAAGAAAGCCCCTATAACAGAAGAGGTTTCAGATGTGGGTTGGGCTCATTTTTTTAAAGCAATGATCGCAAAACAGAAGTGGGGCTTCTAAACCCAAGTAACCCTCCCTCCACTGCCAGAGAGGGGGAGGAGGGGTTTGGGGAAGGAAACAAGACTTATGCTTTTATTTATTTTTTAACACACTTTATTTTTTAGAGCAGTTTTAGGTTCAGAGGATTTTCTTCTTCATATGCTTGCCTGTTAGCTTCCTGTTTCCTTCTTTAGAACCTTCTCAGCTAAAGCGTCTGCCTCTGATGCGGGAGACCCAGGTTCGATCCCTGGGTCGGGAAGATCCCCTGGAGAAGGAAATGGCAATCCACTCCAGTATTCTTGCCTGGAGAATCCCATGGGCGGAGAAGCCTAGTAGGTTACAGTCCATGGGGTCGCAAAGAGTCGGACACGACTGAGCGACTTCACCTCACCTCACCTCACCTCATTGCTTTATAGGGATAAATAGAAATGATAAAAATGAACATCTGTATCCTATTCCTATTCCATATTTTACCACTAAGCATAATAATAGCTATAAGTTTTTCATAGACAACTTTTAAAAAATTTAAATATATTAAAAATTTTTTTTCAGTGCTGTGTTGGTTTCTGCCATGTAATATGCAAATCAGCATTAGAAAGAAATGGTTATCATGACCTCTTTCCTGAATGCAGCTTCATGTGCTAAAGTTTTGATTTCTTTAAGTTACTATAAACTGTGTGGTTGCTGGTTACTAACTCTATAGTTTACTTTTAAAAGATGGATAATGTGAACGGAAGTTATTTTTTCCTCCCATAAAACCCTGACTGAATCCACAACCCTTTTTGCCCCAATAACCTAAAGTTAGTGGCTTTCAAACTTTTTCTTTGTTTGGCCTTTTTAGGCCCCCAAGCTAAGACATTAAAACTTGCAAGCCAGTACACACATGTGCATGTTTAAGTGAAATAAAATCTCACAAAACAATGTTTGCCTTTACTGTTTACTCTTACAAAAGCAGTTTTCTAATCCATATCCTCTTAAGTGGTTTTGCCTGCCAGTTTAAAAACCACGGTCCGAAAGGCTGACTGTGAGCTGTGGGACTGGGGCCCCCCGGTGACCAGCCTCACACATGTGCATTAGAAACTGATGCAGCAAATAAAATCGTGGTTTTTATTATTTCCTTTTTCTTCCTTCCTTCCTCCCTACATCCCTCCTCCGTTTCTTTCTTGCCTCACTGTGAAGCTTGTGGAATCTTAGTTCCCCAACAATGGATTGAACCTGGGCCCTTGGTAGTGATAGCATGGAGTCCTAACCACTGGACCACCAAGGAATTCCCCAGCGTATTTTTGCCTAAAACTGATGTTACAAAGATCAATTGAAAGGGAGAAAGAAAAACAAAGAACGTCAAGGGGAAAAAAAAAAATCAGGATTTCATAAAAGACACACTTTCAGTGCCAGTTTTCCTGGGAAGTAGAAGGCACATCATGGCAGGTCACCACAAGGCCTAGACTGGTCTGTCTGGGGATGCAGAGACTCTAGCAAAATACTGCGAGTGTGCCTGAATGCACCAAATTCGCTCATCGTGTTGTTAGTTTTGGTATCTAGCACCAAAATGCCTTTTTGAATCTACAGAGCGTCTTCAGGTTGAATATTTGTGATTATGAGCTTGCATATTTTAAGACCTGAACACATTTAGTCAGCTTATTCTCAGAAATGCAGACAAGACAGGCTGGCCACCTTCACGGGGCGTGCAACTGAGCTGCTGGGTCTGTGGGCACGTTAGTGGAGGAATGTTGGGCGGTGGATCCAGCAGCTGTAGTTCAGACAAGAGGACAAGAGCACAGCCGTTCTGGAAGAGGACGGGGGAACGGTGTGGGGCAAAACAGGCCTTGGAAACGAAAAACGAAGATTCTGAGGCCTGAGTCCGGAGGAAAAAAAAAAAACAGGCTTGAAGGAATAAAAGATTCACTTTATCTCTGTTATACTCACCAGTATATCTAGTTGCCACAAGACAAGAAGCTCCACTATAAATTATAACCTTCTCTCTGTTCTGGTGCTTTATTGCAGAAAATGCTCATGTATTTCTTTCCCCTCAGAGAAGCCTTTCCTGTTCCTGACAGCCACCAAAAGAGCCACTTGAAGTTGATCAAAGAAGTACAACGATTTCTAGAAATTATCAGTGATCATAAGGCAAACCTTCCTTTCAGAAGCCTGGTGGCTCAGACAGTCAAGAACCTGCCTGCAATGCCGGAGACGCAGGTTTGATCCCTGGGTCAGGAAGATCCCCTGGAGGAAGGCATGGCAACCCACTCCAGTATTCTTGCCTGGAGAATCCCATGGGCAGAGGAGCCTGGTGGTCCATGGGGTCGCAGAGTCGGACACGACCGAGCAACTAACACTTTCACTTTTGCTCCTTCCACTCCAGGAGCTCGCACTTTTTCCCACCTTCAGTCTAGGGTACAAACTATCTCTTTTATTAAAAAGCACAGCTAATTAAAAGCTTTTCTTGCCTGAGTCTTGGGGAAGTGATACCCATTTCTACGGTATTGCTGTCTGAGGATCTGGGAAGGGCTGGTAACATGACACTTTCACTCTTGGGGGAGGCCTCAGAGGATAGCACCCAGCTTGTCCATCCTTCGGACAAAGCTGAGCCAGGGAGCTGCAATGGCCAGAGAACACAAGGGCATGGGCTTGGTTGTTCACCTGGGACTTGGGTCCAGGCCTCTTCCCTTCCCAGGTCATGTGGGCTGGCGTTCACTTCTTTAAACGCTGTAGCCACAGTGAACACAGCAAAAAGTCTGGTGGATCCACCGTCTTATGGCAAGTCCACTACTCAGGGCATCTCACAACCGGCGTTTCCAGAATGAATTTCAAAGAAAACCTGGGGGACTGTGACCTTATAGTTAGCACTTGAGGCAGACTTGTAAAATCACAGATCACAGGAAAGGGGCTGCTAGCATCCTTAGTGCACAGGAGGGGGTTAAGGGCCTGGTCAAGGTAGCTGACCAAAACCAGGACTAGAAAGCACATCTCAGCCTTCACGCTAAAGCTCTTTCTGCAAACAAGCAGGGCAGAAAGGAGAACTGGAGCTCTGATTTCCCTCCCAGTGCCTTTCCAAGACAACAATGAATTATGCATCTTTAGGTTTTGTGTTCTTATTAAACTTTGGTGAGATGATTATGCAATGGCGTCTCTGACATTCACTGAAATACTCTCACTTGAGAGGGGAAAACAGCAAGAAAATTCACTTGGTGAAGACAGAGCTGCTCCTGAGTCCTGTTGAGGAACGTTTTCCAAAGTGTGCCCGACACGACACATAGTGGCCTGAAGAACAGTGGGATTCGAGATCAGAGACCTGGGTTCACACGCCAGCCACATTCCTGGCTGATTGATGTGAAGGGCTTTTTAGTTTCTGGGAAAGAATAGCTTCCATTAGCATACTGTTTACAGTGGAGTGAAGTTTCAGGGAAACTTCAAAACATTTCTGTTTAGGTGACTAGCCTCAGAGATTTTATTTTTCTCTATTTAATTTTTATGAAAGTGAGTCGCTCAGTTGTGTCCGACTCTGCGACCCCATGGACCATGGGATTCTCCAGGCTAGAATACTGGAGTGGGCAGCCTTTCCTTTCCCTGGGGAATCTTCCCAACCCAGGGATCGAACGCAAGTCTCTCACATTGTGGGAGGGTTCTTTACCAACTGAGCCACAAGGGAAGCCCAAGAATACTGGAGTGGGTGGCCTTTCCCTTCCCCAGGGGGTGGGGGGTGGGGGAGGTCTTTCTGACCCAGGAATCGAACTGGGGTCTCCTGCATTGCAGGTGGATTCTTTACCAACTGAACTATCAGGGAAGCCAACCTTTTTTTTTTAATAGGAATATCATTGACTTACAGCGTGTCGCTTCTTTTATGTGGGCAGACAGATTCATTGACATCTACACACAGCAGGGCTTCCCTTGTGGCTCAGATGGTAAAGAATCCACCTGCAATGCGGGAGACCTGGGTTCGATCGGCTTGGGAAGATCCCCCTGGAGAAGGGAAAGGCTACCCACTCCAGTTTTCTGGCCTGGAAAATCCCCATGGACAGAGGAGCCTGGCAGCTACGGTTCATGGGGTCACAAAGTTTTTGGAGCTTACAGTACAGGTTATTGAAACATGTTGACTAGCGTTCCTTTTACTCTTAAGTACATTTGCTCATGAACTATTTACATATGTTTTAGTGCAGGACATTACATGATGTCTATGTCTTTTTTTATTTAGTATGATCATATATAGGTCCATTCGTGTTACCAGGGTAGACTTCACTCTTCGTGGCTCAGAGTCCATTTTCTCTCTGCATCACTTTTTCCTTATGCTCTCATCTTTCCATGGACATTTTCATCGCATCTGTGACTTGGTTATTTTAAGTACTGAGTACTGTGGTGCCCACATCTTTTCAAATTAAAGCTTTCTCTGGCAACCCACTCCAGCATTCTTGCTTGGGAAATCCCATGGACAAAGGAGTCTGGTGGGCTACAGTCCATAGCGTCACAAGAGTCGGACACGACTTAACAACTAAACCAGCACCACAGCGTATGTACCCAGGCACAGAGCCACCTCGTCATCTGACAGCTTGACTTCTGGTGTCTTAACGGAGCTCCATAGTGTTCCGCGTGCAGCTCTGTAGCTTTTCATTTTCTTGGACAGTATAGGAGGTCATCCTTTCCCAAGACCTTCTCCAGCACTTATTCGTAGATGTTTAAATGATAACCACTTTGATTGGTGGGAAATGATACCCTGTTACAAGATTCACTCTTTAATCTTTTTGATTTTATTTTTAATTGAAAGATAACTGCTTTGCAATATTGCGTTGGTTTCTGCCATCAGTTCAGTTCAGTTCAGTCGCTCAGTCGTGTCTGACTCTTTGCAACCCCATGAATTGCAGCACACCAGGCTCC
>SJYT01070502.1:744129-822861 GCA_006410635.1 Cephalophus harveyi | reverse complement strand
GCTGAAACTCCAGTACTTTGGCCACCTCATGCGAAGAGTTGACTCATTGGAAAAGACTCTGATGCTGGGAGGGATTGGGGGCAGGAGGAGAAGCGGACGACCGAGGATGAGATGGCTGGATGGCATCACGGACTCGATGGACGTGAGTCTGAGTGAACTCCGGGAGACGGTGATGAACAGGGAGGCCTGGCGTGCTGCGATTCATGGGGTTGCAAAGAGTCGGACACGACTGAGCGACTGAACTGAACTGAACTGATAGATGAAAGTTAAAAACATGATTGTTTATTTTGAAAACAAAATAGCTAAAATAATATCTGCATGTTATAGATATCATATCACTTGATATCTGAATATGGCCCATTATAATAGTTTAATCCCATTAAATTCATAATAGCTAATACTTGCTAAACTCTGTTCAAAGGGATCACCTGTTTTGGTCACTTATTTCTCACAATAATGGAATGAGATTAGTACTACTATTACTCTTATGTTGAAAGGGAGAACCCTGAAATCTAGAGATATTAGATATCACCTCCAGTAAGGAAGGTAGTGAGGGAAGAGGGCTGTGTTTTGTCAGTTTGTGTCAAGATCATATATACTTAAGGGAAAAAAAAAAAAACAAAAAACATAGTATGTGCTTAATCATTTACCCATTGGAAAAAACGGTAGATGTGTTACACTGACAGACTGAATGTTCTTGTTAAAAGCACGTTGAAGGCATGATTTAATAAAGTCAACTATTTGAGAAATCCAATTCCATTTGATTAACCTAAAATGTGACAAATCCTGTCTTTTTTATGAAGGAGATACTTCACAAATAACTTGATCGGATATTTGACAAAGCATTCTCAAATTGCATCAGTTCAGTTCAGTCGCTCAGTAGTGTCCGACTCTTTGTGACCCCATGAATCGCAGCACGCCAGGCCTCCCTGTTCATTACCATCTCTCGGAGTTCACTCAGACTCACATCCATCGAGTCAGTGATGCCATCCAGCCATCTCATCCTCGGTCGTCCGCTTCTCCTCCTGCCCCCAATCCCTCCCAGCATCAGAGTCTTTTCCAATGAGTCAACTCTTCGCATAGCAAAGTAATGTCTCTGCTTTTGAAAATGCTATCTAGGTTGGACATAACTTTTCTTCCAAGGAGTAAGCGTCTTCTAATTTCATGGCTGCAGTCACCATCAGCAGTGATTTTGGAGCCCCAAAAAATAAAGTCTGACACTGTTTCCACTGTTTCCCCATCTATTTCCGATGAAGTGATAGGACCAGATGCCATCACAATATTTTCTAATTAGAAAATTTTCTTTAGCTTTAAAAAAAAGTGAGTTCAAAAATCCACCTAAACATTCTCTGTATGTGCATTAGTCTTACAATTTATTCAACTCATAATTCAACACCTACTGGTAATTTGTACACTGGAAAAATGATTAGAAAGTATCAGGCATTATCTTGATCTCTATGGAACTGAAAATCAAAAAAACATAACTTCCTTCAGAAAGGTGTGAAACAAAAGGCTCTAGGGAAATCTTGCAGGAGCTAATTAATTCAGTAGGCCACAAAAATGTTGCAACATTTACATTATAAGGCTTCTTTCTGCAAAATTAGATGCTAATTTTGAAGTGTTAATATATTAAAATGTATGCAAGTTATCTCAAATAGTCACTAACTACTATGGATTTTCATTCCCTTAAAAGTTATAGGTTTTCCATAATCAAATATGCAAACACTGGGTGATCTAAGTAAAAAATTCTTAGGCATGATTAATTGCCAAATTCTTTTATCTGAAAGAATCTAGATGAAACTAATATCATTAAGATTATTTGTATTCATTTAAATTGGTGAACTGATATAATGAAATTTAAGTGTGCTAAAGCCTAGCAAAGTAATAGTGAGACCAAAGTGTTTACTATAGTTATTTAGGATAAAACAATCTCCTGTAATGAATCGTACTAATTAAAGAATCTAGACGCCTTCAGAGGATTCATTATAGTATGCTGCTAAATTTATTTATAACAATTTGTCAAAAAATGGCAATTGATAAGGTAATGGAAATATGAGATATTTTAAGTATACTATTAATTTAATATTTGGTGATGATATGACATGGGAGAGAAAATTCTAGAGTTAGACAAAATTGACTTCAAATCTTGATTCTTCCTCAATGTGTAACAGGAAAGGGAAAAGTATTAAGTAACAGTCACTGCCACTATGTTATTGATCACTTACTATATTCTAGATGTTGTCCTAAGGGCTTTGCATATAGTTTATATATAGAAGAATTTCCAATAAGCTTCATGCAAAATTGGGAAAATAAACTCCACTTTAAGGTGAAAAAAACTGTACAGAAACTCAAGAGAGTAATCACATATTATTTTCACTTGTTTGCTTTAATATAGTTCACTGTATCCTGAACTAGACTCAAAGATGTGTACCTACTATTGAAAAAAAAGTTCTTTTCTGAATTAGCATTGCTTCATTTCTATCTTTAGGTAGATGCAGCTGGGGATAGAAAGAAATGTGCTTTGAAGGCAGCAAATGCCAAAAAATTATGTAGACATCGATATGTTCTCATTGTTTTAAAAACTCAGAAGTTGTTCTGGTTTTTATGGCATTCTTGAAAGCAATTCCTTTGGAATACTGGAAATGATCTTCTAAGCTTTTTCTTTAGAGATTATTTTTAATGGAAATATTAACTAATACAGAGTCCCAGAAAACAGTACATATGAACGACATTAAAAGCCTCAACTGAAATAGGGGAACACCTCTAAGTCATGATTGCTTTTTTCATGTCAGAGGAATCCACCTGGTATTTGGTACATGTGAATTATTCCAGGACAATTGAGAGAACTCTCCTAGCTACACATTTCTTAAATGGTAGAAACTATCTGTATGTCAATAGCTTATATGTCAGATACTGGTCTATACATGTGGGCTAATTGTTAATGTTAGACACGAGAAACTTGACAAATGGTTCTAGGAATAGAGTTTGTGAATAAAGTCATTTTGAATGAAAGGTTGGTAAATAAGAGGATAAAGGATCCTGACTCACCAGCATAATCTGAGGCAGACAGCTGGTTGGAGTTTGTTCATATCACTGAGCAATTTGACACAAAGGAACCTAGAAGACATTAGATTCACTTAAAACATTTAGTATGGTGAAATTTTAAATTCTGCAGAATATTAGTTATATAATGTGAAAGTAAATCATTAGCTTTATAATAATCGGCTTGAGAAGGCAAAGGCAACCCACTCCAGTACTCTTGCCTGGAAAATCCCATGGACGGAGGAGCCTGGTAGGCTGCAGTCCACGGGGTCGCTAAGAGTCGGACACGACTGAGCGACTCACTTTCACTATTCACTTTCATGCATTGGAGAAGGAAATGGCAACCCACTCCAGTGTTCTTGCCTGGAGAATCCCAGGGACAGGGGAGCCTGGTGGGCTGCCGTCTATAGGGTCGCACAGAGTTGGACATGACTGAAGCGATTTAGCAGCAGCAGCAGCAGCTACCTACAAGTCCAGGATAGCAAGAAACTGTCTACGTGAATAAAAAGAGAATAATAAAAGATGTGAGGAGGGCAATGGAATGAAACTCTAACTCCCTCCTCACAAATCAACAACAATAACAAGAACTAAGCACATGAACAAAGCACTAGTCAGGAGTATAATTATAATTTACATAATAAATTAACTGGGATTCTCTGGTGGTAAAGAGTGTGCCTGCAACGTGGGAGACTCGAGTTCAGTCCCTGGGATGGGAAGATCCCCTGGAGAAGGTAATCAAAATCTGCTCCAGTATTTTTGCCTGGAAAATCCCATGGACATGGACGGAGGAGCCTGGCAGGCTACAGTCCGTACTGTTGCAAAGAGTTGGAAACAACTGAGTGACTTCGCTTTCAATAAATTAACCAAAGGTCTGTGTACTAGCACTGAAACAAAGAGTTAAAGGATCCAAATTTCACAAAAGTATTAGAAAAACAGCCTAAGAGGGTCTTCTGCCCATGGGATTCTCGAGGTAAGAATACTGGAGTGGGTTGTTATGCCTTCCTCCAGGGGATCTTTCCAACCCAGGGATTGAATCCGTGTCTCTTAGGTTTCCTGCACTTGCGGGCAGGTTTTTTAGAACTAGGGCCACCTGGGAAACTGATTAGAAAAATAACCAATATAACTGTGGAGGCAAAAGCTCACACTGTTATTAGCCAGACTTGCAGTATAGAAATGGCAAGAAAAGGAGACTACTTAGATGATAAAAACAACATTTAGTTCCTACGTGAATTATTTTATCAGTCAGTATTACTGTATTTTATTATTTTTTATATATGGAAAATAATCCATGATCTGAATTCTAGCATTTGCATAAATATATCATATGCATATTTCATAAAAATAAAAAAGAAATTTCACATTCCATGGCTTGAGGGTTTTGTCATCTGATGTTACTAAGTAAAAGAACAAACACTTCTAATCAGTGGAAACAGTGCCAGACTATTTTTTTGGGCTCCAAAATCACTGCAGATGGTAACTGCAGCCATGAAATTAAAAGACGCTTACTCCTTGGAAGGAAAGTTATGACCAACCTAGATAGCATATTCAAAAGCAGAGGCATTACTTTGCCAACAAAGGTCCGTCTAGCCAAGGCTATGGTTTTTCCAGTGGCCATGTATGGATGTGAGAGTTGGACTGTGAAGAAAGCTGAGCACCAAAGAATTGATGCTTTTGAACTGTGGTGTTGGAGAAGACTCTTGAAGTCCCTTGGACTGCAAGGAGATCCAACCAGTCCATTCTGAAGGAGATCAGCCCTGGGATTTCTTTGGAAGGAATGATACTAAAGCTAAAACTCCAGTACTTTGACTACCTCATGTGAAGAGCTGACTCATTAGAAAAGACTCTGATGCTGGGAGGGATTGGGGGCAGGAAGAGAAGGGGACGACAGAGGATGAGATGGCTGGATGGCATCACGGCCTCGATGGACATGAGTCTGAGTGAACTCCGAGAGTTGGTGATGGACAGGGAGGCCTGGTGTGCTGCCATTCATGTGGTCACAAAGAATTGGACACAACTGAGGGACTGAACTGAACTGAACTGAATCAGTAAATGGAGTTTGCTGTTGCTGATAACTAAGATTTCTTTAAGGCAGCTTATTGTAATTCTTTTGTGATTGCACAGTTAACTTGGAAACAGATTCAGTATGTATATATGGCATAATTTCACTACATGAAGATACTTTTACATTATTTAATATTATCAAAGACTTTTCATGACTATTTTTCAATTCCTTTTACTTGTTTTTAGAAGAAAAATTAAACTCCTAAAATATGCCAATATTATACATACTGTACTTTCTAAATACAAGTAATGGCACTTCACCTAAAACCATGTACACTACATTTTCACTGTTTATTACCCCTGCTGTGAGCTCACTGCTGCTGCTGCTGCTGCTAAGTCGCTTCAGTCGTGTCCGACTCTGTGCGACCCCATAGACGGCAGCCCAACAGGCTCCTGTCCCTGGGATTCTCCAGGCAAGAACACTGGAGTGGGTTGCCATTTCCTTCTCCATTGTGTGAAAGCGAAAAGTGAAGTTGAAGTCGCTCACCCGCGACCGACTCCTAGCGACCCCATGGACTGCAGCCTACCAGGCTCCTCCATCCATGGGATTTTCTAGGCAAGAGTACTGGAGTGGCTTGCTATTGCCTTCTCCGGTGAGCTCACTACCTACTTGATTCTTAAGTATTTTAGTTCGTCATCATTTTCACCACTTTATCTTTATTCCCAACTTTGTTATGAATCTTATTTACTTTAAAAATCTCCACAATTGGTGAAACTCATTTTTTAAACATGAAATTTGAACTCTGGCAACTGAACACAAATGGAATAAATTCAAGCCATATTAACTGACTCTATTTTAAATATATAATCACACATTTCAAGGGATCATCTGTTGAAATCTAATTTCAATTTGCTTAATAGACTTAATTTTTAGTCTTTGAAATGAATATTTTACGCTTTGTTCACTATACTCAAACTTCCATTTACCTTTCCTACCTCAATATTTTTATAACATCTTCATTTATTTCCTGATTAAAATAGAAGCAACTGTACAATAACTATCTAGTTGTATTGTCTTCAAACCAGAAACTTACCAGTGTCTTTATTTATAGAATACTCACTTTCCTTCTATTAAATTGTTAATCTACCCTGTCTCCTTTCTAAGGTCAAATTTTGCATCTGTTCACTAAATCTCAATACCTCCTATCACAGACTTCATTCTAAAAAATCATTTCACTATTTCATATATCACACAATTTCCTATTTTGTTTTTTGTCATCAACATAGAAATGTATTCTAGTATGCTCCCATTACATCAGAAAATAAAACAAAGCTTGTAAGAGTAACTTCCACTTCAGCTCCTACTCTATTTCTCTGTTCCTTTGATAAGCAACTCAATACAAAGTACTGTCAATGATTACTACTCTTAATTTTTTCATACTCAATTCTCTTTTAATCTCTCCAAAGAAGAGATTCTCTTCCTCACACCTGGAATGTCTCCTCTCTTCTTAAATAAGCTAATTCATTTTTCTCTATCTCTCAAAGCCTGTGACCCATGTAACACTTCCTTCCTCTTGGGAAAGACTATTCCCAGGGAGGATAGAACACTACACACTTCTATTTTTCTGTCAATTTCACTGGCAGCTTTTATATAATCTATCAGATTTCTACACAATCTATAAGTTGAAAAAGTTGGCTTAAAGCTCAACATTCATAAAACTAAGATCATGACATCCAGGCCCATCACTTCATGGCAAATAGATGGGGAAACAATGGAAACAGTGACAGACTTTATTTTCTTGGGCTCTAAAATCACTGTAGATGGTGAGTGCAGCCATGAAATTAAAAGACACTTGCTCCCTGGAAGAAAAGCTATCACAAACCTATACAGCATATTAAAAAGCAGAGACATCACTTTTCCAACAAAGTGACGTCACTTTTCCCTACAGTAAGAGCTATGGTTTCCCCAGTAGTCATGTATGGATGCAAGAGTTGAGCCATGAAGAGGCTGAGCACCGAGGAATTGATGCTTTCAAATTGTGGTGCTGGAGAAGACTCTTGAGGGACCCTTGGACTTCAGTGAGATCAAACTAGTCAATCCTAAAGGAAATCAGTCCTAGATATTCATTGGAAGGACTGATGCTGAAGCTGAAGCTCCACCTTTGGCCAACAGATGCAAAGAGCTAACTCGTTTGAAAAGACCCTGATGCTGGGAAAGATTGAAGGAAGGAAAAGAGGACTCCAGAGGATGAAATCAACTCAACGGACATGAGTTTGAGCCAACTCCAGTAAACAGTAAAGGACAGGGAAACCTGGTATGCTGCAGTCCATGGGGTCTCCAAGTGTTGGACACAACTGAGCAACTGAACAAAAACATGTCAGATTTTTATCTGGCTTTTCATTCTTATCTTCTAAACTTTGGATTCACAGAATTTGTTCTTGCTCCTATGCATTAGATTTCCCCAGACCACTCTCAGATGCAGTGATTCACGAGAACAATTCACACAACTCAGAAAAGCTGTTATACTCATGATTATGGTTTCTAACAGAAAAAGGATACAGATTCAGATTCATAAAGACCAAAGGCACATAGGGTAAAATCCAAGCATAAGATTCCAGTTGTCTATTCTAAGTGCAGTCCTACAGATAGTGCTTAATTTTCCCCACCAGCAATGTATAATAATATATATGAGTATGGCTTACCAGGGAGAAGCTCACCTGAGCCTTGGTGTCTAGGATTTCTATCAGAGAATAGTCTGATAGGCATGAAGTGACGGGGTAACTGACCTTAGTAACTCAGTCTCCAGCTTCTCCAGAGGTCAAACTGACACAGCATGACCCAAGGCTACCATAAGTAACAAGAATAAACTGGTTGATGAACCTTCACACCAAAGAAACTCTTGTCATACAAGACATTTCAAATGCTTAGGGGTTAAATCCCAGATTCTGCTCAAGGGTTACTTTTTCTTTGTAATGTACAGGGTTTGAACATTCTAAGCCTGCTGAATTAACTCTTCACTGTACACCCCTTTTCTATTCATTTGTACTTTCTTGCTTCCCCATAGTATTACATGGCTTAAAAATTACCTATGTGCTAAGGAACAAGCTCCACTCCAGACGCATTAGGTGGCCTAAGTATTGGAGTTTCAACTTCAGCATCAGTCCTTCCAATGAATATTCAGGCTTGATTTCCTTTAGGATTGACTGGTTTGATCTCCTTGCTCTCCAAAGGACTCTCAAGAGTTTTCTCCAATACAACAATATAGACTATTAGTTACTGAAGATTTAATGATCAGCTCTAATTTTTCTCCAAATTTTTTTAGCTCTAATATTCACATTCTTGCTATAGCCTTGCTATTTGATATAATACAGCTCTTTATTTCTTGGCTTAGGACTTGCCTAATGTGTCTTCCCTTGATCAATGCCAATGGCAGTTCTGGTACATCAGTTCTGGGCTTAGGCTTTACTCCCCTTGCAGCTTTGTTATTTGCCATAAGAATATGTTTGGATTAACCTCCTGGTATCAGACACAATAAACTAGGCCTATTTAGCTCACAGGCCTACAATAAAAATCAGAGCCACTTCAGACTTAATTCTAAAGCAGAACCCCTTAGCCTAGCCCAGTATCAGTTCAGTTCAGTTCAGTCGCTCAGTCGTGTCCGACTCTTTGCGACCCCATGAATCGCAGCACGCCAGGCCTCCCTGTTCATCACCATCTCTCGGAGTTCACTCAGACTCACATCCATTGAGTCAGTGATGCCATCCAGCCATCTCATCCTCGGTCGTCCCCTTCTTCTCCTGCCCCCAATCCCTCCCAGCATCAGAGTCTTTTCCAATGAGTCAACTCTTCTCATGAGGTGGCCAGAAGCCACCAAAACCTTTGCTTCCCACTCATGGTAAAAGACAAAACCTAAGCACTAGTTTAAAGTGTGCAGTACAATGAATAAATTTCTTTGTCCAGTTTACTTCACTTACTATGATAATCTCTAGGTCCATCCACGTCACTGGGCAAAAAGCATTGTTTCATTCTTTTTTATGCTTGAGTAATATTTTAATGTGTGTGTGTGTGTGTGTATGTGTACCACATCTTCTAAAAACAGAGTTACTGCAATTCCATTCCTGGGCACTGTTTGTTTTTTGGTTGCTAAGTCGTGTATAACTCTTGAGACCTCATGGACTGTACCTAACCAGGCTCTTCCATCCATGGGACTTCCCAGGCAAGAATACTGGAGTGGGTTGTCATTTCCTTCTCCAGGGCATCTTCCTGATTCAGGGATCAAACATGCCTCCCCCGCATTGGTAGGAGGATTCTATTCTGATGAGCCACCAGGGAAGATAAAACTGTAATTCAAAAAGATACATACACCTCAATGATCAGTGCAACACTATTTACAATAGTCAAGACTAAATGTCCTTGAGATGAATAAATAAAGAAGATATGATATAGATAGATATACAGTTAATATTCCATTGTGGGTATATCCAAAATGGAGTATTATTTTCCATTACCTTCTTTTTTAAACATGCTACTCCAGCCAAACAGGAGTCACCACTGAATTCAAGAACTTTGAATTTGCCTTTCCCCCTGCCTGGAATCTCTTCCACTGATTTTCACATGTATCAGTCCCTTGCCTCTTTCGAGTCTTTACTGACAGAGTCTCTATGTGGCTTTTTCTGACTATATTCATTTTCAGGAGCTGCTATAACCAAGTTCCACAAACTGGGCAGCTTAAAAAGAACAGAAATGTATTCTCTTATAGTTCTGGAGTCTGAAATCAGTTCTCTTATAGTTCAAAGTCTGAAATCAAGGGATTAATCAAGGGTTAATTTTTCCTGAGAGCACAATGGAAGAAACTCTTCCTCTCTTAATTTATGGTGACAGCCAGTGACCCTCGGCACTCCTTGGCTTACAGATCTATCAGTCCAGCTGGGGCCTCCATCTTCATACAGCATCTTTCCAGTGTTTCTACTACTTCCCATAGCTGTATTCCCTCCATGTCTTTCTCCTCTTCTCATAAGGACACAAGTTATATTAGATTAAGGCTCCACTATACTCCTGTATGATCTCATTTTAAGTCCTTATATCTGCAACAACCCCATTTCTAAATAAGGTCACATTCTGAGGTACTGAGGATTGGACTATTTTCTTAATGGACACAATTCAACCCATCTAGAACTGCACTTGGCATTTTCATTTTTTTTCCTAATTTATTTTTCCTTGTGATATAGACCACTAAGCTTCATTCTACATATTTTAGCTTTTTTTAAATGTTTATTATCTGTTTCCTCCCATTTGCTTTTAAGTTCCACAAGGGAATAAGTCTTTATTTATTTTGTTCCATGTTCCACTGTCAGTGCAAAAAATGTAATGAAGTTGTTGTATATTCATGATAAATATTTGTTTAATGAATTGATTAATGAAATTTAAAGGATTAATGAAGCAATGAGTCCCTGGACTATACCATACTTTATTCTAAGCAGTAGAAATGTTAAAAAAAAAAATTCATGTGCGGTTTACGAACACTGGAATATATTAAGTATATAAATTTTCACCTTCTCAAGCACAGGTTGACACCATCAATGCTTTTTTCACTAACAATATGAACAACAGTCACATAAAATTAAAAATACGTGCTATTTATTATTCACAGTTGAGAAGACACTACCCTGCATAAAATTTGTGCCTACAGTATAAGTATTTATTATGTATTAAACCACAATCTATATTCATTTCTCTGATATGTGTATGGTAACATGGATGCATCAACCCAAATGAAAAATCACTTGGTACTAATGCTTCCTCCACAATCTCCCAAATTCCACGCAAGTAATGGAAGCACTAAAACTTGGAGTAACGCATAGTATAATTTTATTTTGACATCGTTGTCCATTTTGTTTTGCAAGTTTGCTCTTTCACAGACATTCATGCTGTTAATGCATTTTTTATTGCTGTGTATGTCTTCATCGTGTTGAATTTTAAATTGGATCTGGAACTATATATCATATGTGTTTGCTCAGAAGCAAAAAAAAAAAAAGTTTGATTTAATGATGAATTTCATTATTTATCAAAGTCATCTGAAAACTATTAAAAAATAGTCCATTCTCATTCCCTATCACTTTTATGGCTTCAAGACAGTAAGATATATTAAATTTGCACAATGTCTTTTTTATTTATGCCATCATGAAATGTAAAGATAGAAAATTGGGGGAAAATAAGAGTCATAGACAACTTGAAATCATTAGACATACACTCATGGATATGTATTCTCCCACTTATAGAGTGAAAACAATACAATAGGTTTAGATGAATATTTTCCCTTGGAATATATGGCTTTGTTCTTATCTTGTACAGTAGAATGTGTTCTTTAATATAAATAGGCCAGGTAAAATGTAGCATAAAGAAGGTCTGAAGTATGATTTATACTCTTTCCATTCCTATGTATTAGATTTGAACATATAACTTAAACTTTATGGGATTTGGCTCTCACATCAATTCTTTTTTTTTTTTTAATTTTATTTTTACTTTATTTTACTTTACAATACCGTATTGGTTTTGCCATACATTGACATGAATCTCACATCAATTCTTAAGTGGTAAAACTAATTGAGGAGATGTGGATATGGGGCTATGGATTTAGCTGTTATTGATTGTCAGCAGAAGTCACTATATAAAATGATTTTGGTGGGCTTCCCTGGTGGCTCAGAGGTAAAGAATCTGCCTGAAACACAGGAGCTGCAGGAGACACAGGTTCAATCCCAGGGTCAGGAAGATCCCTTGGAAGAGAGTATGGCAACACACTCCAGTATTCTTGCCTGAAGAATCCCATGGACAGAGGAGCCTAGCAGGCTACAGTCCATAGGGTCACAAAGACTCAGACATGACTGAAGCAACGAAGCATGTATGCACACATGTAATCTATGGGATTTTCCAGGCAAGAATACTGGAGTGGGCTGCCATTTCCTTCTCCACGGGATCTTCCCAACCCAGGGATCGAACCCGGGTCTCCTGCATTGCAGACAGACACTTTACTGTCTGAGCCACTAGGGAAGCCCAAAATCATATATACCTACACATAAATCATACAAACATGTCTTTCTCTCTCTATATATATATATATACACACACACAAACACATATATATTTAAAATTCTATTAGAGTTATTCATGAGTATATTTAAAAAGTGAGAGACAAATATCTTTTAAAAAGAAAATGACAGTCATTGTCCCACTATTAGCCATTCTCCAATCTCTGCTTTCCAGAAGCTGTCACTTTCATTTCTTTCACTGTTTCTTTTGGCATTTATTTCCATGTCTCTTAAAAATGTGTTTATACTGGGTTTTCCTGGAGTACCAGTGGTTAGGACTCTGAAATTTCACAGCTGGGCCCCAGGTTCTATCTCTGGTTGGGAAGTAAGATCCTGCAAGCTACGCAGTAGGCCAAAAAACCAAAATGTGCTTGCATCTTAATGCATTGAGTTGTGGGTGTTACATGTTATCTATTGTTTCCTACTTGTGGAAAGCCATAGTTTATCTTCTTAACACTCTACCAGTCTCTATACACCTCTACTTGCAAGATAAACATATATACTCATTTCTTTCACAAACAACAAAATTACTTTGAGTTTCATAATTACTATATCACTATAACTATGTAATATTTCATAGTTGGCTTATATAACACTGAATAAATATATGTATTACTTTGTATAGCTTTCTTTCACCTGTTGTTGCTGTTTAGTCACTAAGTGGTGTTCCACTATTTGTGACCTTAAGGACTGTAGCATGCCAGGCTTCACTGTCCTTCACTATCTCCTAGAGTTTGCTCAAACTCATGTCCATTGAGTCAATAATGCCATTCAACCATCTCATCCTCTGCAGCCGCCTTCTCCTCCTGCCCTCTATCTTTCCAAGCAGCAGGGTCTTTTCCAGTGAGCTGGCTCTTTGCTTCAGGTAGCCAGAGTACTTGAGCTTCAGCTTAAGCATCAATTCTTCTAATGAGTATTCAGGGTTGATTTCCTTTAGGACTGACTGGTTTGATCTCTATGCTGTCCAAGGGATTCTCAAGAGTCTTCTCCAGCACTACAATTTGAAAGTGTCACAATTTTTCAGTGCTTAGCCTTCTTGATGGTTCAATTACTATGGGAATTAGTAATCACCTCATTGACATTATTTAATTTTCTATATATACATCCTGTATTCTTTCATGGACTAACTTTCAGAATTTAAAATTTTTTCTTAATACATTCATAAAGATCAGGGATTTATCTTTCTTGGTGGTACTGAAGCTTCAGCTTCAGCATCAGTCCTTCCAATGAATAGTCAGGGTTGATTTCCTTTAGGATTGACTGGTTTGATCTCCTTGCAGTCCAGGGGACTCTCAAGAGTCTTCTCCAACACCACAGTTCAAAAGCATCAATTCTTCAGCACTCAGCTTTCTATCTAGCCCAACTCTCACATCCATACATGACTACTGGAAAAACTGTAGCTTTGACTAGATGGACCCTTGTCAGCAAAGTAATGTCTCTGGTTTTTAATATGCTGTCTAGGTTGGTCATAGATTTTCTTCCAAGGAACAAGGGTCTTTTAATTTCATAGCTGCAGTCACAATCTGCACTGATTTTAGAGCCCAACAAAATCAAGTCTGTCACTGTTTCCATTGTTTCTTCATCTATTTGCCATGAAGTGATGGGACCAGATGCCATGATCTTAGTTTTCAGAATGTTGAGTTTTAAGCCAACTTTTTCACTCTCATAAAGTGAAAAAGGCAGGTGTTATATTTGCACCCATATTATACCTATGTATCTATTAATATTTACTATACCTACCCTATATGTATACAGTGTTTGACATAAAATGATATGAGGTGTATGAATATAACACACACATAATATACAGCAAAAAATTTACTGTGCCAGTTGAAAGGATAAAGGAATAAGCATTAATTGAAGAAGTTCTTAAAAGCCAGTTGCATTACTTAAGAAAAATTCAATACTCTAAAACTTAAATGAAGTTTGTGTAAAAATTAGTTTGAATCTTGCAAAGAGAGCTCCTCCTGTGAATCACAGTGGTCTCTCATGTAATATAGGCAGGAAAGTACCTGGGGAATAAAAAAGGCACTGTGATTAGAGATTTCTTTTAACCTGGGGAAAATACAATTATGAAAAACCCTGTGGAAAAGCTTTCCAAAACCATGTGAAAGCCATAACACTCTCTGAACACGTGGAGAGGCATTTTGCTTGCCTTTACTTAAAGTGCATGACAGTCAGAATCTGATTCTGAGATACGATTTTTGTTTGGCTCAGCAGGCATTTCAATTATAACACAATGTTTGTTTGAAAAGGGTCTGTTTTTATGCAGCTGTGGCCTTCTTTCATTTATGGATGTTTAAATGTAGTATTTACTTTTATTTCTTTGTCTATTCACAACATGCACTGTTTTAAGAATTATATTTCACCGTGTCTTATAATGTAAGCTTTCTTTTTCTTAAAATGGCAGCTAACATCAGTTTACAAGATCACACTAAATAAGTTGCTTTTCTGTTCACCAAATCATCTCTTTGTAATGACTATAATATTAACTTATTTTCTATGATTATGTCACAATGCATTATTATATGTGAGGTGTCTAGGATAGTTCAAGATAGAATAGACTGGAGAGAAGAAAATTAATATTTATCTTAAATCACTTATATCTCATCCAAAATAACCCTTTAATCTTCCTCCAGTATAGAGGGGAGTGATCATTGAGGATACCTACCTTCATGTTATAGCCCATGCTTTAATCATTTTAATTTTGAGAGCCCTAACTAGGCCAAATCTTTTCTGGAAGAAAAATTCCATATTTCAATGTGTCTGAAAAATACATGGAATCTAGATTAGAGACACAAGAAAAATAACCTGAAATTCTGATAAAGTCAAAACTGATATACAAGTAGATAAATTTAATTTTATTATTTCTAGATTTCCTAAATACATTGAGCGATTTATGGGGTCACAAAGAGTTGGACACGGCTGAGCAACTTAACTGAACTGAACACATAAACACCTGAGTAGTTAGCTACTGAATGTAGGTTTCCTGAAGAGGCAAATTAATAAAGACTTTTTTTCTCATAGATTTCCATATATATTTTAAAGAAAGTACAGAGGTCTCATGGACCTCAGCTCGTGCTCTCTCTCTCTCTCTACCTACTCACACTCTTTCCCTCTGTATTCTAGGAAATGAACAAAGTGATTATATATAAAATGTCAGAACTTTTCAACAAAACTAAAAGGTAAGGAAGGTTAAAGATAAGGATGAATCAAATGGAAGACATGAGTACTAGATTTGTAATTACCCCTCTGAGAAGCATTAATATTAACAGAAGTAGGAGGAGAAAATGCCATAAAAAGTTAAGCAATAAAACATAATACAGAATGTAAAGTGTGCTAATGAGGATATCTGGGACACGTGGAAGAAAATACCCTATTTTACTACCAGGAATCAGCCATAATTGAAATGCTGGAAATAAGATGACTAGGGGCTAATTTAGGAGTCGCTACAGAGCTGACTCCATCCTACTGCTCATCCTCCAATTTTCAGGCTACTACATCATTGATATATAAATATAAATTTATAACAAGGAAGAATAAACAAACAAAAATAACAAACTAAGACTGATGAAAGGAAACCACAGCAAAAAAAAAGTAAAAATACAGAAGCTCCTTCAGAGTAATGTTTCCATGGAGATGCAGAGTAATGCGAAAAGAGAAAAATATTTGCCTTGAATAATTACTGTTACTGCCTTGGTCACCAAGAACCTCCAAGCATAGGTAATATTCCATTTCCAAACCCATCTGAAAGAAAATTATCCCCTATATATATAATAACTTGAAAGAGACATTTACTCTAAGAAAAATTAGGTAATAAGATATGCTCACAAGGATTCACATATGAGCTATCCCTGGGGGGTAGTGGCAGGTTGAGGGAATGCTGCTTATATTGAGTTTCAGCCAATAAGAGACCTTTTTAAAACAATTGGCAGTGAATCCAATTTAACATAGGCTTCTCTGATGGCTCAGTGGTAAAGAATCTGGCTGCCAATGCAAGAGACCCAGGAGATGCGTGTTTGATCATTAGGTTAGGAAGATCCCTTGGAAATGGCCTCCAGTGCCAGTGTACTTGCCGGGGAGATCCCATGGACAGAAGACTGGTAGGCTACAGTTCATGGGGTCACAAGTGCTGGAAAAGTTGCAACTTAGTGACTAAATCACCACCACCACCAATTTAATATAAAAATAAAAATCATGGTTAAATATAAGTATACAAATATCAATCTTAAAAATATAAAAATAGCAAGTAATAAAACCAGGAGAGAGATTTGCTGGGGGAGTAGAGGTACAGAAATGTATAAAGATCTTATGTTTCTTAACTTTATTATTGTACTATCGAGCTTGCAAGGACTTCAACTTTTTAAGAGAAAAATTTAAAGGAATGACTTAAACACCTATAATAAAGAAGAATTTATTGAAAAGTTAGTAAATTTCTCATTTTTACTTCAGATTGATTTTCTTCAGCAACATTTAACTAAAGTAAAACTTGGCATATTTTATGAAAATAAGCTATACTGTGACCCATTTTTAATTATTTATATGTATTTATGAGTTAAAGGTGATTCAATAAATATTAATATATACTGAATAGAACTAGCAGCCTGCATAGGTACTGAGGACAAATAAAATGAACAAAAGTCATTGTTTTCACAATGTTATGATTAGCTGAAGTAGCAAGAGGCTAAATATGCACAAAAATGCAGTATATTTAACAGTATACTAGAAGTTGATGAGTAGTATGAAGAAGAAGCAGGAAGAAAGGACACTCAGGCAAGGGGAAATTGAAAGGATAAATACAATAATTACGGTAGGAATGACCAGTTGGTGCTTGTGAAGAATCTAGAAGACAGCCTTTTGATGAGATTTCCAGGTAGTGGTAAACATGGATACTGGAAGAGGTAATTTGGACTAGAGTGAAAATAACACAGAAAGTGTTAAGAAATGTCATCTGAAGGGATAGAAGGTTGTGAATTATAGATCATTCAGGGACATGTATGCCATTCAAAGAATTTTAGTTTTATATACTAAATTTACATACTTTTATATAAAGAAGGAGTCACTAGAGAATTTTGGATAGAAGACTGACATCTTACCTATATGTCTATCTATCTTGGAGAAGGAAATGGCAACTTACTTCAGTATTCTTGACTGGGAAATCCATGAGAAGAGGAGCCTGACAGGCTACAGTCCATGGGGTCAGAAGTTACAAGTTTCAGATAGAACTTAGCGATATGACAACGATAATGATATATCTACCTATGGGTAACTAAAAAATATTCAGCCTGAAAATAAAGATTTAAAGACTTTGATGGGAAAAATCTTAGGTTTTCAAATCCAGGAACAGCATCTCAGGAAGCCCTGGGAGACTGCTCTGAGAAGGCAGGAAAGGGAGTGAGGCGATATACAAGTTTGCAACAAAGGGAGCAGGCAGTCTAAACATCAAAGATTACTGTTAAGTAATGGAAACAATGTCCAGTTGTGGATATGTCTAGTGGTGCAAATAAACTCCAATGCTGTAAAGAACAACACTGAATAGGAACCTGGAATGTTAGGTCCATCATCAAGGTAAACTGGATGGCAAGTGTGAACATTGACATTTTAGCAATCAGTGAACTAAAATGCAGAGGAATGGGTGAATTTAATTCAGGCAACCATTATATCTACTGCTATGGGCAAGACTCCCTTAAAGGAAATGGAGCAGCCCTGAGAGTCAACAGAAGAGTCTGAAAGGCAGTATTCGAGTCAATCTCAAAACATGACAGCATGATCTCTGTTCGTGTCCAAGGCAAGCCATTCAATATCAAAGCAATCCAAGACTATGCCCCAACCACTAATGCCAAAGAAGTTGAAATTGAACTGTGCTATGAAGACCTACAAGACCTTCAAGAACTGACACCAAAAAAATATGTCCTTTTCATCACAGGGGAATGGAATGCAAAAGTAGGACGTCAAGAGATACCTGGAGTTACAAGCAAGTTTCACCATGAAGTACAAAATGAAGCAGGACAAAGGCTAACAGAGTTTTGCCAAAAAATGCACTGATCATACCAAACACCCTCTTCAAACAATATAAGTGAAGGCACTGCACATGGACATCACCAGATGGTCAACACCAAATCAGATTGATTATATTCTTCGCAGCCAAAGATGGAAAAGTTCTATACAGTAAGCAAAAACAAGACCGGGAGCTGACTGTGGCTCATATCATAAACCCCCTCTTTCCAAATTTAGACTTAAATTGAAGAAAGTAGGGAAAACTATTATGCCTTTCAAATATGACCTAAACCAAATCTCTTACAATTATATAGTGAAAGTGACAAATAGAATCAAGGAATTAGATCTGATAGATAAGAGTGACTGAAGAACGAAGGATGGAGGTTCATAACCCTGTACAAGAGGAAGTGATCAAAACTATTCCCAGAAAAGAGAAATGAAAAAAATGTAAAATGGTTGTCAGAAGAGGCCTTACAAATAGCTAAATAAAGAAGCAAAGGGAAAAGGATTTGGAAAGGAAAGATATATCTAACTGAATGCAGAGTTTCAGAGAATAGCAAGGAGAGATAAAAAAGCCATCCTAAGTGAATAATGCAAAGAAAGAGAGGAAAACAATAGAATGGGAAAGACTAGAGATCTCTTCCAGAAAATCAGAGATGCTAAGGGAACATTTCATGATGAGATGGGCACAATAAAGGGCAGAAACAGTGTGGACCTAACAGAAGCAGAAGATATTAAGATGTAGCAAGAATACACAAAAGAACTATACAAAAAAGATCTTAATGACCCTGATAACCACAATGGTGTGATAACTCATCTGGAGTCAGATATCTTGCAGTGTGAAGATATGTGGCCCTTAGGAAGCATCACTATGAACAAAACTAGTGGAGGTGATGGAATTCCAGCTCAGTTATTTCAAATCCTAAAAGTTGATGCCGTGAAAGTGCTGCACTCAATATGCCAGAAAGTTTGGAAAGCTCAGTAGTGGCCACAGGACTGGAAAAGGTCAGTTTTCATTCCAATCCAAGAAGGACAATGCCAAAGAATGTTCAAACTGCTGCACAATTTCACGCATTGAACAGGCTAGAAAGGTAATACTTAAATCTTCAAAACTAGCATTCCAGTATGTGAACCCAGCACTTCCAGATGTACAAGCTAGACTTAAAAATGGCAGAGGAGCCAGAGATCAAATTGCCAATATCTGTTAGACCACAAAAAAAGCAAGAGAATTCCTGAAAAACTACTTCTACTACTGTTTCATTGACTATGTTAAAGTCTTTCTTTAAGAGATGATAATACCAGACCACCTTACCTGGCTCCTGAGAAATCTGTATGCAACTTAAGAAGCAACAGTTAGAACTGAATGTGGAACATGGACTGCTTCCAAATTGGGAAAGGAGTACGTCAAGGCTATATATTGTCACCCTTATTTACCTTAAATGCAGAGTTCAGTAAACTCTGCAACCCCATGGGCTGCAGCATGCCAGGCCTCTCTGTCCACCACCAACTCCTCAAGTTTACTCAAACTCATGTTCATTGAGTCGGTGGTGCCTTCCAACGATCTCATCCTCTGTTGTCCCTTTCTCTTCCCACCTTCAATGCTTCCTAGCATCAAGGTCTTTTCATGAGTCAGTTCTTCACATCAGAGTACCTCATGCGAAATGGTGGGCTGCTGCTACTGCTACGTCACTTCAGTCGTGTCCGACTCTGTGTGACCCAATAGACGGCAGCCCACCAGGTTCCCCCGTCCCTGGGACTCTCCAAGCAAGAACACTGGAGTTGGTTGCCATTTCCTTCTCCAATGCATGAAAGTGAAAAGTGAAAGGGAAGTCGCTCAGTCATGTCCAACTCTTCGCGACCCCATGGGATTTTCCAGGCAAGAGTACTGGAGTGGGGTGCCATTGCCTTCTCCAATGGTGGGCTGGATGAAGCAAAAGCTGGAACCAAGAATACCAGGAGAAATATCAATAAACCTCAAATATAGAGATGGCACAACCTTTATGCTAGAAAGCAAAGAGGATTTAAAGAACATAATAGTAATGTGAAAGTTNGGATTTTCCAGGCAAGAGTACTGGAGTGGGGTGCCATTGCCTTCTCCAATGGTGGGCTGGATGAAGCAAAAGCTGGAACCAAGAATACCAGGAGAAATATCAATAAACCTCAAATATAGAGATGGCACAACCTTTATGCTAGAAAGCAAAGAGGATTTAAAGAACATAATAGTAATGTGAAAGTTCAGTTCAGTTTACTTGCTCAGTTGTGTTTGCCTCTGTGCGACCACATGCTAGGCCTCCTTGTCCATCACCAACTCCTGGAGTTCACCCAAACTCATGTCCATTGAGTCGGTGATGCCATCCAACCATCTCATCCTCTGTTGTGCCCTTCTCCTCCTGCCTTCGATCTTTCCCAACATCAGGGTCNGTTGTGTTTGCCTCTGTGCGACCACATGCTAGGCCTCCTTGTCCATCACCAACTCCTGGAGTTCACCCAAACTCATGTCCATTGAGTCGGTGATGCCATCCAACCATCTCATCCTCTGTTGTGCCCTTCTCCTCCTGCCTTCGATCTTTCCCAACATCAGGGTCTTTTCAAATGAGTCAGCTGTTCTCATCAGGTGGCCAAAATACAGGAGTTTCAGCTTCAACATCAGTCCTTCCAATGAATACCCAGGACTGATTTCTTTTAGGATGGACTGGTTGGATCTCCTTGCAGTCCAGGGGACTCTCAACAGTCTTCTCCAACACCACAGTTCAAAATCATCAATTCTTCAGCATTCAGCTTTCCTTATAGTCCAACTCTCACATCCATACATGGCTACCAGAAAAATCATAGACTTGACTAGACAGACAATTGTTGACATCATTTCACGTCAAATAGATGAGGAAACAATGGAAACAGTGACAAAATTTATTTTCTTGGGTTCCAAAGTCACTGCATTGTTGACTGCAGCCATGAAATTAAAAGATGCTTGCCCCTTGGAAGAGAAGCTATGACAAACCTAGACAGTGTATCAAAAAGCAGAGACTACAAAGGTCATTACTGTGCCTACCAACATCTATAGAGTCAAAGCAACGGCTTCTCCAGTAGTCATGTATGCTTGAGAGCTGGACAGTAAAAAAGGCCGAGAGCAAAAGAACTGATGCCTTCAAACTGTGGTGGTGGAGAAGACTCTTGAGTACCCCTTGGACAGTAAGGACATAAAACCAGTCAATCCTAAAGGAAATCAGTCCTGAATATTCATTTGAATGACTGATGCTGAAGCTGAAGCTCCAGTACTTTGGCCACTTGATGGAAAGAGCCAACTCACTGGAAAAGACCCTACTGCTGATATAGACTGAAAGAAGGAGAGGGGACAACAGAGGATGAGATGATTGGATGGCATCACCTACTCAATGCACAGGAGTTTGAGCAAATTCTGTAAAATGGTGAAGGATAGGGCAATCTGGCTTGCTGCAGTCTATGGGGTTGCAAATAGTGGAATATGACCGAGTGACTGAACAACAACAAGGTAAACCAGATATCAAGTTAAGGAATTCTATTTTGGGAAAATCTAAGAATCTGGGATTACTGAAGTAATTCCATTCAAAGGCATCTCAGCTATGTAGAGCCAGCTCCTGTTGTATTTTTTTCATCACTCACATTCTGCCACCTCTCTCTCCCAGCTCCTCAGCAATCACTATGGGGTGGTCAGGTATCTGCTGGATCATAGGCTTTGTTTTCCATTTTGGGAGTCTTCATTCACATTTAGAGTCTGATGACTATTACATCCTTGTTTATTGATATGACAGAAGATATTCCATTTCACACTGTCTACCTACCTATGCATTTATGTTGATTGACCCTGCTTTAGTCACATTCCTACACTGTCTTAATCTCTTGGCTGGCATTATTCTTTCATTTGGGTTAGCATGCTTAAACCTGTGTGACAGCTTCACTCTAACACTAATATTCATCAGATATACCCAGTAAGTGTGAAGGAGGTAAAAATTGCTATCACTAGAAAACAAGTGGAAAGGATGTTGTAAACTTGATGAACAGTCAAAAACAGCAGCTATCAACAGAGAAAAGAAGCCAAAACAAAGACAGGACACAGGTCAGAGTACTAAAGGTAGGTTCTCTTGAGCTTGCAGTCTTTAGCATAAACCTCTGACCAGCAGCACTGGCATTGCCTGGGAATTTGATGTTGTGGTTCAGTTGCTCAGTCATATCCAGGTTTTTGTGTCTCCATGGACTGCAGAATACCAAGCTTCCCTGTCCATCACCAACTCCCAGAACTTGCTTAAACTCAAGTCCATCGAGTCAGTGGTGCCATCCAACAATCTCATCCTGTATCATCCCCTTCTCCTGCCTTCAATCTTTCTCAGCATCAGGGTCTTTTCCAATGAATCAGTTCTCTCCATCATGTGACCAAAGTACTGGAGCTTCAGCATCAGTCCTTCCAAAGAATATTCAGGATGAATTTCCCTTAGGATTTACTGGTTTGTTCTCCTTGCAGTCCAAGGGACCCTCAAGAGTCTTTTCCAGCACAATTCTAAGGCATCAGTTCTTCAGCAGTCAACCTTCTTTATCATCCAGCTCTCTCATTTGTATGTGACTTCTGGATAAACCGTAGCTTTGACTAGACAGACCTTTGTTGGCAAAGTAATGCCAACATGTCTGTTTTTGTCATTGCTTTTCTTCCAAGGAGCAAGTATCTTTGAATTACATGGCTGCAGTCACTGTCCAAAGTGATTTTGGAGCCCAAGAAAATTAAATTTGTCACTGTTTCCATGTTTCCCCATCTATTTGCCATGAAGTGATAGGACTGGATGCCATGATCTTAGATTTTGAATGCTGAGTTTTAGGTCAATTTTTCCACTCTCCTCTTTCACCTTCACCAAGAGGTTCTTTAATTCCTCCTTGCTTTCTGGGCTCTCCCCTGGTGGCTCAGATGGTAAAGCATCTGCCTACAATGTGGGAGACCTGGGTTCGATCCCTGGGTTGGGAAGATCTCCTGGAGAAGGAAATGGCAACCCACTCCAGTACTCTTGCTTGGAAAATCCTATGGAAAGAGGAGCCTGCTAGGCTACCGTCCATGGGATCACAAAGAGTCGGACACGACTGAGTGACTTCACTCACTCACTTCTGGCATAAAGGTGGTATCATCTCTATATCTGAGGTTATTGGTAGGTCTCCCAACACTGGTTATTGGTCTTTCAGAATCTGAATTCTGGCTTGTGCTTCATCCAATCCAGCATTTCACATGATGTATTCTGCATAAAAGTTGAATAAGCAAGTGACAATATACAGCCTTGTCATACTCCTTTCCCAATGTGGAATCAGTCTGTTGTTCCATGTCTGCTTAAACTTTTGCTTCTTGACCTGCATACAGAGTTCTCAGCAGGCAGGTTAGGTGGTCTGGTATTCCCATATCTTTAAGAATTTTCCCCAGTTTGTTGTGATCCACACAGCTTAAGGCTTTAGCACAGTCAATGATATTGGTAAGCAACATAAATTCTCAAGCTTCATCAGACCTATGAAATCAGTAATTTTCAATGTGGGGCCTAGTAATATGTGTTTTACCAAACCTTCCAGATAATTCTGACACACATTATAGGGTTTAAGAAATAGTGACTTGAGTTCCTGATACCCACATGTAATCTCAGTTTACCAAGACTGATGCTTTGTATCTGTGATTAAAATTCCAGTAATTGATGAAGTATGATTTCAGTGGTGTATAGTCAGTGTTTCTACACTCAGACAGTAGAGGAAATGGTTATGGAGAAAAGAGGTAGCTTGCTGAGGATTTTCAATCCAGATCTCTGACCTTGTCTTCAAGGTCCTTCTCCTTAAGAACAAAAGCTGAACCACACACACACCAGGTAGCACTAGTGGTAAAGAAGGGGCCTTCCAATGCAGAAGACATAAAGACATTCGAGACACAGGTTCAATCTTTGGGTTAGGAAGACACCCTGGAGAAGGAAATGGCAGTCCACTCCAGTATCCTTGCCTGGAGAATCCACATGGACAGAAGAGCTTGGAGGGCTACAGTTCAGAGGATCACAGAGTCAGACACCACGGAAGCGACTTAGCACACACAAACATGCACACACATATACACTGGAACACTATTCTGTGTGCTGGAATATCTAGGATGAATGTAGCTTTTACATATTAACTGGATAAGAATAATAAAGTAGGCCACAGCCCAAATTATAGTTAAAACACAAATAATACTGTATCAAAATATTCAAAATTAGGAAATATTAAGTTATAGTACAGATATGTTGTCCTATGATCAGGCAGAGTTAAAAGTTAAATCAGTAACTGGTTATAACTATTTCTGACACCTTAATGGAGGAAACAAGATCCCAGCTGAGACATTTTAACTTCACAGGCTGTCTCCATGGACACTGCTGGGAGCCTGTCTCCTTTACATGGAAACATGCCAGGGCTGGCAGTCACTTTGCCTAATTATGGATCTCCACTGAGTGGGAAAAGAAAGCTGCTAGTCATACAGAGGCTAATGGGTATCCTAATAAGGGCAGCCTGTATATGCTTAGGTGAAATATCAGAAGGAAATAAATGTTATTTAAATAGTGAAATATTTATCTTGTTTTCTTATTCTCTGTATATTCTTAATTTTCCACAATATGAAAGTAAAATCTAATTTTAAGGAATGAATTTTACTGATGTAAAACATGCATTGTGAGAAGTACAATGTACAGATACATATAGAGCTCAGTATATTCTCACAAGGTGAACATTCTTGTGTTACCACAATATAGAATGAGACGGGCAATATTACCCTACTACTAATCTTGAAAAAATAACTACGTTGACTTCTACTACTGAATATTTGTTTTACCTATTTTAACTTTATTCACTAGATTCATGTGATATATGCTCTCTTTTTCAGGTTTTTTTGCTCAGTATATTGCTGTATACTTATATTTTGCTCTTTTTTTTTTAAGTCAAGGTTTTTTTTTTGTAGTTTATTCTTATTCATCAGTCTATGAGTAAGCTATAATTACTTGTGTATTCTAATATTGATGTACCTTTTTACATTTGAGTGATTCTCTGTTACTAATGAATGCCACTGTGATAC
This sequence comes from Cephalophus harveyi, assembly GCA_006410635.1. Lineage (NCBI taxonomy): Eukaryota > Metazoa > Chordata > Mammalia > Artiodactyla > Bovidae > Cephalophus > Cephalophus harveyi. The sequence continues at coordinate 797,648 of SJYT01070502.1, read as the reverse complement.
ATGTATGCATATATTTAGTCACGTATTTACTTGTATTCATGTTACATACATACCTAAGAGTGGACCTGCACTGCCATAGCCTATACATAATTCAACTTTAATAGACATAGGTAAAGCATTTTGAAAAACAGCTGTGCCCATTTATAGTCAAACCAGAGAACTGAGAATTTCAGGGCTTCTGCATCTTAATAAAGATGTAATTGGCTGCAGTCCATGGGATCGCTAAGGGTCAGATATGACTGAGCAACTTCACTTTCACTTTTCACTTTCATGCATTGGAGAAGGAAACGGCAACCCACTCCAGAGTTCTTGCCTGGGGAATCACAGGGATGGGGGAGCCTGATGGGCTGCCGTTTATGGGGTCGCACAGAGTCGGACACGACTGAAGTGACTTAGCAGCAACTAAAAAGACATAGAAAGTGTTAGTCACTCAGCCATGCCAGACTCTTTACAACCCCATGGACTGTAGCCCATCAGGCTCTTCTGTCCATGGGGATTTTCCAGGCAAGAATACTGGAGTGGGTTGCCATTTTCTTCTCCAGGGGATCTTCCCAACCCAGGCATTGAACATGGGTCTCCTGCATTGCAGGCAGATTCTTTACCGTCTGAGCTACCAGGAATCTCAAAAAAGACTTCTATAATTTACTTATATGTTGGACCCTTTTTGTACCACCTCATAAACTGATCTCATCTTTTTATCTCAATCATTGTCATTAAAAATAGACATTTTCTAGACTAATCTGGCAGCACATTGCTTTAACTGCATCCTATATTTTTGTTTCCAATCATAGACCTGGTTTACTAGAGAGATGTCTGCCAGTATCTTATCAGCCATTCTGAAATATGTGAAAGGAAGTTAATACCACATGGGCAAGGCATTGACCATATGGGGGCATGAGTCGGTGGAAAAATATTTCTTTCCTCTTAGTTGGTCAAACAATGACGAGGTACATACTATCTACCTGGCTTTTCAGAATGTCTCCTAAGAACTGTCCCCAATTTGGCCATACCAATAACAGACTCAATAACATGTCCTCCTTTTTCTTTCTTGTTTCACACTTTCCAGGATCCTAATCATATTTTCTTGAATTATTTCATAAAATAAACTACCTACACAGCCATTGTTATTTTATGGATGAACACAAGAAAACTGATTATTTGGAGATATGTGTTCAAGATGTCTTAAGTTTGTACTGTTTCTTTTTTCTTGTTAACTTGTAGATGTTTATAGTAGGACACACAGCCAGGTAAAAGATATCCACTTCAAATCTGTGAAATGCGTTAATGTTATCCAGTTTAGGGAAAAAAAAAAGGTCTGTGCAGATGTGACTAAGTGAAAAACTTTGAGATAAGGAGATAATTCTGGATTCCCTAGGTAGGTGCTAAATCCAGTGAAAAGTGTCTTTGTAAAAGGATGGTAGAGAAAGATTTGAAACATAAGAGAAGACAGAGAAAGGACAGTATGAAGACAGAGGCAGCAACCTAAGTAATAAGCCACAAGCCAAGAAATTCAAGAGCCACTAGGTGCTGGGAAGGGCAAAGAATTTTTCTCCCCTAGAGCCCTGAAGTGGCGTGAGGCTCTGAAGAGAGCTTGATTTTGGAGTTTTGCCCACAAGTCAACGAAATTTTGTTCTTTTAAGACAGTCAGTTTATGGAAATTTGTTATGGTAGTCTTAAGAAACAAATATAATCATTTTACATATTGTGGATATGAATTCTTCATTGGATATATGTTTGCTAATATCTTCTAAATGGCATCTTTTAATGAATAGTTGTTCATCATTTTAATTGGTTCAATTATGGATCTTTCCTTTATGATTCTGTATTGTGTCCTAAACAAGAATTATTTGTCTGTTTGCATAAGTGTTTGTGCATGTGTTTTGTTTGGTTCTATTTTACCCTGCCTGGTATTCATATAATTTCTTAAATCTGTGGCATGTTATTTAAGTCAGTTTTGGAAAACTTGTGCCAAATATCTCCTTAAGAATTACTCTTTCCTTCTCCCTTTCAAGAATTGAGCAATGTTAGATTTTTTTAAAAAAACTGCTTCTCTTATTCCCTTAGGCTGTTTTCTCTACTTCCCATTTGGATTATTTACATCATAGTCCTATGAAGGTTGAAAATTGGCAAATGCCTTGAAGGGAAAATGAACATAGAGGCCAAACTCTCTCCCCTGAGCATTCTTATCGGAGATGGTGACATTTAAATTTCTGCCTGACATGCATGGTTCTTTTCAAATAATTTCATCCTGTTCTTACAGATATACTTGGTAGGAGGATTACTTTGATCCATCATAATCTAAAGCAAACTTACTAATTTTTAAACGTGTATTTTCATTGAAGTATATAGCACTGAATCTACACTGAAGTATATAAAAAGTGAGTACAAAGTGTATACAACGTGAAAGAGTATAAAGTGTATAACTGTACCTAGTCTGTCTACAAAATATAATTTAGTTCATAGATAAACAAAGCTTTTCCAACAATTCAAAATGCCTTCTTGGGCCTACTCCCTCTCACCAGTCACCCAAGAGACATAAATGTACTTATAGCCTCATGTATTTCTTCTGTTTGCTTTTGAATTGTGGAAAAATATAATCATATATTTCAATGGATTTGTGAATTCAGTATTATACTTGTGTAATCTATACATATTATTGCATGTAATTTCAAACACTATTTTCTCAGTGCTATTGTATATCCCATTATTTAGATACATCACAATTTATTATTCATCCCTCTGTTCATGGACAGTTGAGTTGTTGCTAGTTTTGAGCTATTTTGTATAATGTTTCTAGGAAAATCCTTGTATTCTCTGATGAATAGTATGTATTTCTTTTGATTATATTTGATTATAATTCACTTAGGGGTTGGGTCATAGAATATATCAATATTTAGATTTACTAGTCAATATTGTGTTAATCGCTCAGTCGTGCCCGACTCTTTGTGACCCCATGGACTGCAGCCCTCCAGGCCCCTCTGTTCATGAGATTTTCCAGGCAAGGATACTGAAGTGGGTTGCCATTTCCTTCTCCAGGGGATCTTCTCAAACCAGGGATTGAACCTCAGTCTCCTGCACTGCAGGCAGATTCTTTACCAACTAAGCTTCAAGGGAAGCCCCAGTTAATATTACCACCAGATAGGTTTCTAGTGGTTGTATATTTCTTACCAGCCAAGACTTAAAATTATAAAAATTACAAGCATGCTTTGCCAAATTTTGCTTTTCTTGATTAATGAAGGCAAATAAATATTCACATGTTGATTTGCAATTCAGACATATATTTTTGGATTGCCGTTTAAGTGTTTTGTTTATTTTTCTATTAAATTACTTGCCTTTTTCTTACTTACTTCTTTAGGTTCTTCATATATTCTACTTTGAAGCATGCTTGTGAATAGATGTGTTGCAAATATCTTTTCCCCATCTCTGAACTGGACTATTCTTACTTAATAGTGTCTTTAGTAAAAATTCTTCAATTATTTCTTTACCTCCATTTCTTCTCTTAGGCTCATTATCTCCAACAATTAATCCTAGAGTTAATGTTTGTATATTTGTGATGGAGAAAAAGGAGATTAACTTTTTTCCCATATTGATATACAGTGAACTCAGAAGCATTTATTGAAAATTTTTAAATTTCACTATATTAAAGGCTTTGTCATAAACTAGAAGGCCCTGTATACCGGTCATTCCAGTAATTTTTTGTTAGTGCATCACTTCATTTTATAAAGGTCTTGCTTTCTGATAGAATGAGTCATCTAAATTTGTTCTTGTTATAGACTGTCTCAAATATATTAACATCTTGTTATTTTGGAAATAGTTTTGAAATCAACTTTTCAATTTATACAAGAAAGTTTATCTGAGGTTTTGACTGATGTCTCATTGATTCTATGTGATTGATGTTTATAATATTGAGTCCTCTCATCTTTGAACATGGTATAACTTTTAGCTACCTCTATTTACTTTTTCTCAAAAATTTTGTGAGTGGCTTTTAGTATAGAAAAATATCTTATATTTTGTTATATTCACAGTTATATTGTGTTTTCAATAATATTGTAGATGATACTATAGAGGATATAAGTATTCCTTTTTAGCTTTGGGATGATTTATTGAAATGTAATCAACTTTGGGATACTGACCTTGTATCTGGTGCCTTCTTTGAACACATACTAGTATTAATATTTGGTATGTAAGTGTTTTTAGATTTTCTTCTGTGCCAATCATGGTCTTTTCAGAAAAACAGAGACTATATGTATTATTTTATAAGAAAGAATATATTATAGGATGTGTTTAAATGAATATAAAGAGACTGAAAATTTGAAGTGGGAATAGTAGAATAATAACTGCAAGAAGTAGTGAAACTGCATCAGACAGTGGGAACAAAGAAAATAATTTGGATTATTGGGTATACATTTTTACTTTTAAAAACTGCAGCTTTGAAGATTCTTATTGTATGTCATTTTTACTTAAATAATTTTTTGTTTTTATTGCTTCCTTTTAATACATTAACTTTAATGTTTCTAACTTCCTGAGATATATACTTATATCATTAACTCATTACCTATTTTTTTTAATTTATAGCTTCTAATATTCATATTAGAAGCATCACCACAAAGTTAATAGAGGTGATGGAATTCCAGCTGAGCTATTTCAAATAGTAAAAGATGACACAGTTAAAGTGCTTCAGTCAATATGCCAGCAAATTTGGAAAACTCAGGAGTGGTCACAGGACTGGGAAAGGTCACTCTTCATTCCCATCCCAAAGAAAGGTAATGGCAAAGAATGCTCCAACTACTGAGAGGGTAATACGCAGGAAGGCCAGTGGTCTCCAAAAGGAGGAAATAGGGGGTAAGTGTCAGACATTTTTATGTCTCTTAAGCAGCAGTAGGAAACAAACTAGTGATAGTTTTTCCTTCTCTATACAAATTTAAAAGGAGGTTTCTCTTAAAATACTATGGTGCCATAATGACACCTGGTTGCACCTGAAGTTAAGTATTCTTAAACCTTGAGCTAACCAATGCATTTTTCTTATGGAAAAGTTTGTCTTAAGCTATGTTAATGTACTATGCATTTACCTCAAACTCTGTCTTGAAGTCGGTTTGCCTAATGGCTCAGAACCTACTTGACAAACCATTATGTTATACTCAGATATTGTTCCCCTAATCTATGTGCTGCTGGAGAAGACTCTTGAGAGTCCCTTGGACTGCAAGGAGATCCAACCAGTCCATTCTGAAGGAGATCAACCCTGGGATTTCTTTGGAAGGAATGATGCTAAAGCTGAAACTCCAGTACTTTGGCCACCTCATGCGAAGAGTTGACTCATTGGAAAAGACTTTGATGCTGGGAGGGATTGGGGGCAGGAAGAGAAGGGGACGACAGAGGGTGAGATGGCTGGATGGCATCACTGACTCAATGGATATGAATCTGAGTAAACTCCGGGAGTTGGTGATGGACAGGGAGGCCTGGTGTGCTGTGATTCATGGGGTCGCAAAAAGTCGAACGCGACTGAGTGACTGAACTGAACGGAACCTATGTGAACGAAACTATTTGTATGGTAATCTGCCCTTCTACAAGATTCAAGTCAATCGTTTTATAGGCCAGGATGAATCATCTGGTGCCAAGATTATCCCAAAATATTTCTTATCGATGAGGGGCCTGGGGGCATTCTGAGTTTTAAGACATTCCTTTCTTTCATTAACAGACTGCTAGTGACTATATAACATCCAGCTGAAGACTAGCAGGGGGATGCTCTTTCTGCCCCCTTCTGATGCCTATGTCAGAAGCTTTCTCTATCTCCTTTATACTTTAATAAAACTTTAACAAAAGCTCGGAGCAATTAAGCCTTGTCTCTGGCCCCGGATTGAATTCTTCTCCTCCAGAGGCCAAGAATCCCAGTGTCTTTTCGTGGGTCACCAATCACCTTTCACTACCACACAATTGCACTCATCTGACACAGTAGCAAAAGTGAAAGTGAGTCGCTCAGTCGTGTCTGACTCTTTGCGACCCCATGGACACTAGGCTCCTCCGTCCATGGAATTTTCTAGGCAAGAGTATTGGAGTGGGTTGCCATTTCCTTCTCAAGGGAACTTCCCAACCCAGGGATTGAACCCATGTCTCCCACTTGTAGACAGACACTTTACCATCTGAGCCAGATGTTCAAGCTGTATTCAGAAAAGGTTGGGGAACCAGAGATCACATTGTTAACATTTGCTGGATCATCAAAAAAGCAAGAGAGTCCCAGAAAAACATCTGCTTCTGCTTCATTGACGATGCCAAAGCCTTTGACTATGTGGATCTCAACAAACTGTGGAAAATTCTGAAAGAGATGGGAATACCAGAGCACTTGACCTGCCTCTTGAGAAGCCTGTATGCAGGTCAGGAAGCAACAGTTAGAACTGGACATGGAACAGCAGACTGGTTCCAAATAGGAGAAGGAATACGTCAAGGCTGTGTATTGTCAGCCTGCTTATTCAACTTATATGCAGAGTAAGTCATGAGAAATGCTAGACTGGATGAAGTACAAGTTGGAATCAAGACTGCTGGGAGAAATATCAATAACCTCAGATGGTGGCTCAGAGGTTAAAGCGTCTGCCTCCAATGCGGGAGACCTGGGTTTGATCCCTGGGTCAGGAAGATCCCCTGGAGAAGGAAATGGCAACCCACTCCAGTATTCTTGCCTGGAGAATCCCATGGATGGAGGAGCCTGGTAGGTTACAGTCCATGGGGTCGCAAAGAGTCGGACACGACTGAGCGACTTCACCTCACCTCATGCAAATGACACTACCCTTAGAAAGTGAAGAGGAGCTAAGAGTCTCTTGATGGAAGTATAAAAGGAGAGTGAGAAAGCTGGGTTAAAACTCAATATTCAAAAAAAGAAGATCATGTACGGGTCCCGTTACTTCACAGCAAAAAGATGTGCAAACAATGGAAACGGTGACACACTATTTTCTTGGGCTTCAAAATTGCTGCAGATAGTGACTGCAACCACGAAATTAAAAGATGCTTGCTCCTTGAAATAAAAGTTATGACAAACCTAGACAGCATATTAAAAAGTAGAGATATTACTTTGCTGACAAAGGTCCGTCTAGTCAAAGCTAAGGTTTTTTCAGTAGTCATGTACGGATCTGAGAGCTGGACCATAAAGGCTGAATGCCAAAGAACTGATGCTTTTGAATTGTGTTGTTGGAGAAGACTCTCAAAAGTCTCTTGGACTGCAAGGAAATCAAACCAGTCAACCCTAAAGGAAATCAATCCTGAATATTCATTGAAAGAACTGATGCTGAGGCTGAAGTTCCAATACTTAGGCCACCTGATGTGAAGAGCTGACTCAGAAAAGACCCTGATGCTCAGAATGATTGAAGGCAAGAGAAGGGGACAGCAGAGGACATGATATTTGGATGGCATCACCTACTTGATGGGCATGAGTTTCAGCAAGCTCTGGGAGATGGGGAAGGACAGGGAAGCTTTGTGACTGCAGCCCACAGGGTTGCAAAGAGTCAGACATGACTGAGTGTCTAAACAGCAATATTCATATTGCTTTGTCACTCAAAGCACAATTTTAACTCTATTCCCTGATGTTTTTACATTTAGGGTTTTCATTATTATTTGGTTAAAAATAGGTTCTAAATTTGATTGTTTTCATTTTTTAATTTCTAAAGCTCACAATATTTCCAGTTACTTAAATTTGAGCCAAATTTCATCATTTTGGCTACAGGGAGTTGTCTACACTATTCCAATTTTTTGAAATTTGTTCAGACAATTCAACTGGCAAAATATACAATGTGTAATCTATTTCAAAGAATGCATAGTCTGTGGCTTCTCTATATTATTCCAATTCTTGGAAATTTGCTGAGGCAATTAAATTTGGGAAACGTACCATGTGCAATTTATTCCACAAAATGCACAGTCTGTGGCTTCTATATTCTATATATTAAAGGGGTCAAACTTGTTAACCATGTTTTTCAGAATGTCTATATCTTTAATTTTTTGTTTGTTTGTTTCTTTTTTCAGTACTGAAAGAAGTATGTTTAAGTTTCCACTAGAGTTGCTGATTTGGCTATTTCATTGTTGTTTAGTCGCTCAGTCATCTCTGTTCTTTTGCAAACCCATGTAACCTACCAGGCTTCTCTTCCATGGTATTTTCAGGGCAAGAATACTGGAGTGGGTTGCCATTTCCTCCTCCAGGGGATCTTCCTCACCTAAGGATCAAACTCATGTCTCCATGTCTTCTGCCTTGCCAGTAGAATATTTACCTGGTGGCTCAGATGGTAAACAATCTGTCTGTAATGCAGGAGACCTGGGTTCCATCCCTGGATCTGGAAGATCCTTTGGAGGAGGGAATGGCTACCTACTCCAGTATTCTTGCCTGGAGAAGTCCAAGGACAGAGGAGTCTGCCAGGCTACATTCCATGGGGTCACAAAAAGCTGGACACAACTGAGGACTAACACTTTCACTTCACTTCACTTTCTTTACTGATCAGCCATCGGCATTAGCTGGGTCTAATTTTGCTTTGGGTATTTTGAAGCAATGAGAACATTTCTATGTCTATTTGGGATGCTATTTTTCTTCCTGTTGGTTTGATTATTTTATAAATTTGCTAAGATCTTCATTGTATCTAATATTACTTCATAAAATGTACTTTGGTGATGAATCTTTTTAAATCTATTTTTTTCTTCCAATTTTTCTCTATTTTCTTGAGCAAATCAGTTAGCTTTTTAAGATCTTTGACTACTGAATCTAACATCTGGATAACCCATGTGTGTATTACTATTTTTAAATCTTTAAACTTAATCTTGAATGACAGTTTTTTTTTTCCTTGACATACTTATTAGTAACTTTTATTTGTACTCTGGGTATCTAACAAATTGCAGAGGATGGTCTTGGTATCTTTCTCTAGAGAGATTCACCATTTCCTCTGCTAGATAGCTAAAATAGGGGATAATAATTATAATCCAGTTAGAGACTGAGCTGAATGGATCGAGAGGGCTTAGAAGTTTTACCAAATCTCTGTTCATCTAAATTGTAGCACTCCAGGGATTTAAAGCAGAGATCCTGGTTTTTTGACATTTACCATCCTCTTGGCAAGTGCAGATCTCCTAATCTTTGTCTCTGTGGCCTACTGAGACTGCCAACAGCAAAGTTCCACTTTTCAGCAATCTGCTGGTTTTTCTGTCTCCTATAAGTAGCCTCTTGCTGACCACATTGAAGCCCAGATACTTGCCCTCTTGCTCTGTGCTCATAATTGTCAAAGGTACTCAGGGGGAATTTGTAGCTACAGTCCCCTCACACTGCTACAGTTCTTCACTCTCCAAAATCTTAGATTCTAATATCTGATGCTTCAACATTCACGGTTTGACTTTTCTTAAATTGTATGGCTTTTAAGATTGTTCTTAAGATGGTCATTACTTCATAACTGTAAGTGAAAATCCTTTCTGTTATTTCTTATCATAATACTAAAATTTAATTTTTTTAAAATTATTTTTATTCCAAATCTGAGCACACACGCATGGTCTACATGGCACCATGATCTACAACTATTTAATGTATCCTTAATGTATCCTAGGCCCTGATGCATGCTCAGTTGCATCTGACTTTTTGTGCTTCAATGGACTGTAGCCTGCCAGGTTCCTCTGTCCATGGAAATTTCCAGGCAAGAATATTAGAGTGGATTGCCATTTCCTTCTCCAAGGGATCTTCCTGATCCAGGGATGGAACCCATGTCTTTTGCATCTCCTGCACTGGCAGGCTGATTCTTTACCACTGTGCCCCCTGGGAAGGCCATTCCCTGATAATTATGCTCAAATTACTCTGTATAATATACAAAACTTTTTTTTTTTTCTATTTAGCTTTAAAACTCATTTTCTCTGTTTCTGTCTGTTGGAGAAGGTCATCAAAAGGATGTGACCTGCTGGTTGACTCCTGAGCTGGGCCGGGGCAATCAGAGACTCTTCATCCCCTTTTACTACCCTCGGAATCTATGGTCAGTCATTTACAATGACACTCATTGAGAGATCAATGTGTTGTTGAGATCATCTGACATTACATGTGACTGAACCCAGTTAAGTCATTTATATAAACTTTCAAATTCTGGCAGGGCAGGTGCAGCAGCGTAAGACATGCCTCATGCAAATGCTTTTGCTTAATAAATCTGCCACCTACCAATCTGGAATGTCATGCATTTTCTTTGAGTGTCTCCTGGCCTCTGCCTAGAGAGACCAGTTTTAGATTTCATATGGGAACCAACATTTCAAATATTTTTGTTTCAAAACACATAGCATTTGAGTACTCACAATCATCCCACTTGTATTATTCCAAAAGTAACATGCTATTCAATAAAACTGAGTCTGCACAAGTTCTAGAACTTAAAATAGGTGAAGTCGCTCAGTCGTGTCCGACTCTTTGCGACCCCGTGGACTGTAACCTAGTAGGCTTCTCCGTCCATGGGATTCTCCAGGCAAGAATACTGGAGTGGGTTGCCATTTCCTTCTCCAGGGGATCTTCCCGACCCAGGGATAGAACCTGGGTCTCCTGCATTGGAGGCAGACGCTTTAACCTCTGAGCCACCAGGGAAGCCCAGAACTTATAATAGTTTGCTTTATACAAAAATCTCAGATATCTACTCATCTATGAATTCCTTCTTTAACTAGCTAAGGAAATTTTAAGTATTTTCATATTCATCCCATTGTACCATATGCAAATGCTTGAAAATCTGCATGTTTATGTGTGCTTCTCATTAACTAATTTATTTTCTGCTACCTAGATGAGTTCTTTTTAACTTGGGTTATAATGGTAAGAAGCTGTTGCTAGTAATTCTAAATGTTTAGCTAAGGGAAACAGTTCCACTTTTGGTATAAAGATTTTGTACATCCCTCTTGATAAAAATGAACTAGGATGACTCTTTTTCTACTTTCTCATTATTAGTGTATAGGAATGCCAGGGATTTCTGTGTGTTGATTTTATATCCTGCAACTTTACTATATTCATTGATTAGCTCTAATAATTTTCTGGTGGAGTCTTTGGGAGAATGGCATTGAAACATGTAAACTAACATGTAAGAACGAAGCACAAGCCTATGTTCGATACAGGATACAGGATGCTTGGAGCTGGTGCACAGGGATGAGCCAGAGAGATGATGTAGGGTGGGAGGTGGGAGGCGGATTCGGGATTGGGAGCTAATATACACCCATGGTGGATTCATGTCAATGTATGGCAAAACCAATACGGTATTGTAAAGTAAAATAAAGTAAAAATAAAATTAAAAAAAAAAATGAACTAGGATGACTCTAATTTCTTAAGAATGGCTTTAATTTCTTAAAGATATTTCCTTGGACTTTAATAATCCTGCGAATGACTCAAGTTTTCTTTCTCTTTAACCTTAACACACTGTCAGATGACCTTGTACTCTAGCCATCAGTGTGCCTTTGCTGAATTATTCACGTGATACATGGTCACAGGAAGGATATTTTAAATTGCCTTAGGGAAAGACATGCTTCCTAGGTAGCTCAAATGGTAAAGAATTTCCCCACAATGCAGGAGACGGGGGTTCAATCCCTGCGAGATCCCCTGCAGAAGGGCAAGGCAACCCAATCTGGTATTCTTGCCTGGAGAATTTCATGGACAGAGGAGCCTGGTGGGCAACAGTCCATGGAGTTGACACGACTGAACAACTAATAGATTAGAGAAAAACATTACTTAGTACTTACTTTGAATATGAAAAAATCATATTTGTGCAGCATAATGCCATTTCTTGTATGTTAAAATTGCTTTCTTTGGTATGCAACGTTATTCTGACTTAATTACAAAGTATTTTTCACTTAGGGTTTTACATTGCCCTCCAAGCTTTACAATATTAAAGTCACTCTCTTTTATGTCATGCTTCCTTTAGTAGTATATGAAGGCACCTAGTGATATTCTTTACTATTTTATCTTATTTTTTATCATGCATAATATCTCTGCACTGTTGAAATATAGTTTTTCTGCTTGTGTTAAAAATTAAAGATGACCCCAAAAGTATACCATATGTATTAAACTATTATCTAAGGGTTAAATCTTTTTCTGGTTTTTGAAGGAGCTTCATAAAATGCCCAGATCTCACATGAATAGGTAAAGGAAAAGATGTTGTGGAGGGAAATGTTTTGAATATGGCCAATGGTATAGTGGAAGAATGACTTTTTCCTTAAAATAATTCTATGTATCATGGTGATTAAAGGAGACTAAGACTGTGGGGGCATACTAAAACTTCTAAAACTCATTTTGGAGTTTAGTGGGAAAAATGCTATACCTAATGCTGATAACATGCATGTCATTCATAAAATCTCAAATGATTCTCTTACCTAGAAGAGGAGTTATATTATTTTCCTTTAGAGACCTAAAATGTCACAGATAGAGTTTCCCTCACATAGCTAAACAAACAAACAAACAAAAAAAAACAGAAAAACTAATGAATACATGTATAATTTCAGATTTACAAAGAAAAAAATATGGATATATCATATTTATTTATAAACATTTTAAATGGAAGTGAGAATAGGAGAAGAAAAGACACATTTTCAATTTCACATATTTGAAGACGTACTTAGAGAACTAAAAACTGTAAAGAAAGATGAGATAAATGATACAGTGAAGAAATATCCTGATACATAACAATTAACTCATAAACAAATATAATAACAATCATAGTTAATTTTACTTATACCTACTTTGAATAAAGAGCTACTATTCTTAGCCTTAGAGTTGCTTCTCAGAACCACATATTAAAAAACTTTGTAAAATAAGGGAATTTATTTCGATGAAAGGTATCTGAGGAATAATAGGCTGGGTTTTCCTAGAGATGTGTGTGGTGGTTTGCTCTAACTGCATTGAAAATGAGAAACAAAATAATCCAAGTTAAGAGGATTGGGTATCCCTGAAACCCAGAGAAGAGTGTCTTTTTCTTAACATATCTGACGCATATACCCCACTGGAACACATGGCTTCAAATTCAGGGAGGATGTGGAATAACTTACAGAAATTTTATGCTATGTGTCACAGCACTGAGAAGTGCAGCAAGGAATTCTGGAAATGAGTTTACAATGCTTACAGAGTACATGGGTCTTCCATGAAAAGCATTACCAAGTCTGCCTAGGACAGACTGTCTAACCAATGAGAACTAGACATCAACAACAGCATTAAAGCAGCTGATGGAGAAACAGTTGTTTAGTCACTAAGTCATGTCCAACTCTTGTGACTCCATGGACTGTAGCCTGCCAGACTCCTCTGTCCATGGGATTCTCCAGGCAAGAATACTGGAGTGGGTTGCCATTTCTTTCTCCAGGACAAACATTGGTGATAATCAAGATTCCATTCTTCACAGTTTTTTCCAGGTCATCCATCACTTAAACTGAGTTGTGGTTTTTTAACATTATCTCATATAATATAAAACAGTAGCTCTAAATATTACAAAAATGAAACAGATGAGTATATGCTGCAGATTTAGTTACATTTAGATTGATATGGGGCTTCCCAGGTAGCACTGGTGATAAACAACCCACGTGCCAATGGAGGAGACATAAGAGACACAGCTTCAATCTCTGGGTCAGGAAGATCCCCTGGAGAAGGAAATGACAACCCACTCTAGAATTCTTGGCTGGGAAAACCTATGGATAGAGGAGTCTGGTGGGCTTAGCCCATTGCATTGCAAAGAGTTGAACACAAGTGATTTAGCATTCACACAGATTAATACGGGATTACTAACTTTCATTCTCTTTTGTCCTGTAGGTTAAAACCTATGCATATGCAAGCAAATGTTTATTTGCTTCCCTGGTGGCTCAGAGGTTAAAGCGTCTGCCTCCAATGCGGGAGACCTGGGTTCGATCCCTGGGTCGGGAAGATCCCCTGGAGGAGGGCATGGCAAACCACTCCAGTATTCTTGCCTGGAGAATCCCATGGACAGAGAAGCCTAGTAGGTTACAGTCCACGGGGTCGCAAAGAGTCGGACACGACTGAGCGACTTCACTGAGCTGATAATTTGGATGAATCTCTTCTTTCTTGACTTGGCAGTCAGAGTTCAGTTCTTGAATAGCTCTTTCTACAGTGCCTTATAACAGAAATATCACCATCAGTGTGTAGCAAAATATTATTCTCCAAGTCTGAACAATTTATGAGCGCCAAAGAATTGATGTTTTTGAACTGTGGTGTTGGAGAAGACTCTTGAGAGTCCCTTGGACTGCAAGGAGATCCAACCAGTCCATTCTGAAGGAGATCAGCCCTGGGATTTCTTTGGAAAGAATGACGCTAAAGCTGAAACTCCAGTACTCTGGCCACCTCATGAGAAGAGTTGACTCATTGGAAAAGGCTCTGATGCTGGGAGGGATTGGGGGCAGAGGGAGAAGGGGACGACCAAGGATGAGATGGCTGGATGGCATCATGGACTCGATGGAAGTGAGTCTGAGTGAACTCCGAGAGATGGTGATGGACAGGCAGGCCTGGCGTGCTGCGATTCATGGGGTCGCAAAGAGTCAGACACGACTGAGCTACTGAACTGAACTTGAACTGAGCTATTATCACACTCCCAGTCCCTTGTACAGCAAAGAGATCAAATCAGTCAACCCTAAAGAAAATCAACCCTGAATATTCTTTGGAAGAACAGATGCTGAAGCTGAAGCTCAGTATTTTGACCACCTGATGAAAAGAGCTGACTCACCGGAAAAGATTCTGATGCTAGGAAAAACTGAGGGCAGGAGGAGAACAGGGTGTTACAGGATGAGATGGTTGGATGACATCACTGACTCAGTGGACATGTGTTTGAACAAACTCTGGGAGATAGTGAAAGACAGGGAAGCCTGGTGTGCTGAAGTCCAAGGGATCACAAAGACTCAGACAAAACTTAGCAACTGAACAAGAACACTACAAACATTTCCATTTCTATACAATATTTCAAATATCCACAAAGTCCAATGAAAATCAAATGCCGTATATATTTTTGTTTCAGTAACTAGGGGTTAAATAAACATTTGTTGATAAATTATACAAATATTTTATATGTATAAATTTACAATTTAATTAAATAATTAAGCAAGGTCCAACACTGTAAAGAGAAATATTGCATAGGAATCTGGAACATTAGTTCCATGAATCAAAGCAACTTGGAAGTAGTCAAACAGGAGATGGCAAGAATGAACACCAACATTCTAGGAAACAGTGAACTAAGATGGACTAGAATGGGTGAATTTAACTCAGATAATCATTATATCAACTACTGTGGGCAGGAATCTCTTAGAAAAAATAGAGTAGCCACCATAGTCAGAAAAGGGGTCCAAAATGCAGTACTCGCATGCAATCTCAAAAGCAACAGAATGATATCTGTTCGTTTCCAAGGCAAACCATTCAATATCAGGGTAATTCAAGTCTATGCCCCAACTAGTAACGCTGCAGAAGCTGAAGTTGAACAGTTCTATGAAGATCTACAAGAACTTCTAGAATTAACACCCAAAAAAAGATGTCCTTTTCATTATAGGGGACTGGGATGCAAAAGTAGGAAGGCAAGAAACACCTGGAATAACAGGCAAATTTGGCCTTGGAATACAGAATGAAGCAGGGCAAAGGCTCATAGATTTCTGCCAAAAGAACACACTAGTCATAGCAAACACTTTCTTCCAACAACATAGGACAAGACTCTACACATGGACATCACCAGATGGTCAACAGCAAAATCAGATTGATTATATTCTTTGCAGCCAACGATGGAGAAGCTCTATACAGTCAGCAAAAACAAGAGTGGGGGCTGACTGTGGATCAGATCATGAACTCCTTATTGCCAAATTCAGACTTAAATTGAAGAAAGTGGGGAAAACCACTAGACCATTCAGATATGACCTAAATCAAATCCCTTATGACTATACAGTGGAAGTGAGAAATAGATTCAAGGGACTAGATCTGATAGAGTGCCTGATGAATTATGGATGAAGGTTAGTGACACTGTATAGGAAACAGGGATCAAGGCCATTTCTAAGAAAGAGAAATGCAATAAAGCAAACTGGCTGTCTGAAGAAGCCTTACAAATAGCTGTGAAAAGAAGAGAAGAGAAAAGCAAAGGAGAAAAGGAAAGATATACCCATTTCAATGCAGAGTTCCAAAGAATAGCAATGAAGGATAAGAAAGCCTTCCTTAGGGATCAACGCAAAGAAATAGAGGAAAACAACAGAATGGGAAAGACTAGAGATCTTTTCAAGAAAATTAGAGATAACAAGGGGAATATTTCATGCAAAGATAGGCTCAATAAAGGACAGAAATGGAATGGACCTAACAGAAGCAAAAAATAGTAAGAAGAAGTGGCAAAAATATACAGAAGAACTATACAAAAAAAGATCTTCATGACCCAGATAATCACGATGGTGTGATCACTCACACTCAATTAGAGCCAGACATCTTGGAATGTGAAGTTAAGTGGGCCTTAGGAAGCATCACTAGGAACAAAACTAGGAGAGCTAATGGAATTCCAGTTGAGCTATTTCAAATTCTGAAAGATGATGCTATGAAAGTGCTGCACTCAATATGTCAGCAAATTTGGAAATCTCTGCAGTGGCAACAGGACTGGAAAAGATCAGATTTCATTCCAATCCCAAAGAAAGGCAATGTCAAAGAATGCTCAAACTACTGCACAATTGCACTCATCTCACATGCTAGTAAAGTAATGCTCAAAGTTCTCCAAGTCAGGCTTCAGCAATATGTGAACTGTGAACTTTGATATGTTCAAGCTGGTTTTAGACAAGGCAGAGGAACCAGAGATCAAATTGCCAATATCGGCTGGAACATCGAAAAAGCAGAAGAGTTCCAGAGAAACATCTATTTCTGCTTTATTGACTATGCCAAAGCCTTTGGCTGTGTGGATCACAATAAACTGTGGAAAATTCTGAAGGAGATGGGAATACCAGAGCACCTGACCTTTCTCTTGAGAAATATGTATGCAGGTTAGGAAGCAACAGTTAGAACTGGACATGGAACAACAGACTGGTTCCAAATAGGAAAAGGAGCATATCAAGGCTGTATATTGTCACCCTGCTTATTTAACTTATATGCAGAGTACATCATGAGAAATGGTGGTCTGGAGGAAGCACAAGCTGGAATAAAGATTGCCAGGAGAAATATTAATAACGTCAGATATGCAGATGACACCACTCTTATGGCAGAAAGTGAAGAAGAACTAAAGAGCCTCTTCATGAACGTAAAAGACAAGTGAAAAAGTTGGCTTAAAGCTCAACATTCAGAAAACGAAGATCATGGCATCTGATTCCATCATTTCATGGCAAACAGATGGGAAAACAGTGGCAACAGTGCCTGACGTTTTTGGGGGGCGCTCTAAAATCACTGCAGATGGCGATTGCCACCATAAAATTAAAAGATGCTTACTCCTTGGAAGAAAAATTATGACCAACCTAAACAGCATATAAAAAAGCAGGGACCTACTTTGTCAACAAAGGTCCATCTAGTCAAGGCTATGGTTTTTCCAGTGGGCATGTATGCATGTGAGAGTTGGACTTGATAGAAAGCTGAGTGCCAAAGAATTGATGCTTTTGAATTGTGGTGCTGGAGAAGACTCTTGAGAGTCCCTTGGACTGCAGGGAGTTCAAGCCAGTCCATCGTAAAGGACATCAGTCCTGGGTGTTCATTCGAAGGACTGATGAAACTGAAACTCCAATAGTTTGGCCACCTGATGGGAAGAGCTGACTCATTTGAAAAGACCCTGATGTTGGGAAAGATTGAGGGCAGGAGGAGAAGAGGTCAGAGGATGAAATCATTGGATGGCATCACTGACTCAATGGACATGGGTTTGTGTAGACTCCAGCAGCTGGTGATTGACAGGAAGGCCTGGTGTGCTGTGGTTCATGGGGTCACAAAGAGTCAGACATGAATGAGCGACTGAATTGAACTGAACTTACAATGAACTAACATTTTGGTAATTATTGGTCTACTGCTTTGTTTGCAATTATCAATGTTTTTATAAAGGGGAACTATTAGGTTAATTATGCCGTTAGAATTAATACTGTAAGAAAGAGAATTATTCATTTTATTACAGATTACTCCTCTGTTTTTCCCAACTTAAAATGTTGAAGTTTAGATAATTTTCAAACAAACAGGCTATTAATTCATTTGCAAAATGTAGTATGATATAATATACACAATGTAGTATAATATATACCTAGAGTACTGAGAATTTCTCCTAATATTCCAAAGTACTTTCACTGAAATTACGACATGAATGTCTGGATAATAGGGGTGGCCCTGTTTGTTTGTGTTGTATTGTTCCAGAAGCCTTTCCACACTTTCTCATTTCAATAGTGGAATTGTCCTTCTCCTAGTTATCTGAATGTGTGCTGGCAGATGCTGTTATGATGCTGCTAATAGGTTAGCAAAATGCTCTTTTCTCAAAACAGCCCTTATGACTTCTGTGAATGTCACAGATACCATTAAAATTTTGTTGCACTGAAACCTTTATGTGCTGCTGTTTGTTTTCTCCCATCTCCTACCCCTGCTCTGGAATATAAAAAGTTGAAAACAAATGTTAGCCCTGCTTTTAATTCCTTTCTATGGCAATTATTCATTATATTTTTAAATGAGTGAACAACTGTCTATTTCAAAACTTGAGACTCAACTTGTTGATTTTAGTAGAAACAGGGAGTTCCATTTCCTGCAGCTAATCCTTTGACAGTACTCTTTTCTCTTTAAAATGAGAACCTGCAGTATAGCTCAAAGAACCCTACTCAGTGCTGGATGGTGACCTAAATGGGAAGAAATTTCAAAGCAAGGGGATATATGTACGCATAGAGCTCATTCGCTTTGCTCTACAGTAAAACCTAACACAACATTGTAAAGCAACTATAAATAACGGTAAATAAATAATTTTTTAAAAAGACTTTCAGACATTCATGGTATTTCTATGGTATCTATCCAGTATGGATTATCCATGGTAAGTGAGGCTTTAGCACACTTAATGATATTTGTATGTATAATCCAATCAAAAATAATTTCAAATAAAATTTATTTGTAACACTTTTCATTTAAAAATGATACAAATAGAATTGACAAGCTGGATTTTTATCTGGATTCTAAAATAAATAAATCAATGAAAAAGTTTCCTCCATCCACAGAAATCTCTCTTTTTATTTGTTTAATATGTCTGTTTAAACTCAAGCCTTTGCACACTTACCTTCAATATTTGTTTGACTGTAATCTATACAGTAGGCATTGTCTTAGATTCTGGTGGTGATTAAACAAGTACAAATTTCTCAACTTAAGATAACTATGTCAGTCAGAAGAGACTGATATTTAAAAAATAATTACAAATTAATGTGAAAACATAGTATTAGAAATGTGAACAATAATCTATGTGAGAACCAAGAAGAGACATCTAGTTTTATTTTAGACATTACTGCTGGAAGGAAATGTGGTAAAGATTCGTTTTAAGGGATGTTTAGGAGATTAATGACAAAAAAATAGTAGCTTATTATGCATTTTTTGCAGATTCAAAGGAAAAATACATAGTTACTAAACATTTTCAAAGACCTTGAATTTCATGTTTCAGGCAAGAAACAATGTAAAATGGTATAGGCAGAAGCATATAAAGAGCTAGTGATGGTTTAGCTGGGTACAGAATCCCAGGAAGAAACCTGTTTTCTCTCATTATTTCAACAACACTGTTATTATGCCTTATTTTTCACTATTTATACACAGTGCTATTCTGATTCCTGATGTATGTGATCATACATTCTCCCCCATTGAAACTTTTTAGGATTGTCAATCGTTTCCAAGTTTTCTGTAGTATCACAGGGATACAACTTGGTCTTTGTTCATAAACCATGTTCAGCTTTTACTGGACACTTTATTTCTATAAAAGTCAAATACAGCATGTTTTAAATTTTTTTCTTCAACATTTCATCCCTATATTTTCCTTGTTTTCTTTTTCTGGTACACACATAAGTTCCCTGTGATGTTTCCTGGTCTACTCTTTTAATTTTACTCATCATTAACACCGAATCTCAATCTACTTTCTCCAGTATGTCTTCAATTTTATAATGTAACATTTCTTTTAAATTTATCATGGGCGTGCTGCAATTCATGGGGTCGCAAAGAGTCAGACACGACCGAGCGACTGAACTGAACTGAACTGAATGGAGTAATAATATTCTCAAAAAATATCTTAATGACCCAGTGTGGTCAGTCACCTAGAGTCAGACAACCTGGAATGTGAAGTGAAGTGGGTTTGAGGAAGGATCACTATAAACAAACAAAGGTAGTGCAAATGATGGAATTCCAGATAAGCTATTTAAAATCCTAAAAAAAATGAGGCTGTTGAAGTGCTGCACTCAATATGCCAATAAATTTTGAAAATCTGTTGGTCAACAGTGAGCACAGGCCTAGAAAAGGTCAGTATTTATTCCAATCCCAAAGAAGGGCAATGACAAGGAATCTTAAAGCTTCAGTATGATTGCACTCATTTCACATGCTAGTAAGGTTACGCTCAAAATCCATCAAGCTAGGCTTCAACAGTATGTGGACTGAGAACTTTCACAGGTACAAGCTTGATTTAAAAAAGGCAAGAGGAATCAGAGATCAAATTGCCAACAACCACAGGATCACAGAAAAGGAAAGTGAATTCCAGAAAAACATCTACTTCTTTTTCACTGACTACGCTAAAGCCTTTGACTGTGTGGATCAGAACAAACCGGAAAGTTCTGAAAGAGATGCAAGAAACAGAACACCTTACCTCTCTCTTCAGAAACCTGTATGCAGGTCAAGAAGCAACAATTAGAACTGGACATGGAACAATACGCTGGTTCAAAGTTGCAAAAGGAGTACATCAAGGCTTTCTATTGTCATCCTGATTATTTAATTTATATGCAGGGTGAAAATGAAAGTGAAGTCGCTCAGTCGTGTCCGACTCTTTGCAGCCCCATAGACTGTAGCCTACCAGGTTCCTCTGTTCATGGGATTTTCTAGGCAATAGTACTGGAGTGGATTGCCATTTCCTTCTCCAGGGGATCTTCCCAACCCAGGGCTCAAACCCAGGTCTCCTGCATTGTAGACAGATGCTTTACCATCTGAGCCACCAGGGAAGTCCATCATGCAAAATGTTGGGCTGGATAAATTACAAGCAGGAAGCAAGAATGCCAGGAGAAATACCAATAACCTCAGATATGCAGATGATACCAGTCTAACGGTAGAAAGTGAAGAACTTAAAGAACAGCCTCTTGAAGAAGGTGAAAGAGAAAAGTGAAGAAAAAAAAATTGGCTTGAAACTCAGCATTCAAACACTAAGATCACAGCATGCAGTCCCATCACTTCATAGCAAATAGAAGATAAAAAGTAGAAGCAGTGACAGATTTTCTCTTCTTGGGCTCCAAAAACACTGCAGATGGTAATGGCAGTCATGAAATTAAACGATGTTTGCTCCTTGGAAGAAAAGCTATGACAAGTCTAGACACTGTATTAAAAAGAGGAGACGTTCCTTTGCCAACAAAGGTCTGTATAGTCAAAGCTATAGTTTTTCCAGTAGTCATGTAGAGATGTGAGAGTTGGCTCAAAAACAAGGCTGAGCACCAAAGAATTGATGCTTTTGAGCTGTGGTGATGGAGAAGACTCTTCAGAGTCCTTTGGACAGCAAGGAGATCAAACCAGTGGATAATAAGGAAAAACTTTGAATATTCATCTTAAGGATCGATGCTGAAGCTGAAGCTCCAATACTTTGGCCACCTGATGCAAATAGCCAATGCATTTTGAAATGCAAAAGATGCTTTTCTGGGATCTGGAAAAGACCCTGACACTGGGAAAGACTAAGGCAGGAGGAGGAGGTGACAGCAGAGGATGAGATGGTTGGATCACATCATCAACTCAATGTACATGAGTTTGAGCAAACTCCAAGGGATAGTGGAGGACAGAGAAGCCTGGCATGCTGCAGTCCATGGGGTCTCCAAGAGTTGGACATCTCTGAGTAACTTAACAACTATATATTAATTTTTGAGATTTTATTTTTCTATTTTCTTCCACTTTGCAAGTTTCAGTTTTATATGCAATTATTCTTCTCTTTAGATATTTTATTCTTTCTCTTTGTCTTAGAACCTCTGTTCAAAGGATAGATGATTATTGGTTATCTTCCTATATTCAATAATGAATCAACTTAAAACTGAAATGATATTCTGTATAAACTGGTGGACCTGGTGAACTAACTGTTACATCTTTGTAACGATGTTCAGATGGAAATCAGGCTGTGTCTTTTGGGGGCTTCCAAATATCCATAGGAATTTCTTTTTGAACCAGGAAACTACTCCAGTGAAAATTATCCAATATCTTGATGGGGGGGGGGTGAAAGGAAAAAATAGGATTAATCTAGTAGCTTTTAATCTCATTCTGTGATATCAAATATCTACTTTATCCTTCAATGAGTGAGGGTCCTATCTGCCCAGAGCTGATTTTAGAGATCATCTGTATCAACCTTTTCAAGCAGTAAAACCTCCATCTTCTGCCTAAGTATGAGAGACTCACTTGCTGACTGTGTAGGTAGAGAAATGGTATCAGGGAGTCTAACTAGGTGTTTCTTAGATTTCACTCAAATCCTTCATTTTCAATTCCCAAAATCTCAGCCTTCAGAGATAACTGATGTCTCTAATTCCTGAATCTTTCTGAGAAACTGTATTATGAATTACTTTGGTTTTGGTTGGTTCCTCCTCTGAGGGTATTTAACCAAATGGAGAAAGCTGAAACATAAATCATTTAGAATTGCTATTTAATTTTCAACACCACACTTTACACTGACATCTCTTCAGTTTTATTTTCTTTACTGCTATTCTTATGGGATTCAGGAAGGAATTAAAAACAATGGAACTATTATGTCCACTATATTTAATTGACAATTATTTCTTTTTTTTTATTTTTTTATTAATTTTTTTAACTTTACAATATTGTATTGGTTTTACCATACATCAACATGAATCTGCTGTGGGTGTACATGTGTTCCCCATCCTGAACCCCCCACAATTTCCCTCCCCATACCATCCCTTTGGGTCATCCCAGTGCATTAGCCCCAAGCATCCTGTATCGTGCATCGAACCTGGACTGCCAATTCATTTAAAATAAACTGGAAATTATTTCTTTTATGTATTACTTTAAGTCAGGAAAACAAATTTCAATTATTTATTTTTAAATAATACCTCCAAAGTCATTTGGAGGAGGGTATATTTCTTTTTAAAATCTAAGCTGACAAACTGAATAGAAAATAATATATAGAAATCTAATTAATCAATGACATGATTTTAAATTCTATTGATTCATTAAAATAAACTATAAATATAATTCCTTAAAAAATCCAAAAGGTCGAATCAAGAATTTATAAATCAATATTTTATAATGGTGGCCATTCATTTTTTTAAAGCTTTAAGAATTAAATTGAGGACCTGTGTCCTATCAACATACAAATATTAAAAAAGTAGTCCAAATTAAAGAAAGTACTTGCACACATACCTAGTGTTACTGCTCAGTTCAGTTCACTTCAGTCACTCAGTCATGTCCAACTCTTGTAACCCCATGCACTGCGGCACACCAGGCCTCCCTCTCCATCACCAACTCCTGGAGTTTACTCAAACTCATGTCCATTGAGTCAGTGATGCCATCCAACCATCTCATCCTCTGCCGTCCTCCTCAGCCTTCAATCTTCCCCAGCATCACGGTCTTTTCCAATGAGTCAGTTCTTTGCATCAGGTGGCCAAAGTATTGGACTTGTAGCTTCAGCATCCTTCCTTCCAATGAATATTCAGGACTGATTTCCTTTAGGATAGACTGGTTGGATCTCCCTGCAGTCCAAGGGACTCTCAAGAGTCTTCTCCAACACCTCAGTTCAAAAGCATCAATTCTTCACCGCTCAGCTTTCTTTAGAGTCCAACTCTCACATCTATACATGACTACTGGAAAAACGATAGCTCTGACTAGACAGACTTTGTTGGCAAAGTAATGTCTCCACTTTTTAATATGCTGTCTAGATTGATCATAACTTTTCATACTGTTCATGGAGATTTAAAATAGTCTACAGGGAAAATATGACTCTTATCTCATCTGCTTTCATCATATTGATATAACTAATAATGTTTATTTGGAGAAATCTTGATATAGAAGTATTATACCACATTTCATTTATTATATTTCCTATAAATGTAAATTCTCACAATATTATCTGAACATTTTAAATCTGCTGACTCTACCTGTGAATATTTTTGAAGATTAATAGATAACTATAGTATCTTGTATAATTTACAAAAGTTTTAAGTGGTTATATTCACTTAAAATATGCTTGAGATCCTAAACCTCACATGACAAGTGAGGTTTAGGAAGGCTCTGTGGCACATTTGGGCCATCATAGTTTGAGAGCCAGACATGTTTAATTGATGTTGGCCAATCATTTATTTAAATTTCAGGCTAAAATATACTTCAAATTGGCTCTACGCTGCTTTAAAAATTTATGAAGTGGTTTCCCTCCCTCTTTTTCTTTTCCTTTCTCTCTCTCTGAGTGGGGACCATCTGTTTGTCATGGAAAGTCAGAAAATAATATTTGCTATGAAATTTGCTCTACAAGTCTGACACCTAAGTTAAGTGGAGTTTTGAAAACTAATTATGTATAACATATCTAATTCATTTATATTTTAATTTCACTCTATCAATGTCAAGCAAAATAAATTATTTCAGTTTCAATTTCTGATGATCGTAACAAGCTTCTGGTTGTTGAACTGGAAACTATGGCATGCTGTGTAGTGACGGTCTGGATTAGCACAGCTGCCAGTGTTTCATTCCTTTTTTTGTCCCTCTGTAAATTACTACATTACACAAGCTCAGTATCTTTAATTATGACATTGAAATAATATCAGAAAAAAACTTTAAAATATATATAATTCTGGTTTGGAAAAAAATTACATATAACTGAATGAATCACAGAAATAACTCTGTATAACAAATAAATTCCAAGGTAAAAGAGTAGGCCAAGAAATTATAAATAGATAGTCTGGTAGAAAACCAAACTTCTTAAATCAAATGTTTGCCACTAAGTAATTAGAAGCAGTGTTTGTATGAAGGGGAACAGATAGTGGAAGATGTTGCATTTATGAAGCATCTGAAGCATCTTTGTACCTGTATTTAAATCTGATGTTTGAGGGATGGAAGCAGAGCAAATTCAGAAAGGCTGATATGTGAGGCTCAAATATTAACCAATGAGATATGTGACCTGCTGTGTAATCTAAGTTCTAAATACTGGAGAAATTTATAACAGCAAATCCAGTTGAATGAGCTGGATTTACTGTTTATTACTGTGAAATAAACACAGAATTTAAGGAAATATGATAAATGGTTAATAACTTGGATGATTCTTTTAAATATAAATAAATAGAAATAGAAATGAAACTCTCAAGTCCTTGAATCTTAATAGGAAACCAATGAGAATAAAAACAATAATTGCAAAAATAAGATAAAAATGCAGGCCTATTATTTGGGTTGGTATTTTTGGTTGCTTAGCTGAGTAGGAATCACATCTGAATCCAAGATTCAGTATTGGATCCCCATATCCCTCCCAGTCTCCAACATAGGCAATTAGCTTCACTCTGTTCTATGACTAGAGAATGTATTTGTTGTATAAAGAAAGGACAGTTTGTACTTTATTTATCATCGTATCTCTAGCACATAGGTTGTGTGGATACTTGTGGCTGTCTAATATCATATGAATCAGTCAAAGATTGGATGGATTAATTAAAATCCTCAGATAAAAGAGAACATGATGTGCACACCCTTATACCCACTAACAGCTATTCTACATATAAATAGCGGAGAACTTTCAACTGAGCAAAAACTTTTTCATTCAAGGAGCAATATATGGTGCCACTTGATATTATAAAAATTTGATAGTGGAAGGTATTTCAAAGAAGACAAAAGCATATGTAAATTTCCAGAGAGACTTCATTGACATAAAATAAACACTAGGCTCAATTCACTTTAAAAAGAGGGTATAATAAATTTATGTGTACCAATATTTATAGAGTACCAATATTTAAAGAGTCAGAGAGTAAAATAATTTTTGATATTATGAAGGATAGCTGGGATCCCTTTCCAAAATCCAACTACTCCAAACCATAGGATATTAACTTAGCAGCTTTGTAAAATATCCAGGACTCTACAGTAGTGTTTTTTATGTTGTTGTTGTTTAGTCACTAAGTCATGATCAACACTTTTGCGACCCCAGGCTTCTCTGTCCATGGGATTTCCCAGCCAGGAATATCAGAGTGGGTTGCCATTTCTTTCTCCAACTATGTTACTACCTCTTTAGAAAATAAGCTATTTAGATATTTCATATATTTGAAATATGCTAAACACATAGGATATACTCACACAACAGTTTTTTGGTAAAATAAATTTGTTACTCAGAATAAAAGCTTTTGTATATATCAGACATTATAATATGTAATGGTTAAAATATTATAATTATAGAAGTTAGTAAATGCATTATAATAAATCAAACAATATTTAGAATGTTTAATTAAAATGCTATAATAAATGTGGGAGGGATCCAAGATGATAGACCAATTCTTAACTTACCTCCTCCCCTGGACATATTATATATAGGTAGAGATTCATGTGCAATTTCTGAGAAAGAAATGAGGGCTTACTGAACAACTTGTGCACAGTAACCAAAAGAGGGATCACAGAAAGACAGCTAAGACAGATTAAGATATGGTATTGACAGGAATCCCACCCCCATCCTATCAATCTGCAGTAGAAAGGAACATCACTGAGAGGCCCCAGAACAGACTTACTTTCACAGAAAAAAAGAAAAAAAAAAAAAAAACACAGTGCTTTTTGTTTTTTTGTTTGTTTTTAGGCCTTTTAGGCTGCACTTAAAGGAAATCCATTTGCTAATACTACAGCATCTGCCAAACAGATGGGGAACTGCTAGAAATTTCTCCAAGGTTCAGAAGAACCTAAAAGTGCCATTTTTTGCCTACCCTTCTCCTCATGACAGCACGGATGGTAACACAATAAAGGCACTTTAGATGGTTACCCAAGGCTGTCTTAGTCTGCTCCACTCCATGGCTCCCATGAGCTATAGCCACGACCCCCACAGAGAGGCCCCCAAGCTCCCACTCCAGTTCCATGCATCCTGCCAAGAAAGCTCTGGCAGGGTACACCCAGGGGATCACTGACCACACTGGCTCCAGCTGTCCCTTCAAGGCATTTCCTTGATGGGTGTGACACTTCCTGGGACTCACCAGCATGCACCTGCTGCAGCTTCAGCCATCTCACAAGGGCAGCAACGGCATGGAGTCTCCCAGGACCCCTTGGTCCGTGCCTATCCCAGTTCTAGCCATTTTGCCAAGGTAGACCTGAAGCAGTCCATATCATGGGCCTCAGTCAGCACCTGTTCCAGCTTTTGCCAGCCTGACGAAACCACCTGGCACATATAGAGGATGCTCTTACACAAGACCACGTTTTCCAGATTGGGAAAAGTAATTGTTTTGCCTACACAAAGAAAGTCAAAATGAGGAGACAAAGGAATACATTTGAAATAAAAAAGCAACTAAAATGCCAGGAGAAAAACTTAATGATATGAAGAGAAATGATTTACTGAACAAATGGATCAAAGAAATAGTAATAAAAATGCTCATTAAACTCAAGAGAAATAGAATTTTATGAAACTAGAATCAATTATAGGGAGAAAACTGGAAAATAAACAAATACATGGAGATTAAACAACATGCTACTAAACAATTAATAGGTCAATGAAGAATACTTAGAAAGAAATGAAAATGGAAGCACAACTTTCCAAAATCTGGAGGATACAGCAAAATCAGTTTTCTAAGAGGGCAGTTCATAGTGATAAAGACCTACTTCAAGAAACAAGAAAAAAAAATCAACCAAACAATTTAAGGAGAAACACCTCACCATAAGATAGTCATGAAAAAGAAATGAAGTCTACACAAATAAATGTATTCTGCTCAAGGATATAGTCTATTCATGGATTTGAATAACTAATTTTGTTAAAAATGTCCATACTATCCAAAGCAATCTACAGATTCAGTCAACTCCTGTCAAAATACCCACGACATTTTTAACAGAATTAGAACAAATAATCCTAAAATTTGTATAGAAACACAAAAGTTCTTGAGAGCCAAAACAATCTTGAAAAAGAACACCATTAGAGGCATCACACTTATAGATTTCAAAAACTAATGCAGAACTATAGTAATCAAGACAGCATGGTAGCAGTACAAAAACAGATACAGAGATCAATGGAACAGAAATAGAGCCAAGAATGAAATCCTGATTTTATGGTCAGTCTATGACAAAAGAAAAGAATATACAATGAGGAAAGAGAGTCTCTTTAATAAATGGTCTTGGCTAAACTGGACAGATACATGCAAAAGAAGAAATTCTTACACTGTATGAAAAATAAACTCAAAATGGATTAAAGACATAAAGGAAAAACTTAGATGGTCCTTAACATTAGTCCTAGCAATAACTTTTTTCACTCTGTCTCCTCAGGCAATTACAACAAAAGCAAACTAAACAAACTGGACTATATCTAATTAAAAAGCTTTGCACTGTGAAAGAAACTGAACAAAACAAAAAGCTACCTCTTCAGTAGAAGATATCGCAAATGATATGCATGATAAACGGTTATTATCCAAAATATATGAAGAACTCATATAGAAAAGTTAAGTTCAGTTTAGTCACTCAGTCAAGCCCTATTCTTTGCAACCCCATAGACTGCACCATGCCAGGCTTCCCTGTCCAACACCAAATCCTGGAGCTTGCTCAAACTCATGTCCATCAAGTTGGTGATGCCACCCAACCATCAAATCCTCTGTCATCCCCTTTTCCTCTTGCCTTCAATTTTTTTGAGCATCAGGGTCTTTTCCAAGGAGTAAGTTCTTTGCATCAAGTGGCCAAACTTTTGGGAGTTTTAGCCTCAGCATCAGTCCTTCCAATGAACATTCAGGACTGATTTCATTTACGATTGACTGGTTTGAGCTCCTTGCATTACAAGGGACTCTCAAGAGTCTTCTCCAACACTTCAGTTTAAAAGCATCAATTCTTCAGCACTCAGGTTTCTTTACAGTACAATTCTCACATCCATACATGACTACTGCGAAAACCATAGCATTGACTAGAGAGACCTTTGTCGGCAAAGTAATGTCTCTGCTTTTTAATATGCTTTCTAGGTTGGTCATAGCTCTTCTTCCAAGAAGCAAGCATCTTTTAATTTCATGGATGCAGTTACCATCTGCAATAATTTTGGAACCATCAAAAATTAAGTCTCTCACTATTTCCATTGTTTCCCCATCTATTTGCCATGAAGTGATGGGACTGAATGCCATGATCTTTGTTTTTTGAATGTTGAGTTTTAAGCCAGCTTTTTCACTCAGCTCTTTCAATTTTATTTAGCGGCCCTTTAGTTCTTCACTTTCTGCCATAAGGTTGGTGTCATCTGTATATCTGAGGCTATTGATATTTCTTCCAGCAATCTCGATTCCAGCCTGTGCTTCATCCAGCCTGGCATTTGGCATGATGTACTCTGCATATAAGTGAAATAAGCAGAGTGACAACATACAGCCTTGACATACTCCATTCATGATATGGAACCAGTCAGTTCTTCCATGTCCAGTTATAACTGTTGCTTCTTGACCAGCATACAGATTTATCAGGAATCAGGTCAGGTGGTCTGGTATTCCCATCTCTTGAAGAATTTTCCACAGTTTGCTGTGATCTACACAATCAAAGGCTTTGGCATAATCAATAAAACAGAAGTTGATTTATTTTCTGTTATTCTTTTGCTTTTCTGATGATCCAATGGATGTCGGCAATTTGATCTCTGGTTCCTCTGCCTTCTCTAAATCCAGCTTGAACATCTGCAAGTTCATGCTACATGAACTTCTGAAGCTGGGCTTGGAGAATTTTGTGCATTACTTTACTAATGCACAAAGATCATGGCATTCACGTGAGATGAGTGCAATTGTGCTATAGTCTCAACATTCTTTGGCATTCTTTGGCTAAAGAAGCTGAACAGTTCTATGAAGACCTATAAGACCTTCCAGAACTAACACCCCCCCGCCCTGCAAAAAAAAAAAAAAATGTCTTTTTCATTATAGGGCACTGGAATGAAAAGTAGGAAGTCAAGAGTTACCTGGAGTAACAGGCAAATTTGGCTTTGGAGTACAAAACAAAGCAAGTCAAAGGCTGAGTTTTGCCAAGAGAATGCACTGGTCATTGCAAATACCCTCTTCCAAAACACAAGAGAAGACTCTACACATGGACATCACCAGATTGTCAACACCAAAATCAGGCTGATTATATTCTTTGCAGTCAAAAATCAGTTCAGTTTAGTTGCTCAGTCGTGTCCGACTCTTTGCGACTCCATGAGTCGCAGCACGCCAGGCCTCCCTGTTCATCACCATCTCCCGGAGCCCACTCAGACTCATGGCCATCGAGTCCGTGATGCCATCCAGCCATCTCATCCTCTCTCGTCCCCTTCTCCTCCTGCCCCCAATCCCTCCCAGCATCAGAGTCTTTTCCAATGAGTCAACTCTTCACATGAGGTGGCCAAAGTACTGGAGTTTCAGCTTTAGCATCATTCCTTCCAAAGAAATCCCAGGGTTGATCTCCTTCAGAATGGACTGGTTGGATCTCCTTGCAGTCCAAGGGAGTACAAAGAGAGTCTTGCACTCTCAAGAGTCTTCTCCAACACCACAGTTCAAAAGCATCAATTCTTCGGCACTCAGCCTTCTTCACAGTCCAACTCTCACATCCATACATGACCACAGGAAAAACCATAGCCTTGACTAGATGGACCTTAGTCGGCAAAGTAATGTCTCTGCTTTTGAATATACTATCTAGGTTGGTCATAACTTTTCTTCCAAGGAGTAAGCATCTTTTAATTTCATGGCTGCAGTCACCATCAGCAGTGATTTTGGAGCCCCCCAAAATAAAGTCTGATACTGTTTCCACTGTTTTCCCATCTATTTCCCATGAAGTGATGGGACCAGATGCCATGATCTTTGTTTTCTGAATGTTGAGCTTTAAGCCAACTTTTTCACAGTCAAAAATGGAGAGGCTTTATACAGTCAGCAAAGAAAAAAAAAAAAAAAAACAGGAACAGACTTTGGCTCAGATAATGAACTCCTTGTTGCCAAATTCAGACTTAAGTTGAAGAAAGTATGGAAAACCACTAGACCACTCAGGTATGACCTAAATCAAATCTCTTATGATTATACAGTGGAAGTGCCAGACAGATTCAAGGAATTAGATCTAATAGACAGAGTGCCTAAAGAACTATGGATGGAGGTTTGAGACATTGTACAGGTGGCAGTGATCAAGCCCATTCCAAGAAAAAGAAATGCAAAAAGGCAAAATGGTTGTCTGAGGCAGCCTTACAAACAGCTTAGAAAAGGGAAGCTAAGGAGAAAAGGAGAAAGGAAAGAAGCTAAGAAAGGCAAAAGAGAAAAGGAAAGATATACCTATTTGAATGAAGATTTCCAAAGAACAGCAAGGAGAGAAAAGAAAGTCTTCCTCAGTGAATAATGCAAAGAAATAGAGGAAAACAATAGAAGGGGAAAGACTAGAAATCTCTTCAACATAATTAGAGATACCAAGGCAAAATTTCATGGAAAGATTGTCACAGTAGGGACAGAAACAGTATGTACTTAACAAAAGCAGAAGATATTAATAAGAAGTGGCAGGAAAACACGTAACTATACAAAAAAGATCTTCATGACCCAGATAATCATGATGATGTAATCACTCACCTACAGCCAGATATCATGGAGTGCGAAATCAAGTGGGCCTTAGGAAGCAACACTACAAACAAAGCTAGTGGAGGTGATGAAATTCCAGTTGAGCTATTGAAATCATAAAAGATGATGCTGTGAAAATGCTGCACTCAATATGTTGGCAAATTTGCAAAACTCAGAAGTGGCCATAGGCCTAGAAAGGGTCAGTTTTCATTCCAATTTCAAAGAAAGGCAATGCCAAGGAATGTTGAAACTACTGCACAATTACACTCATCTTACACACTAGAAAAGTAACACTCAAAATTCTCCAAGCCAGGCTTCAACAGTATATGAACCAAGAAATTCCAGATGTTCAAGCTGGATTTATCAATCTGGAAACTAAAAAAGGCAAAGGAACTAGAGATCAAATTGCCAACATCTATCTGATGGGTCACTGGAAAAGCAAGAGAGTTCCAGAAAAACATCTACTTCTGCTTTACTGACTATGCCAAAGCCTTTGACTGTGTGGATCAGAACAAACTGTGGAAAATTCTTCAAGAGATGAGAATACCTGGCAACCCTACCTGCCTCTTGAGAAAACTGTATGCAGGTCAATAAGCAACAGTTAGAACCAGACATGGAACAAAGGACGGGTCCAAATTGGGTAAGGTGTACATCAAGGCTGTTTACTGTCACCCTGTTTATTTCACTTATACGCAGAGTACAGCATGAGAAACGCTGGGTTGGCTGAAGCACAAGCTGGAATCAAGACTGACGGGAGAAATATCAATAACCTCAGATACGCAGATGACACCACCCTTAAGGCAGAAAGCAAAGAGGAACTGAAGAGCCTCTTGATGAATGTGAAAGAGAAGAGTAAAAATGTTGGATTAAAATTCATCATTCATAAAACTAAGATAAAGGGATCTGGGCCCATCATCATGGCAAATAGATGGGGGAAACAATGGAAACAGTGACAGACTTTATTTTTTGTGGCTCCAAAATCACTGCAGATGGTGACTAGAGCCATGAGAGTAAAAGACGCTTGCTCCTTAAAGCAAAGCTATGACAAACCTAAACAGCATATTCAAAAGCAGAGAGATTACTTACAAAATTCTGTCTAGTCAAAGCTATGGATTTTCCAGCAATCATGTATGGATGTGAGAATTGGACCATAAAGAAGCCTGAGTGCTGAAGAATTGACGGTTTTGAACTGTGTTGTTAGAGAAGACGCTTGAGAATCTCTTGGGCTGCAAGATCAATCCATTCAATCCTAAAGGAAATCAGTCCTGAATATTCATTGGAAGGATGGATGCTGAAGCTGAAGCTCCAATACTTTGGAAACCTGATGTGAAAAACTGACTCATTTGAAAAGATCTGGATGCTGGGAAAGATTGAAAGCAGGAGGAGAAGGGGACAACATAGGATGAGATGGGTGGCTGGTATCACCAACTTCATGGAAATGAGTTTGAGCAAGCTCTGGGCATTGGTGATGGACAGGGAATCCTGGCTAAAATTATGGCAAGAGCAAGCTTACAGGATAAGAAATAGAACTCTTTTTCTTTCTAATTTTCAAATGGAAATTTATTTTCTTCTAATCATCAGTACTCTGAATGATAAACCCTTCAAATTGTATTCCTCATATCCACCCCCTGACATTTTTCAATCAGTTCAGTTCAATTCAGTCACTCAGTCGTGTCTGACTCTTTGTGACCCCACGGACTACAGGACGCCAGGCCTCCCTGTCCATTACCAACTCCTGGAGCTTGCCCAAACTCATGTCCATTGAGTCGGTGATGCCATCCAACAATTTCATCCTCTGGTGGCATTTTTAACAGAGGTTAAAAAAAAATACATTTAAGTGCACAGAATTTTACTTTAAATCATCATACTGTATAAAAATTTGACTTCTTTCTCCTTAAAGGAAATGCAGTGTGAATGGTGCTTCACAATATGAATAATAGAAACAAAAGAATCTTTTCTTGCCTTATTCCATTTAAAAAATATATTACTGGCAGAAGAAAAGCACATTGAATGCTCAAGTTACCATTATATCAGAAATGCAAGATTAATAGGTTTTTCATGTCAATGATATTATTATACTTTTCCATTTGATATTGTATATTATCAGACTTTCTGTAATATAAATACTGAAACTCAATGTAAACACACTTTTATGTATGTCCACTTTCCTTGGTTAGGGTCTTAACCTTAAATATATTTTGAAAAGTTCATGATAATACAAAAGCTTATGAATCATTGTCATAAATATTTTAAATTTCTAATTTAAATATCAAATGGGTGTGTTGAAAATATGGTATGCTGCATTTCCTTTAATCATCTCTGTTTTCCATAAAAAAACTAACGGCATTTACTTTGGGGGAATAATTAATGGCAACAGGTTTTACATTATTGTTATTTTTTTATTTGAAAAATCAGGATTCATTATATTTAATTTGTAATGCTCTCATGAATTTCCTATTTGGCTTTCCTCTCAAAACATCATCCTGTTTTTAATTAATTCTTTATAGTAATGGAAACTTAATTTGCTCTGAATCAACCTTCTTTTTTGATAAGTTAATTTGTAGATCGTTCTAATTTATCTATGATATGCTATTTTATTCCGAAGTCAAAATGCATACAATGTCACATAAAACACAGTGCCCTAAAATCCCACTTTCTTAACAAATATTCTCATATTACTGAGATGGCATGGTCTTAGATCACATCAGCTTTCAAATAGCCTCATTAGGATTTAGTTATTCTAAATGTACAGTTCAACTCAAATTTCTCAGTTGAAGCAATCTAATAAAATGAAGTTGGCTCCTCATTCATTTCCTAAAGAAAACAATGTGCTTTTATTATTTTGACTTTTATTCAGCTTAAAGTTTTAAAGCCAAAGTAGACTGGAGATACTGATATTTATTTATCCCTACTCAACATATTCAAGTTATTTATGTTATTTTGTGGTTTAACATACTTTTTTTCAGTTCTGAAGATCTGCTAGGACAAATTGAATGTTTAAAACATTCAGTTCAATTTAGGCATTATTTAAACCTAAAATATCATAACTATTCATTTTTGAAGAGAATGTGTAGATGCATTAACCATGAATTGTAGTATATACAAGTAGAACTTGTTGCTAAGTAACAAATACCTACTATCAGAGAGAAGATATTACATATTACTGAACACAGACAGAGACAGGAAATGATCTCTGAGGAAAAGGATCAGTCACAAGTCTATCACAAATCTCAGATGGTAGAAGAAAATTAATGGTCTAGGTTTTCTGGCTTAATAGGTTTCAGTCCCTGTCTCCTGGAAAACATGCGTTTCAATTTTATCTATTTTGAAACACCATAGTACTTTAAAAGATTAAATATTATGGGGTGTACAGAATAGCAATTTAGAAATGAAATATTCCTTTTGCAGGTGCAGTTTGTCAAGTTAGTAACATTTAGTTAAGCTCTTAAAGTCCACAGAAAAGCTTTTTGGATAAATGAAGCCCGTAATTGTGGTAGTCACCTTAACCCACGCTTTGAATAATCATCAGAGGCATTACCAGTTTTCCCCTGAATCAGATATGATAACTAGTACTCATATATATAATACATATATATATGTACACACACACACACACACACACACACACACACATATACACTATTAAATGAAGAAATGTTCAAAGTTTCTTTTTCATAAGAATTATGAAAGGTTATTTTTATGTTCTTATACATGTTCATTCCCATGTATAAGTATGAATCTTACATAAGTAAGAAATGATGCATTAGTCTAATTCCTCATATCTGTTACTCCATTAATTCATCAATTCAATAGATATTTATCTAGTGCCAAATGTGTCCTTTTCTCAAGGCACAGTTTTGAACACACCACCGATGGAAGTCTAAATTGGACACTATTTTACAAAACCAATTGGCATCATATAAAGTTGGAGATGAACCACAAATTTTACTCAAAATGATTGTCCCTTGAAGAAAATCTTCCATATCTTGGAAACATATTCATTGGAGAACTTTTTTAAATGATAAAATTTTTCAAACAAGTCATATGTATATCAATCAATACATTGCGACCTATTAACAAAGTAATTATAACGTAGCAGTGGAAGTGAATGAACTGCAGGGACACCAAGAGTATAACTAAATGCCTGAAATAGTATGTTTACAAAACATATTTTATATTGTTATTCGTGTGTTGTATCATTTCATAGAGCTGAAAAACAGGTAAAACTAGTTATATATGATTTAAAGCATAACAATTAAAAGTACATAAAGTACTTTATGTAAAGTAAAAATTTTCAGAAAACATCTCCCATCTGAAAACAACCAGTAAGATTTGAGGACTTGACCACTGCTTCAAATTTGAAAACAGTGCAAAACTCCAAAAAGCATCAAGAATCAAGGCAACATGTTATCACCGAGAGATAATCTTCCATCAACCAAACTCAAAGATACAAAACTTTGTGACTGAGCTTAAAGTACTTCAAAATAGTGAAAGTGTCAGTCATCCAGTCATGTCCAACTCTTTGCAATCCCATGGACTATAGCCCACCAGGCTCCTCAGTCCAGGAAATTCTCTAGGCAAGAATACTGGAGTAGGTATCCATTCCCTTCTCCAGGGGATATTCTCAACCCAGGGATTGAAACCAGGTCTACTCCATTGCAGGTAGATTCTTTACTGTCTGAGCCATCTGAAAATAGCTGGTTTGAATAAGTTATACAACATAAAACAACAATTCAAAACAAAAATCAGGAAAATAATACATAAAATGAGAAATTTAACAAAGATACAGAAATCATTAAAAAGAATCAAATTCTAGAAGTGAGTTATTCAGTGAATGGGATAAAAATGCAGTAGAGTAAATACATTACTCTAAATGCAGTACATTAAAACAGAAGGTAAACAATGTGATCTGGAGCTATGACGCTTGAGACAATCACTCAAAGGAGAAAAATAAAACTAAAATAAAAGAGTGAAGAAAATCTGTGTGACCTATGAGATACCATGAAATATATGAATATTAGAATAATTGGAGTTTTTAGAGGACAGAAGTGGCAAGGGGCAGAAATTTTACCTAAAAAATAACAGAAGACGGCAGAGGAATGGGATGGGGAGATCACTTTCTCCCCCAGAAATTCATCAAAAGATCATTTGAATGCTGACCAACTTCCACAAAGCAACTTCTGAACACTGGTGGAGGACACCAGCACTCAGAAAGGCATCCTTCTTTCTTTGAAAGGAGGTAGGACAAAATATAAAAAAACAAAAGAATTAGGGACAGAGACCTGTCCTATGGAGGGAGTCCTGAAGGAGGAAAAGTTTCCAAACAGTAGGAAACCCTCTTACTGCCGTGTCTGTGGGGAGTGTTTGGAATCTCAGAGGGCAACATAAGAGGGGGAAAAAAACAAACATAGCATACACGCCTGACTGAAAATGCCAGTGGAGAAGTAGCCCAGAAGCTCACATATGCCACCAAGGAGCAGGGGCTGGGCAGTGAGGAGCAAGCTGCCTAACTGGTGCTTAGGGTAAGGACTGGGCCTGAATGCCCTGAGGACAATCTGAGGGAGCTAAGGTGAGTTAGTAATCCAAAATGCAGGATCTCCAGATAGACAAAAAAAAAAAGAGAAATTTCCCGTGAAAGTTCTAACAAGCAGCCTGGCCTGCTTACAGGACAAAGGATTGAGCAAATACAAAAGGAGAGGTAGCTGGCTGTGTACAGGGCTCTCCCCTCGACCGGAGACACAGAGGCAGGCGTGCCACAGCCAGAGCCAGAAGGCAAGAGGCTGCTGCAATCTCACCCCTGAAACCGGCATCGTCCACCAAACTGTGAGCAGGCTCCCAGGTTCTAACCACAACTTCCTGGGATCCTGGATGGCTGACATCTGCCAGGAGGGAAGCAGCCTGAGATCAGCTCACCATAGGAGACACACAGAACACCGGAGACAGTGCTCTCGCAGCACACCCAGGAAACCGAGTGGCTGGGACCAGGGAGGTGATTAAGATGCGTGGCTCACCGGGGACAGTGCATTCACCAAGCACCTGGTCGCCTGAGCTGCTCTGAGAAGGGCACAAAACGCACGCCCAAATAAGTCTGTGCCCTTGTGGAGTATCCGAGAACCTGAGGGGCTTAGACCTGGGAAGTGCACGAAACGCAGAGCCGGCTTTGGACAGGGCCCCTGCAGCCTGGAGCCTGAGTGGTGTAGACCCAGGAAGCAAGGCCGCCTTGAGCTGGGACAAACCCAGTGTGGCACATACACTGCGATTACTCTTCACACGTGCCAGCAATATTTGTTTGCAATATCTCTCCCTCGGTACAACACAACTGAACAAGTGAGCCTAAATAAGTGACCACCTTCACCTCCTTGTGTCAGAGCAGAAATCAGACAATGAAGAGACTTGTAAAAAGGAAAAGTAACAAAGAAATAAAGAAGAGGGACCACTCTGGAAGCAACAGGTGCAACAGATTAAAATCCTGTATTTAACATTGACTAAGCAGTTGAGGCGGAGAAGGCAATGGCACCCCACTCCAGTACACTTGCCTGGAAAATCTCATGGACAGAAGAGCCTGGTAGGCTGCAGTCCCTGGGGTCGCTAAGAGTCGGACATGACTGAGCGACTTCACTTTCACTTTTCACTTTCATGCATTGGAGAAGGAAATGGCAACCCACTCCAGTGTTCTTGCCTGGAGAATCCCAGAGACGGGGGAGCCTGGTGGGCTGTCGTCTGTGGGGTCGCACAGAGTCGGACACGACTGAAGCGACTTAGCAGCAGCAGCAGCAGCAAGCATTTGAGGGGGCCTATACACCTTGAGAACAACTATAAGCTGGAACAAGCAACTATCTGAAACTGAACTGACCCCACAATGCCCACAACAGCTCCGAGCAATTCCTAGATATATTTTTATTATTGTCACTTTTTGGAATTTAAGTTCTTTATTATGCCTTTAATTTTCATTTCGATAACCTACTATTAGCTTGCAAAAAAAAGACCCTATTTTTGAAGGAAATTTCATATATTTTTAAAATAATTTTTGTGATTGATTTTGTTTTGTATTTTCAACATTTTTTTTTTTTTTTGGAGATTCTAACCTCTACTCTAGACTTCTAATCTTTGCTTCTTGGTATTTGTTATCAATTTTGTACCTTGAAGAATCTAATCTTCAATATCCTTTTTCACTTAGGGGTGTGATTACTGGCTTGATTGCTTTCTCTCCTTTTGACTCTCCCTTTTCTCCCCCAGGTCACTACTATCTTCTCCCTCAGCCCCTTCTCTTCTCTACTTAACTCTGTGACTCTCTCTGGGTGTTCTAGACTGTGGGGAGCACATAGGGAATTCATTACTGGCTACCTTTTTAACTTTCCCCTCTTCTCCTCCTGGTCACCTCTATTTCCTTCCTCCCTCTTCTCTTCTCCATGTAACCCTGTGAACCTCTCTGAACGTCCCTCGTTGTAGAGAACTGTTTTACCACTAATCTAGGTGCTTTATCATCTGTGATGTATGGATGGAGAACTCTTGAGGCTACTGCAAGAATATGACTGAAAGCCAGAGGCAGGAGGCTTAAATCCAAAACTTGAGAACATCAGAGAACTCCTGATTCTAGGGAACATGAATAAACAAGAGCTCACCAGAAGCCTCCATACCTAACACTGAAACCAACTTCCACCAAAGAGCCAACAGGTTCGAGAGCAAGACACACCATACTAAGTCTCCAGGAAAGTAAGAACACAGCCATGAGCATTAAAAGACAGGCTGCCCAAAGCCATCCCGAATGCATAGAAACCCCAAAACTCACTACTGGATGCTTCATTGCACTTCAGAGAAAAGAGATGAGGTTCCACCAACCAGAACACACACACAAGCTCCCCTAGCCAGGAAAACTTGACAAGCCACTAGTACAACCCCTCACACAGGGAGCAGGCTCCACAATAAAGAGGAACCACGAACTTCCAGCCTACAGAAAGGGCACCCAAAACATAGCAATCTAAACAAAATGAAAAGGCAGAAAAATATTCAGCAGGTAAGGGAACATGATAAATGCCCACCAAACCAAACAAAAGAGAAGGAGACAGGGAGTCTACCTGAAAAAGAATTAAGAATAATGAGAGTACAGATGATCCAAAATCTTGAAACCAAAATGGAGTTACAGATAAATAGACTAAAGACAAGGACCGAGAAGATGCAAGGCTGGGCATACACACTGAGGAAAAACAATTGAAAGAGAAACATCTACTTCAGTGTTCATTGCAGCACTGTTTACAATAGCTAGGACATGGAAGCAATCTTAAAGTTCATCAACAGACAAATGGATATGAAAGTTGTGGTACATATACACAATGAAATATTACCCAGCAATTAAAAAGAATGCATTTGAATCAGGTCTAATGAGGTGGAAGAAACTGGAGCCTATTATACAGGGTGAAGTAAGCCAGAAAGAAAAACACCAATACAGTATATTAACGCATATATATGGAATTTAGTAACATGGCAACAATAACCCTATACTCGAGACAGCAAAAGAGACACAGATATAAAGAACAGACTTTGGACTCTGTGGGAGAAGGTGAGGGTGGGATGGTTTGAGAGAATAGCACTGAAACATGTAATCATATGTGAAATAGATGACCAGTCTTAGCTCATTGCATGAAACAGGGCACTCAAAGCCAGTGCACTGGGACAACCCAGAGGGATGGAATGGGGATGGAGGTGGGAGGGGGGTTGGGGATAGGGAACACATGTATACCCATGGCTGATTCATGTCAATGTATGGCAAAAACCACCACACCATTGTAAAGTAATTAGCCTCCAATTAAAATAAATAGCTGAGAACTAATAGTTTGTCCAGTTAACTCAATACAAAAAGACTTCTTCAAGACACAATATACTGAAATGCTCAAA
This sequence comes from Cephalophus harveyi, assembly GCA_006410635.1. NCBI lineage: Eukaryota > Metazoa > Chordata > Mammalia > Artiodactyla > Bovidae > Cephalophus > Cephalophus harveyi. The sequence continues at coordinate 756,971 of SJYT01070502.1, read as the reverse complement.
AAAAAAAAAAAATCCTAAAAGGTAAAAAAAAGACTGTAACTTGCAAAGGAACCCCCAATAAACTATCAGCAGATTTTTCAGCAAAATCCTTCATACCAGGAAACAGTGAATTATATTGTCAAAGTTCTAAGAGAAAAAAAAAAATGCTAACCAAGAGTAAATTATTCAGCAACATTACCCTTTAGATACAAAAGATAAATAAAGACTATCCCAGATAAACATTTCAGCTCTTAAAATAAAATGAAAATATGCTATTTAGTAACATCAAAATATAGGAAAACATACTGTACACTGGTAAAGACAAAGATACAGTCAGATTTAGAAAACTCTAATTCTGTAACATGGAGTGTTAACCACTTAACTTGGAGAAGGCAATGGCACCCCACTCCAGTACTCCTGCCTGGAAACTCCCATGGACAGAGGAGACTGGCAGGCTGCAGTCCATGGGCTGGTGAAGAGTCAGACATGACTGAGAGACTTGACTTTCACTTTTCACTTTCATGCATTGGAGAAGGAAACAGCAACCCACTGCAGCGTTCTTGACTGGAGAATCCCAAGGATGGAGGAGCCTGGTAGGCTGCCATCTATGGGGTCGCACAGAGTCAAACACGACTGAAGCGACTTGGCAGCAGCAGCAGCAACCACTTAACTATAATATAAAAGTTAAAGGAAGAGTGTAACTATAGCTACCATGTGCTGTGTCAAGTCACTTCAGTTCAGTTCAGTCGCTCAGTTGTGTCTGACTCTTTGCGACCCCATGAATCGCAGCATGCCAGGCCTCCCTGTCCATCACCAACTCCCGGAGTTCACTCAGACTCACGTCCATTGAGTCAGTGATGCCATCCAGCCATCTCATCCTCTGTCGTCCCCTTCTCCTCCTGACCCCAATCCCTCCCAGCATCAGAGTCTTTTCCAGTGAGTCAATTCTTCGCCATGATCTTCATTTTCTGAATGTTGAGCTTTAAGTCAACTTTTTCACTCTCCACTTTCACTACTTTCATCAAGAGGCGTTTTTTAGTTCCTCTTCACTTTCTGCCATAAGGGTGGTGTCATCTGCATATCTGAATTTATTGATATTTCTCACTTCAGTCATGTTCAACTCTTTCTAACCCTATGGACTATAGCCTATCAGGCTCCTCTTTTCATGAATTCTCCCAGCAAGAATACTGGAGTGGATTGCCATGCCCTCCTGCAGGGGATCTTTCCATTAGCAAATATATGATATAAAAAGAGATAAACTGTGACTTCAAAGTTTTTCAAAAAGTGGGAGGAAAATCATCAAGCTTTTCTATGCAATTGAGGTTAAGTTACTATCAGTGTAAAAGGAACTATTTTATCAATATGAAATTTTATGTAAGCCTCATGGTAAACACAAAGCAAATACCTATAGTAGATTCACAAAAGATAAAGAAAGAAGAAACAGAGCATACCATTTGAAAAATCACTAATTTACAAAGGTGGGCAGAAACAGAGGGGACAAAAAAGAACAACAAAATAGCGAGACCATAGGAATGACATGGCAATATTAAGTACTTGCATACCAATGATTACTCTTGATACAAATTACCTAATTAACAAAGTAACTGGCTGGTATTTTATTATTATAAAAAGAGACTCTGTCTAAAAGAGACTCATGTCAGCTTTAAGGACACACATAAACTTAATGTGAAGAGATATAAAAAAGGAATGCCAAGTAAACTAAAAGAAAGCAGAAGTGCTGTATTTCTATTAGAAAAAATAGACTTGAAAACAAACAAACAAAAAATACAAAATGGGATTCAAGACTTAAACAACCAAAAGAAAATAGAGAGAAGAGATCCTTTACACATTGATCCTGGCAATGACTTTTTGGATATGATATTAAAAGAGCTACAAAAGCAAAAATCAAATGGGACTACATCAAACTAAAAAGCTTCTGCATAGTAAAACAATCAACAAAATGGAAAAGTAACCTATGAAGTGGCAGAAAATATTTGCAAACCATATATCTGATAAGGTATTAATGTATAAAATATATAAAGAACTCACATAACTCAATTATAAGGAAACCAAAACTTTGATTACAAAATGAGAAGAGAAAGGGACTGAGTAGATGTTTTTTCAAAGATGTACAAATGTCCAACAGGTACATAATAATATGCCTCAAACCTCTAACTTTCAGAAAAATGCAAACAAAACCGTAACAAACTATCAACTCATATTTGTTACAGTGGCTATTATCAAGACAAGAGTGTCAGTGACCTGGAGAAAGGGAACCTTTGTACACTGTCAGGTAAGTCACTATAGAAAATGGCACAAATGTTCCTCACAAATTAAAAATGTAAATACCATTTGATCCAGCCTAGAGACTAATCAGTAATACTGTATTCTATATTTCAAAAAAACTATAAATAGATCTTATATATTCTCTGTGCATATCAGAAATAATAATTATGTGGCATGACAGAGGTGTTAGCTTAAACACTGGTAGTAATATTATAATATAAAAGGGCATCAAATCACTTTGTACACATTAAATGAATACAATGCTGTATCTTTTTAATATCTTAAAGATTAGTTTTTAATATCTTTCTGAAAGAAATATAGAAATATGAGTCACAAATGAACTTTAAAAATTTTAGTACCTTTATTAAAAATGTAATGAGTTAAGTATGATACTATGTTTCACTTAACCTATTTTATCCAAAATATTATCATTCTAACATACAATCAATATTAAAAACATAGTGATAAAAAAATAAGTCCTCCACCATAGAATCGAACATAATAGAAATTTCATGAAACTAAGGAGAGAGAGAGGAAGAATGTCTGAATCAAGCTTCATGCACCAATTAGCACTGATTCCAAAAAAAAACCCTTTAAAACAAGAACACTACTGAAAATGTGAAGAATGAAAATCTGTAAAACTACCTTATTGGGATCCCCTGAAAGTGGAATAAATCTTTTCTTGTATGTTTATGGATGCTATCCTGAATTCTCCAAACTCCCTGAAAAATTCAAATTTAACTTTGTTTATTTAGGCTTCATCACTGTTTAGATCCATTCAATGATTCAATATTAGTCTTTAACTTGTCAAATTTCCTAAGTAAATTTTCTGTTTTGAAAGTTGACTCATAAAATTTATATATTTTATGTTTCTTTACTTCCAATTCTACTCCCAAAGCATCAGTTGACTATTTGATTCTTTGTTTTAAACTAACTTCATTTCTTTCTCAAATTTTGGCCATTATTTTAACAAATATGACTTAATTCAGAGCTAGAAATATCTTGATGCTTTTTTAAATTTAATTTTTATTGAAGGATAATTGCTTTACAAAAATTTGTTGTTTTCTGTCAAACTTCAACATGAATCAGCCATAGTATACAAATATCCCCTGCCTCGTGAATCTCCCTCCCATATGCCACTCTACCCCACTGCTCTAGATTGATACAAAGCCCGTTTGAGTTTCCTGAGCCACAGAGCAAATTCCCGTTAGCTATCTATTTTACATGTGGTAATATAAAAGTTTCCATGTTACTCTTCCTATAAATCTGACCCTCTCCTCCCCTCTCCCCATGTCCTTAAGTCGATTCTCTATATATTTTTTGCCACTGAGTGAGTTGGATCAGTCAAATCCAACTCTTTGTGACCCCATGGACTGTAGCCTACTAGGCCCCTCTGTCCATGGGATGTTCCAGGCAAGAATACTGGAGTGGGTTGCCATTTTCTTCTCTAGAAGATCATCCTGACCCAGGGATTAAACCCAGGTCTCCTGCATTGTAGGCAGACACTTTACCATCTGAGCCACCAAGGAAGGAGGCTTTTCTCCACTGTTGCCCTGTAAATAAACTCTGCAGTACCATTTTTCTAGATTCCATACATGTGTGTAAAAATACAATATTTATCTTTCTAACTCTGTATAACAGGTTCTAGGTTTATCCACCTCATCAGAACTGATTCATATGCATTCCTTTTTATGACTAATATTCTATTCTGTATATGTACCACAATTTCTTTATCCATTCAACTGTTGATTGCTTCCATGTTGTAGGTATAGTATATAGTGCTGCAATGAACATGTGTTTCTCAATTTTGTTTTTCTCAGGGTATATGCCTAGGAGTTGGAATTGCTGGGTTATATGGTGGTTGTATTCCTAGTTTTTTAAGGAACCTCCATACCATCTTCCATAATGGCTGTAATCAATTTAAATTCCCACCACACACTCTCTCCAGAATTTATTGTTTGTAGACCTTTTGACGATGGCCACTCTGACCGGTCTGAGGTGATATCTCATTGTAGTTTTAATTTGCATTTCTCTAATAATGAGCAATGTTGAACATCTTTTCATGTGTTTGTTAGCCATCTGTTTGTCTTCTTTGGAGAAATGTCTTTTGAAGTCTTTTCCCCACTTTTTGATTGGTTTTTTGGGTTTTCTGGCATTGAGTTGTATGAACTTCTTGTATGTTGTGGAAATTAATCCTTTGTTAGTTGTTTCATTCGCTCTTATTTTCTCCCATTCTGAGGGTTGTCTTTTCACCTTACTTTCCTCTGCTGTGAAAAAGCTATTAAGTTTAATCAGGTTCCCCTTGTTTACTTTGGTTTTTATTTCCATTACTCTAGATGGTAGGTCATATCAGGTCTCACTTGGACTTAAGTCATCAAGTGTTCTGTCTATGTTTTCCTCTAAGAGTTTAATAGTTTCTGGTCTTACATTTAGGTCTTTAATCAATTTTCAGTTTATCTTTGTGTATAGTATTGGGAAATGTTTTAATTTCATTCTTTAAGAGACAGCTGTCCAGTTTTACCAGCATCATTTATTGAACAGGCTGTCTTTGCCCCATTGTGTATTCTTGCCTGTTTTGTCAAATATAAGGCACCCATAAGTGCATGGGTTTCTTTCTGGGCTTTCTATCTTGTTCCATTGGTCCATATTAATGTTTCTGTGACAGCACCATACTGTCTTGATTACTGTAGCTTTGTAGTATAATCTGAAGTCAGGAAGGTTGATTCCTCTGGCTCCATTCTTCTTCCTGAAGACTGCTTGGGCTATTTGGGGTCTTTTGCATTTCCATATGAATTGTGAAATTTTTTGTTCTAGTTCTATGAAAAATGTCATCAGTAACTTGATAGAGATCACACTGAATCTGTAGATTGCATTTGGTAGTATAGCCATTTTCACAATGTTGATTCTTCCTACACAGGAACATGGAATCTCTCTCAATCTTTTTATGTCATCTTTGATATTTTTCATTACAGTCTTAGAATGTTCTGTGTACAGTCTTTTTCTCTCCTTAGGTAAGTTTATTCCTATATATTTAATTTTTTTTTGCAATAGTGAATTGGATTGATACCTTAATTTCTCTTTCTTATTTTTCATTGTTACTATATAGAAATGCAAGTGATTTCATTATATTGATTTTGCATCTTGCAGTTTTGCTAAATACAATGATTAGCTCTAGTAATTTCTGATAATATCTTTAGGGTTTTCTATGTTCAGTGTCATGTCATCTGAAAACAGTGAGAGCTTTGATTCTTCTTTGCCACTCTGGATTCCTTTTACTTATTTTTCTTCTCTGATTGATCTAGCTAGGACTTCCAGAAAAATATTGAATAACAGTGGTAAAAGTAGACACCCTTCTCTTGTTCCTGATCTTAGGGGGAATACTTTCAGTTTTCACCACTGAGATTAATGTTTGCTGTAGGCTTATCATATATGGTCTTTACTATGGATCCTTCAATGCACATTTTTTGAACAGTTTTAATCATAAATGGGTGAATTTTTTCAAAGGTTTTTCTGCATCTACTGAGATGATCATATGATTCTTATCTTTCAGTTTGTTAATATGGTGTTCAGTTCAGTCACTCAGTCGTGTCTGACCCTTTGTGACCCCATGAATCGCAGCACACCAGGCCTCCCTGTCCATCACCTACTCCCAGAGTTCACTCAGACTCATGTCCATCGAGTCAGTGATGCCATCCAGCCATCTCATCCTCGGTCGTCCCCTTCTCCTCGTGCCCCCAGTCCCTCCCAGCATCAGAGTCTTTTCCAATGAGTCAACTCTTCGCATGAGGTGGCCAAAGTACTGGAGTTTCAGCTTTAGCATCATTCCTTCCAAAGAAATCCCAGGGCTGATCTCCTTCAGAATGGACTGGTTGGATCTTCTTGCAGTCCAAGGAACTCTCAAGAGTCTTCTCCAATACCACAGTTCAAAAGCATCAATTCTTCCGTGCTCAGCTTTCTTCACAGTCCAACTCTCACATCCACACATGACCAATGGAAAAGCCATAGCCTTGACTAGACGGACCTTTATTGGCAAAGTAATACCTCTGCTTTTGAATATGCTATCTAGGTTGGTCATAACTTTCCTTCCAAGGAGTAAGCATCTTTTAATTTCATGGCTGCAGTCACCATCTGCAGTGATTTTGGAGTCCCCAAAAATAAAGTCTTCAAGGCTGCAGTCACCATCTGCAGTGATTTTGGAGCCCCCAAAAATAAAGTCTGACACTGTTTCCTCTGCTTCCCCATCTATTTCCTGTGAAGTGATGGGACCAGATGTCATGATCTTAGTTTTCTGAATGTTGAGCTTTAAGCCAACTTTTTTCACTCTCCTCTTTCACTTTAAGCATATAATAATTAAAATAATGGAATATACACATATACAAATACTCCCATGAGCAAAGTCAACACAGTCAAAGTAAAATAAAGTACAGAAGATTTATTGGTGAATGAAAGAAATCAAAATTTATATTTCCCAGCTTAGAATAAAACTACTTAGAATAAAACTAAAGCACAAACTGGAAAAGAGAACTAAAGCAAAAAGGTAAGTGGGGAATAACACAATGAAAACAATAGTAACAAATATGGTAAGAGGAAAGGAAAGAAAGAAGACCTAAGGAAAGTTAAATAGAGATAAATGAAGGTTTATATATATTAAAGATTCTTCAGCGCTCAGCTTCCTTTATAGTACAACTCTCATATCCATACATGACTATTGGAAAAACCATAGTTTTGACTAGATGGACATTTGTTGGCAAAATAATGTCTCCATTTTTTAATAAGCTGTCTAGGTTGGTCACAGTTTTTCTTCCAAGGAGCAAGTGGTTCTTAATTTCATGGCTGCAGTCATCATCCGTAGTGATTTTGGAGCCCCCAAAAAATTATGTCACAGTTTCCACTGTTTCTCCATCTATTTGCCATGAAGTGATGGGACCAGATGCCATGAATTTAGTTTTATGAATGTTGAGTTTTAATCCAGCATTTTCACTCTCCTCTTTCCCTTTCATCAAGAAGCTCTTTAGTTCTTCACTTTCTGCCATAAGGGTGGTATCATCTGCATATCTAGGGTTATTGATATTTCTCACAGCAACCTTGATTCCAGCTTGTGTTTCAACCAGTCCAGCATTTCTCATGACTTACTCTGCATATAAGTTAAATAAGAGGGTGACAATATACAGTGTTGACATACTCCTCTCCCGAATTGGAACCAGTCTGTTGTTTCATGTCCAGTTCTAACTGTTTCTTCTTGACCTGCATACAGATATCTCAGGGGGCAGGTCAGGTGGTCCGGTACACCCACCTCTTTAAGAATTTTCCAGTTTGTTGTGATCTACATAGTCAAAGGCTTTGGCATAGTCAAAGAAGCAGTAGTAGATGTTTTTCTGGAACTCCTTGCTTTTTCGATGATCCAGTGGATGTTGGCAATTTGATCTCTGGTTCCTCTACCTTTTCTACAACCAGCTTGAACATCTGGAACTTCCTTGGTCACATACTGTTGAATCCTAGCTTGGAGAATTTTGAGCATTACTTTGCTAGCATGTGAGATGAGTGCATTTGTGCAGCAGATTGAGCATTCTTTGGCATTGCCTTTCTTCGGGATTGGACTTTTCTGGTGGCTCAGACAGTAAAGCATCTGTCTACAATGCCGGAGACCCGGGTTCAATCCCTGGGTCCCCTGGAGAAGGAAATGGCAACCCACTCCAGTACTATTGCCTGGAAAATCCCATGGACAGAGAAGTCTCATAGGCTACAGTCTATGGGGTCGCAAAAAGTAGGACACAACTGAGTGACTCCACTTTTCTTTGGGATTGGAATAAAAAGTGACCTTTTCCAGTCCTGTGGCCATGCTAAGTTTTCCAAATTTGCTAGCATATTGACTGCAACACTTTCACAGCATCATCTTTTAGGATTTGTAATAGCTCAACTGGAATTCCACCACCTCCACTAGTTTTGTTTGTAGTGATGCTTCCTAAGGCCCACTTGAGTTTGCATTCCAGGATGTCTGACTCTAGATGAGTAATCACACCATCAATATTATCTGGGTCATGAAGATCTTTTTTGTATAGTTCTTCTGTGTATTTTTGCAACCTCTTCTTAATATCTTCTTCTTTTAGGTCCATACCATTTCTGCCCTTTATTGTGTCCATCTTTGCATGAAATCCCCAAGACAAAGAAATTCAAAAAGGCAAAATGGTTGTCTGAGTTGGCCTTACACACAGCTAAGAAAAGAAGAGAATCAAAAGGCAAAAGAGCAAAGCAAAGTTAATCCCATCTGGATGCAGAATTCCAAAAACTAACAAGCAGAGATTAAAACAAACAAACAAACACCTTCCTCACTGATCAATGCAAAGAAATAGAGGAAAACACTGCACAAATAGAGGAAATGCAAGGAAACAGAGGAAAAAAAATAGAATGGGAAAGACTAGAGATCTCTTCCAGTAAATTAGAGATACCGAGGGAATTTTTCATGCAAAGATGGGCACAATAAAAGACCTATAATGTTACATTATAATAATTGTTAAAATAGAAAAATGCCCTAGATTTCCTGATCTACTTATTTAAAAATCTGCCCCCCCCCCATATTCTTTTCCTCTTATGAACTTTACTGTTTGTGCACATTCTTGTTTACATTCAGTACTTTAGTTTCTCTCAGTTAGCATTTTCTAAGGATCTCATCTATGGGAGATGATATTATATAGTGAAATAAAACACAGCCTTGTTTTGTCAAGGCTTGCCATTTAACATTATACATGTACAGTAAACTGAATACATTTTCATGAGTACGAAAAATATTTTATGATCTTTGAAACTAAAAGATAAACAATTCTGCTTGTGGAAAACGTAGACATCTCTAGGCAAGTATACTTGAAATTAACATTGAATAATGAATAGTCACTGCTAGGAGACAAGAAGAGTTAGCTCCTATCACCAATGACTACTATGAATCTGACACAGATGACAAATCAGAGTTAGCTCTGTATATTTTTATCTTTCTGCCAATAAAATTAATTAATACTGGCTCTCACCTAGAGAACTTATAAGCCATTGTGACAAAATTTTAATATTTCCACCTTAAATTTCCTTATACCCAAAATTTGAGTAACATAGTTTACCTCGGTGATATTTAGAAAAATACTGGAAGTTAATACCATCATGATATTTCAGATGTCTATCCCATTAGTCATTTTGGCTATTAATCTCTGAAGTTTTATTGAAAATGATCATTATATTGGTATGCATGTGTGTCTGTATTTCTTTTTTCCTGTCTAAAATTTTTCTTAACACCTTGGGGATATGTGAACATTTGCACAATTATTCAAGTTTGTTAAGTTTTGCTTTCATAATGTAGTATGATTTTTAACATTTATAGAATTGACTTCAAAAATGTCACATTATGCTTATGAGAAGTATACAAATCCATATTCTTTTAAAATTAACATATTAGGCAAGGAGATCCAACCTGTCCATTCTGTAGGATATCAGCCCTGGGATTTCTTTGGAAGGAATGATGCTAAAGCTGAAATTCCAGTACTTTGGCCACCTCATGTAAACAGTTGACTCACTGGAAAAGACTCTGATGCTGGAAGGGATTGGGGGCAGGAGGAGAAGGTGACGACAGAGGATGAAATGGCTGGATGGTATTACTGACTCACTGGACGTGAGTCTGAGTGAACTCTGGGAGTTGGTGATGGACAGGGAGGCCTGACGTGCTGCAATTCATGGGGTCGCAAAGAGTGGGACACGACTGTGCCACTGAACTGAACTGATGTGGGTGTCACTAGTATCTTCCTCGTTTTTCTATTTCAAAGTATAATAAAATATGATAATGAAAGTAAAATATGGTCTTTTCTTTAAAAACTTTGACTTAACCTCATTTATATCTTTGGGAAATTGTATTATAGTTATTCAGCAAACATATTCTCCTCTACACCTCTCTGTTGAAATGGGGCATATTACCATGACACACTCATTTTTAGCTAACAAAATGTTAACCAGTTGGTACAAGCAGACTGATTAAACACACCTATATCAACTAACAAGCTCCTTGTGCATTTGTGATCCTCCATGAGAAGAATAGAATTAGAGTCTGATTCTCACCTGAGGAGAATTTAGAGATAAGAATGTTAGATGGAGATGAGAATCCAACACATAATTTGGACGTTCAGCTTAGAAGGAAGCAGTTCCAGCTGACTTGCCTACTAGTGAATGAGAAAAAGCGTATATATATTCTATCCTTGAAATAAAAGGGATTTTTCAACTCACTGAATTTTACAATATTCTACCACACAGCATTTTCACAGCAACAGTTAATTAATACTGGCTCTTATTTTTTACCCAAATTACATATTACCAATTTCATCTGTTACTCTGGTAGACCAAAAATATTAATGCAAGTGTTGATATACAGGAAGTACATAGTAGATAAGGACTTCCCCAGTGGCTCAGTGGTAAAGAATCAGCCTGCCCATGCCACAGACATGGATTCAATCCATGGATAGGGAACATCCCCTGGAAAGGAAATGGCAACCTACTCTAGGATTCTTGCCTGGAGAATTCCATGGGTAGAAGAACTTCGAGGGCTACAGTCCATGGGGTCGCAAAGTCAGACACATTAGTGTCTGAACAACAGCACAACATAGTAGACACAATTAGACCTTGGAGTGCCTAGAGCCTGACAACACTATCTCCTCTCAGCAACAACACTCTTGTTTTTCTCTAACATCTCTTCCTTTTATCTTTTTAAACCTCAGGAGTTATTCCACCTAGTAAGGTGCTACTTCCTTATTGCTATCAATTTTTAGGAATGATGGAACTCCTTTTCAGGAAAAAAAAAAATAGAAATCTACTATACTATTATACTATTTTACATGTAGCAAGATGATTTTATCCTCTTGTTGTGTTCTTCAGAGCATTAGAAAATGCACATAATATATCTGACATGGGTTTATTTTACTACTGTGTGTGTGTGTGCACAGACATGTGTATGATATTCAATAAAACTGTTCTGTAAAGTTTAAAGTAACTACATTTCTATTTCAATGTCATTGGCTAGAAATTGGTTATTATCAATAATCTCTATGTCTAACCATATTCTATACCTTTAATTCCTTTCAGAATTAAGTGCTAATTCAGCTTTTAGATATAGCATACATTTAACCTTTTATAATATTATTGCAGTTGGAATCTGACAGCTATTAAAGATCTCATCCCAGATGAAGGCAAGCAAAACAATGTTCTGCTTGCTTCATCTCACATACTGTGAACACAGTAGTGTCCATTACATAATCTATTTAGTGCGATATTTTTTTCTTTTTTTATGCTTTTTGATGATTTTGCTGTTTAAAATTTCACCAGTTGAAGTGCTGAAGTGCTGTCCTGTATTACTAACTGCAAGAAGGCTGCGATATACCCATTAACATAAGTAGCAAGAATTTAACGTTTTGCCACTTTTGCTATTGGTGCAGCTTACATTTCCATTCCAATTACATGTTGTTAGAATTAATCTGTTGTAGTTTATAACATAACCTTTTGAGTAGTCCACCTACCATGGATGATTTCAAACTGTAGGCAAATGAACTGAGTAACAGTAAGTAATTAATACCATGGTCCTTCCATAAGCAATTAAAAAATAGAAATATCAACAGTATAGTTGAATCAGTATTAGAATATTTAACAAGTATTTATAGATTTTCTAAATCCATGATTAGATGCAAAACAACAAATGTAAGAATTAAAATGTTTTGATTAATGAAATAAAACTATAATGAAAATGTTTATACTACAAAAACTATAATTTTATGATGGCAGATATGGCAAGCTAAAATAGAAGAAAACTATGCTTATTAAAAATTGTGTGATTTTTAAAATTTCTTAGGCTACCATAGTTTTTCCTATTCAATTTAATCAACTTGAAGGCTTCCTGCTTCCATTTTAATTAGAATTAAATAATGTTTCTATTGTTACAAAGAATTTGTATATGGAACAATCAGCTTTTTTATTGTTAATAGATTTGGAGTTTTATGAAAGCATTTGTTTAGTAAATCAATGGGATTACAAGTTCTGTGCCTGGTGGTGAACCATTTGAGTAGTTTTTTTTTTTTCTTTTTCTTTTTCTTGGCACAATCATAATTCCCAGCCGTGATTTCAAACAGCTTCAAGAATATAGCACTCTTAGGACTTCAATTAATATTTCCTTTACAAATATACAGCAACTAAAAGGAAATTATGTGGCAAAGTGCCATGTAAGGATTCTAGACACACAGATTAGATGGATAGATACATAGATGTGCTGGATAGATATATAAATGAATGTCTGATATCAGTTCAGTTCAGTTCAGTTCAGTCGCTCAGTCGTGTCCGACTCTTTGCGACCCCATGAATCGCAGCACGCCAGGCCTCCCTGTCCATCACCATCTCTCGGAGTTCACTCAGACTCACATCCATTGAGTCAGTGATGCCATCCAGCCATCTCATCCTCGGTCGTCCCCTTCTCCTCCTGCCCCCAATCCCTCCCAGCATCAGAGTCTTTTCCAATGAGTCAACTCTTCGCATGAGGTGGCCAAAGTACTGGAGTTTCAGCTTTA
>SJYT01070502.1:721344-737444 GCA_006410635.1 Cephalophus harveyi | reverse complement strand
GCAGGGCAAAGACTAATAGAGATTTGCCAAGAAAATGCACTGGTCATAACAAACACCCTCTTCCAACACCACAAGAGAAGACTCTACACATGGACATCACCAGATGGTCAACACCGAAATCAGATTGATTATATTCTATGCAGCCAAAGATGGAGAAACTCTATACAGTCAACAAAAACAAGACCAGGAGCTGACTGTGGCTCAGATCATGAACTCCTTATTACCAAATTCAGGCTTAAAATGAAGAAAGTAGGGAAAACTGCTAAACCATTCAGGTATGACATAAATCAAATCCCTTATGACTATACAGTGGAAGTGAGGAATAGATTTAAGGGCCTAGATCTGATAGATAGACTGCCTGATGAACTATGGAATGAGGTTTGTGACACTGTATGGGAGACAGGGATCAAGACCATCCCCCTGGAAAAGAAATGCAAAAAAGCAAAATGGCTGTCTGGGGAGGCCTTACAAATAGCTGTGAAGAGAAGAGAGGCGAAAAGCAAAGGAGAAAAGGAAAGATATAAGCATCTGAATGCAGAGTTCCAAAGAATAGCAAGAAGCAAGAAGAGATAAAAAAGCCTTCTTCAGCTATCAATGCAAAGAAATAGAGGAAAAGAACAGAATGGGAAAGACTAGAGACCTTTTCAAGAAAATTAGAGATACCAAGGGAACATTTCATGCAAGGATGGGCTTGATAAAGGACAGAAATGGTCTGGACCTAACAGAAGCAGAAGATATTAAGAAGAGGTGGCAAGAATACACGGAAGAACTATACAAAAAAGATCTTCACGACCCAGATAATCATGATGATGTGATCACTCATCTAGAGCCAGACATCTTGGAATGTGACATCAAGAGGGCCTTAGAAAGCATCACTACAAACAAAGCTAGTGGAAATGATGAAATCCAGTTGAGCTGTTTCAAATCCTGAAAGATGATGCTGTGAAAGTGCTGCACTCAATCTGCCAGCAAGTTTGGAAAACTCAGCAGTGGCCACAGAACTGGAAAAGGTCAGTTTTCATTCCAATTCCAAAGAAAGGCAATGCCAAAGAATGCTCAAACTACCACACAATTGCACTCACCTCACACGCTAGTAAAGTAATGCTCAAAATTCTCCAAGCCAGGCTTCAGCAATACGTGAACCGTGAACTCCCTGATGTTCACGCTGGTTTTAGAAAAGCCAGAGGAACCAGAGATCAAATTGCCAACATCTAGTGGATCATGGAAAAAGCAAGAGAGTTCCAAAAAAACATCTATTCCTGCTTTATTGACTATGCCTTTGACTATGTGGATCACAATAAACTGTGGAAAATTCTGAAAGAGATGGGAATACCAGACGACCTGACCTGCCTCTTGAGAAATCTGTATGCAGGTCAGGAAGCAACAGTTAGAACTGGACATGGAACAACAGACTGGTTCCAAATAGGAAAAGGAGTATGTCAAGGCTGTTTATTGTCCCCCTGCTTATTTAACTTTTATGCAGAGTACATCATGAGAAACGCTGGACTGGAAGAAACACAAGCTGGAATGAAGACTGCAGGGAGAAATATCAATAACCTCAGATATGCAGATGACACCACCCTTATGGCAGAAAGTGAAAAGGAGCTAAAAAGCCTCTTGATCAAAGTGAAGGAGGAGAGTGAAAAAGTTGGCTTAAAGCTCAACATTCAGAAAACTAAGATTATGGCATCTGGTCCCATCACTTCATGGGAAATAGATGGGGAAACAGGGGAAACAGTGGCTGACTTTATTTTTGGGGGCTCCAAAATCACTGCAGATGGTGTCTGCAGCCATGAAATTAAAAGACGCTTACTCCTTGGAAGGAAAGTTATGACCAACCTAGATAGCATATTCGAAAGCAGAGACGTTACTTTGCCAACAAAGGTCTGTCTAGTCAAGGCTATGGTTTTTCCTGTCGTCATGTATGGATGCGAGAGTTCGACTATGAAAAAAGCTGAGTGCCGAGGAATTGATGCTTTTGAACTGTGGTGTTGGAGAAGACTCTTGAGAGTCCCTTGGACTGTAAGGAGATCCAACCAGTCCATTCTAAAGGAGATCAGTCCTGGGTGTTCTTTGGAAGGACTGGTGCTAAAGCTGAAACTCCAGTTCTTTGGTCACCTCATGCGAAGAGTTGACTCATTGGAAAAGACTTTGATGCTGGGAGGGATTGGGGGCAGGAGGAAAAGGGGACGACAGAGGATGAGATGGTTAGATGGCATCACTGACTCGATGGACGTGATTTTGAGTGAACTCAGGGAGATGGTGATGGACAGAGAGGCCTGACATGGTGCAGTTCATGGGGTCGCAAAGAATCGGACATGACTGAGCAACTGAACTGAACTTAACTGAATACTTACTAAAGTACTATTACATGCAAGGATTTGTCATATGCATAAAGGATTTAAATTTTTCCCACCCTCTTAAAAGTTGATGAGACAAATATTAAACAATGAACACATTTACACTCTCTTCCTCTATGTTTACAGTGTTTCCTATCTAATCCATGCAGTCGTAATTGTCTTACACTTGAATTCTTTAGAATCTGGTAGGAAATCAATATATAAACATTCTATATTGCCTCACAATTTTTTAAGATAAAAACATCACTAAAAGTTCACATCACTCTACCAATACTATTTATCTTCACGCTACTTTACAATTCTGCCACCATTATCTAGACTAGTCTGCTGGAGAAGAGGAAATGATATTTCACTTGACTGTATCACCCAAACTGACAGTCATTCTAATTATACAAGACCTCTGAATAGGATAGGAATTTCCCAAATTACGTGGCAGCAGAACACAGATGAACAGACAAGCCCATCAATGATGAAGCAGCTCAAAGGGTGAAGACTCTGTCTGCAGGGCAGGAGTCCTGGGTTTGATCCCTGGGTTGGGAAGATCCTCTGGAGAAGGGAATGGCAATACACTCCAGTTTTCTTATCTGGAGAATCCCAGAGACAGAGAAGCCTGGCAGGCTACAGGGCTACAGTCCATGGGATTGCAGAATTGGACACGACGGAGTGACTAATACTGCTACTATAAGGTTGGGCAAGGTGCCAACAGAATACCCACATGACACATAGGTATGTGGATGATTTTTAAAAATGTTTTTTTATAAGCAATTAATTTTGAATTTTTTTTGTGGCTCATCAAAATGCATATTAAAAAAGAATCACATTATCTGAAGTTTATGACATTTCTTACTGGCACAACTTATGATTGCATTCTGTTTTTAATAACAGCATATTATTTGAATCTATTAATATATGTATCACTCAGTGGTTATTTTAATGAAAGAAAAAGATTTCCCTTGATTAAAATCTGACAGACAGTTATCCAACCATTTTACTATGTGAAGATTAATTCTGCAACTACTTGACATTTTATGATGTGTAAATTCCAATTGACCATATGATAGATACACATAAAATAAACAAATAAAAAATAGTGTAAAAACCCAACAGGAGCAAAATAAAATAGTATCCACTTGTTTGTGCCACTAACAAACTTAGCAGACAGTGTTTAAAATATTTCTACATCTTCAGTCTGACAAAGGTCATCTGCAAAATTCTCACAGCTAACATCATTCTTAAGGAATGAAAACTGAGAGCAACCCCTCCAAGATAAGGAAAAAGACAAAAATATTCACTCTTACCACTTCTATTCAACAGCATACTCAAGTTCTAGAGAAGGCAGTTAGGCAAGAAAAAAATCCATACTGGCACAGAAGACATTATCTGTTTCTAGTTGCAGATGACATATTCTTTTATGTTGAAATTCCTAAGAATTAAAAAAAGGAAAAGGTCTAATAAACATGTTCAGCCAGTTTACAGAACACAAGATTGGCATTAAAATAAACTATATTTCTAGACACTAGCAATGATCCATCTAAAAATTAAACTAAAAATTTCACCTGAAAGAATGTCAAAATAATATAATAATTGGGAATAAATTTAACAAAAGAAGTATGAAATGTTAACACTGAAAACTACAACATAACACTGAATAAGTTACAGATGTGGATATACAGAAATGCATTTCATGTTATTCCATGGAAAAATGATATAATA
This sequence comes from Cephalophus harveyi, assembly GCA_006410635.1. NCBI lineage: Eukaryota > Metazoa > Chordata > Mammalia > Artiodactyla > Bovidae > Cephalophus > Cephalophus harveyi. Next base: position 733,371 of record SJYT01070502.1, on the reverse strand, counting down.
TTGTCTTAGTTCATTTGGGCTGTCATAACAAAATATCAAAGGCTGGATAGCTTATAAATGATAAAATTTTATTTCTCACAATTCTGGAAGCTGAGGAGTTCAAACAAAGTGTGCTGACAGATCTTATTTTTGATGAGACTCTGCTTCCTAGAAGGCTGGCAGTCATTTCACTGTAACCTCCCAAGGTAAAAGAGGCAAGAAAACTTTCACAGGATTTTTTTATAAGGGCACTAATTCCATTCATGAGGGCTCCATCCTCATGATCTAATTAACTCTCCAAGGCTATACCTCCTAATTCTGTACATTTGATAGCTGGGTTTTAACATATGAATGTTGGAAGAATACAAACATTCAGATTATGGCAATTGATAAAAACATATTGCAGCAATATTCCTCCAATTGATATAGAGATTCAAAGCATTCTCTATCAAACTGTCAATTCCTTTATTTTTCCATATCAATTTTTCCTACAATTCATGTAGTAATGTAAGTATCCCAACACAATAAAAATAATCTTAAAAAGAATGATGTGGGCAGATTCAAACTTTTCAACTTTAAATTTTATTGCAAAGCTACAATAATCAAAGCACTCTGGTGCTGTCAAAAAGATAGGCACATAAACTAATAAAATATAACTGAGAATTCATATACATATATTGTCAACGTTGATTTTCAAGAAGCTATTACAATGGGGAAACAATAATGTTTATAACAGTGGTAATAGGATAACTGGATATTCTATCTCACAACATATACAAAATAAGTAATGTTAAGACTTCTATCTCATATTATCTCATGCTATATACAAAAAGTAACTCAAAATGGATCAAAGACCTAAATGCAAGCGCTAAAACTATAAAGATCTTAGAAGACATAAGGCAAAAGTTTTTGTAACCTTGTATTATGTTCTAGATTCTTAGATATGACACCAAAATCCCAAGTAGCAAAAAAAAAAGAAAGAAATTTTACTTCATCAAACTTTACTAGGCTTCAAAGTTCACCAACGAGTTTAAAAAAAAAAGTACAAGTGGGAGAAAATATTTGCAATTAATATAGACAAAAAACTAGTATCCAGCATATATGAAGACTTACAACTCAATAATAAAATGATAAAAACCCAAACAAAAATGGGCAAAAAATATGGATAAACATTTTTCCAAAGAAGATAATCAAATGGCCAACAAACACATGAAAAGCAGCTCAACCTTATTTTTTCAGAAAAAACAAGTCAAAATAGCAATGAGATATCACTTTACAAAGAAGATGGGTAAACACAAGTGTTGGCAAGTGTATGCAGAAATTTTAACAATCATATATTGCTTATGGGAGTGTAAAATGGTACAAATGTTTTGGAAAATAGTATAGGTGTTTCTCAGAGTCAAATAAAGAGCTATAACTGTGTAACACAGAAACCTGACTCTCAGATATATACTCAGAACTGAAACAAAAAGTGGTACATGAATGTTTATAGTATATTATGCATAATGTCCCCAAATTAGCACAACCCAAATGTCCATCAACAGATGAATGGATTAACATAATATGGTATATCCATATAATAAAACATCATCTACTTTAAAAAAAAAAAGTACTGATACAACAAATGAAACTTTTTTAAACATTATGCTAGGTGAAAGAATCCAGACACAAAATGCCATAGATTTTATGAGTCCATTTATATGAAATTTTGAGACTGGACAAACCCATAGATACGTAAAGCACAGTAAGTGATTGTCAGGGCCTGGAAGAAAGAACAGAGATTGCTAATGCGTACTGAGTTTCTTTTGGAGGGAGGTAATGAAACTATTCTGGAAGTAGAGGTAAAGATTTCACACACTTTCAATATATTCAGATCAGTTAGGTCGCTCAGTCATGACTCTTTGCGACCCCATGAATCGCAGAACACCAGGCCGCCCTGTCCATCACCAACTCCTGGAGTTTACCGAAACTCATGCCCATCGAGTTGGTGATGCCATTCAACCACCTCATCCTCTGTAGTTCCCTTCTCCTTTTGCCCTCATCTTTCCAAGCATCAGGGTCTTTTCAAATGAGTCAGCTCTTCGCATCAGGTGGCCAAAGTATGGGAGTTTCAGCTACAACATCAATTCTTCCAATGAACACCCAGGAATGATCTCCTTTAGGATCGACTGGTTAATCTCCTTGCAGTCCAAGGGACTCTCAAGAGTCTTCTCCAACACCACAGTTCAAAAGCATCAATTCTTCAGTACTCAGCTTTCTGTATAGTCCAACTCTTACTGACTAATGGAAAAACCATAGCTTTGACAAGACGGATCTTTTTTGGCAAAGTAATGTCTCTGCTTTTTAATATGTTGTCTAGGTTGGTCATAACTTTCCTTCCAAGAAGTCTTTTAATTTCATGGCTGCAGTCATCATCTGTAGTAATGTTGGAGCCCCCCAAAATAAAGACTGCCACTGTTTCTACTGTTTCTCCATCTATTTGCCATGAAGTGATGGAACTGGGTGCCATGATCTTAGTTTTCTGAATGCTGAGCTTTAAGCCAACTTTTTCAGTCTCCTCTTTCACTTTCATCAAGAGGATCTTTAGTTCTTCCTCATTTTCTGCCATAAGAGTAGTGTCATCATCATATCTGAGGTTATTGATATTTCTCCCAGCAATCTTGATTCTAGATCTGCTTCCTCCAGCCCAGCGTTTCTCATGATGTACTCTGCATGTAAGTTAAATAAGCAGGGTGACAACATACAGCCGTGACGTATTCCTTTTCCTATTTGGAACCAGTCTGTTGTTCCATGCCCAGTTCTAACTGTTGCTTCCTGACCTGCACACAGGTTTCTCAAGAGACAGATGCAGTGGTCTGGTATTCCCATCTCTTGAAGAATTTTCCACAGTTTATTGTGATCCACACAGTCAAAGGCTTTGGTATAATCAATAAAGCAGAAATAGATGCTTTTCTGAGATTCTCTTTCTTTTTCAATGATCCAGTGGATGTTGGTAATTTGAACTCTGGTTCCTCTGCCTTTTCTAAAACCAGCTTAAACATCTGGAATTTCACGGTTCACGTACTGTTCAAGCCAGGCTTGGAGAATTTTTTGCATTACTTTGCTACCATGTGAGATGAGTACAGTTGTGCGATAGTTTGAGTATTCTTTGGCATTGCCTTTCTTTGGGATTGGAATGAAAACTGACCTTTTCCAGTACTGTGGCCAATGCTGAGTTTTTCAAATTTGCTGGCATATTGAGTACAGTACTTTCATAGCATCATCTTTTAGGATTTGAAATAGCTCAACTGGAATTCCATCACCTCCAATAACTTTGTTCATATTGATGCTTCTTAGGCCCATTTGACTTCACATTCCAGATATCTGTCTCTAGGTGAGTGATCACACCATCATGACTATCTGGATTGTGAAGACCTTTTTTGTACAGTTCGTCTGTGTATTCTTGCCGCCTGTTCTTAATATCGTCTGCTTCTGTTAGGTCCATACCATTTTCTTTCTTTATGGAGCCCATATTTGCATGAAATGTTCCCTTGGTATGTTTAATTTTCTTGAAGAGATCTCTAGTCTTTCCCATTCTATTGTTGAATGCCTCTCTTAACCAGAGGCAATAATTATTTAAAGTAGATATAGAGTCTTCACTATTATTCTTTTAAATATTTGTATTACATAAATTAATACCTTAAAAATATTAATATAATTGTTAATAACATTAAGCAAGCACATCATGTACAAATATATGTCTATTTTAATGGTATTAAATTGCTTCTCCAAACCATGTATATAAGAGCTTATATCTTAAAAGTTTCTCTATTCTAGATAGAGAATATACCCATGACTGCAATTGTTGTGTCACGGCCACACAAAAGGGCTACTGTGGTTGGCCAAGCAGATTGTCTAATATATAATTCTACGTTACTTTTGTCTGAGTGAAGAGCTTCATCTGGGGATGTGAACAAAGTTGACAAACACCTTTAGTCTACTTAGCTGGAGTGAAGAGGAACTAAAAAGCCTCTTGATGAAAGTGAAAGTAGAGAGTGAAAAAAGTTGGCTTGAAGCTCAACGCTCAGAAAACGAAGATCATAGCATCTGGTCCCATCACTTCATGGTAAATAGATGGGGTAACAGTGGAAATAGTGTCAGACTTTATTTTTTGGGGCTCCAAAAATCACTGCAGATGGTGACTGCAGGCATGAAATTAAAAGACGCTTACTCCTTGGAAGAAAAGTTATGACCAACCTAGATAGCATATTGAAAAGCAGAGACATTACTTTGCCAATAAAGGTCCGTCTAGTCAAGGCTATGGTTTCTCCTGTGGTCATGTATGGATGTGAGAGTTGGACTGTGAAGAAGGCTGAGCGCCAAAGAATTGATGCTTTTGAACTGTGGTGTTGGAGAAGACACTTGAGAGTCCCTTGGACTGCAAGGAGATCCAACCAGTCCATTCTGAAGGAGATCAACCCTGGGATTTCTTTGGAAGGAATGATGCTAAAGCTGAAACTCCAGTACTTTGGCCACATCATGCGAAGAGTTGACGCATTGGAAAAGACTCTGTTGCTGGGAGGGATTGGGGGCAGGAGGAGAAGGGGACGACAGAGGATGAGATGGCTGGATGGCATCACGGACTCGATTGATGTGAGTCTGGGTGAACTCCGGGAGATGGTGATGGACAGGGAGGCCTGGCATGCTGCAATTCATGGGGTCGCAAAGAGTCGGACACGACTGAGTGACTGAACTGAACTGAACTTAAAACTAGTTAGAATATCTAATTGAAAGGACTGTTTGTCTTACTATTAGAGTAGTATAAGTCGTCCAAACCCTTCAGTTCAGTTCAGTTCAGTCGCAAGCCCTTAGCTCATCAGTAAAGAATCCGCCTGCAAAGCAAGAGACACAGGAGATGTGGGTTTGATCCTTGGGTTGGGAAGATCTCCTAGAGGAGGAAATGGCAACCTACTCCAGAATTCTTGCCTCAGAAATCCTATGGATAGGGGAGTCTGGCAGGCTATAGTCCATGGGGTTCCAAAAAGTCAGACACAACTGAGTTTTGGAAGGAACATATGACTAAAGACACACAGGGTTCACTGGGGGCCACTAGTGAACCTGCGGGAGATACCAATTGTGTGCTGCTGCTGCTGCTAAGTCGCTTCAGTCGTGTCTGACTCTGTGTGACCCCATAGACAGCAGCCTACCAGGCTCTGCCATCCCTGGGTTTCTCCAGGCAAGAACACTGGAGTGGGTTGCCACAGTCCTCAGATAATACATCACTGGAGGGAGATTTTGTAGTTGTAGTAAATCTGTATAAACAAAGCAATTAAAAAACCATTATTGGAGGGTCTGATAAACTCAGGCTGGGACAAAATACTTGCCTTTGGACTAATCATTGCAAACAATGGTTGAAACTATTTTAAATAGTCCCTTATAGGGTCTCTTGGGTCAATCAACAGAGGTGGGAGATTCTGTAGCCTCAAAACAGTCTATGTTATGTATACCTTTTACCTTTACAGATTATGCAGCACAGGTGAATTATATCTATACTTTCAAATGACTGTCAAATTACAAGATTACCACGTAATATCTGAAGACAGAAAGCTCAATGTATAGCTTCCTTTAAAAGAGTGCTATATTAATCAGGCATGGTATCCTTGAGCAAAGCATTCTGATCACTTTTAAAGTATCTGAAAAGCATTTTGTTTTAAGGTTGTATTGGTTACAGAGGTTACAGTGAGTTGGCATTAGTCTTGAGAATCCAGCATGCAATAGCTCTTATTTGGGGTAGAAATACATGGATACATGGGTTTGGTGACACCATTCTTAGAAAAATGTTCACCGAAGTGAATCCACTGCATAGCTGATTTCAAAAGCTGAGGTAAACAGTGACTGGCTAGTTTTCAGAAGTAGGTTCACTAAAGTGAGTGTCACTGATTTTTTGAATAGATAGGTTTAAAAACATGCTACCTTTGACAGAGAATTCTAATGGCCATACAACTAAGATGGACTGACTAAAAAGAGTTCTTTGGTTAATGACTTCGTGCCTCCAAGACAATAGTCTTACCCTAAATAAGCTGTTGTTGTTTAATCACTATTGTTGTTAAGTAATTAGCCTCCAATTAAAATAAATAAAATTTAAAAAACTAAAATTAAAAAATAACATTAGGATAATATTGATACCATATAATCTCAAAAAGAGAACAAAATCTGAAAATTCAGGTATTTCAATAATAAGCAATGATTTGAATTATAAGAATTATTGTTAAAATGCCTGTATTATCCAAAGTACCCTACAGATATAATGCAATCTCTATCAAATTACCCATGACATTATTCTTTGACAAACTAGGAAAATAGTCCCATAATTTATTTGGACCCATAAAAGACCCATAATTGCCAAAGAAAAACTGAGGAAAGAGTACAAAGCTGGGAGGAATAACCCTCCTAAACTTTCAGTTCAGTTCAGTTGTTCAGTTGTGTCCGACTCTTTGCAACACGGTGAATCACAGCACGCCAGGCCTCCCTGTCCATCACCAACTCCCAGAGTTCACCCAAACTCATGTGAATCAAGTTGGTGATGCCATCCAGCCATCTCATCCTCTGTCATCCCCATTCTCCTCCTGCCCCTAGTCCTGAACTTTCAGTTCAATTCAGTTCAGTCGCTCAGTCGTGTCCGACTCTTTGCAACCCCATGAATCACAGCACGCCAGGCCTCCCTGTTCATCACCATCTCCTGGAGTTCACTCAGACTCACGTCCATCGAGTCCGTGATGCCATCCAGCCATCTCATCCTCGGTCGTCCCCTTCTCCTCCTGCCCCCAATCCCTCCCAGCATCAGAGCCTTTTCCAAAGAGTCAACTCTTCGCATGAGGTGGCCAAAGTACTGGAGTTTCAGCTTTAGCATCATTCCTTCCAAAGAAATCCCAGGGCTGATCTCCTTCAGAATGGACTGGTAGGTTCCTCTGCCTTTTCTAAAGCCAGCTTGAACATTAGGGAATTCACCTGAACTTTACACAATACCAAAAAGTTATAGCAATCAGAACAGTGTAGTATTGGCTCAAAACCAAACATATGAACTGATGGAAAAAAATAGGGTCCAGAATTAAGCCCACACACCAACATCAATTACCCTTTGACAAAGGAGGCAAGAATATACAAAAGAGAAAAGATGGTCTCTTCAACAAGTGGTGCTGAGAAAGCTGGACTGCAGCATGTAAACCAATGAACTTAGAACACACCCTCATACCATATACAAAAATGAACTGAAGACGGCTTAAAGACTTAAATATAAGACATGAACCTTAAAACTCTTATGAGAATGTAGGCAAAACACTCTCTGACATAAGTGGCAGTACTGTTTTCTTAGGTCAGTGTTCCAAAGTGAGAGAAATAGAAGCAAAAATAAAAAAATAAGACCTAATAAAATTCATGAGCTTTTGTTCAGCAAAGGAAACCATAAACAAAATGAAGATGACCAAAAGATTGGGAAAAATTATTTGCAAATAATGTAACCCACAAAGGCTTAATTTCCAAAATATATAAACAGCTCAAATGACAATACAAAAAAAAAAAGACAATACAATCAAAAGCAGTAGATCTAAACAGACATTTCACTAAAGATGATATACAGATGGTCAATATGCACACGAAAGGATGCTCAATGTCACAAATCATTACAGAAATGTAAATCAAAGCTATAATGAATTATCATCTAATAATGGTCAAAATGGAAACCATCAAAACATCTACAATTAATAAATGTTGGACTGTGTGTGGAGAAAAGGGAACCCTATTACACTCTTGGTGGGAATAGAAGCAGTGATAGGTTTTATTTTCTTGGGCTCCAAAATCAGCCATGGAATAAACGACGCTCCTTGGAAGAAAAGCTATGACAAACTTAGCATACTAAAAAACATTAAATTATATTAACCAAAAATTAAGAGACATTACTTTGCCTACAAAGGTCCCTACAGTAAAAGCTATGGTTTCCCCAGTGTGCTCAATTGCTAAGCCATGTCCGACTCTTTGCAACCCCTTGGACTGCAGCAGGCCGGACTTCCCTATCCATCACCAACTCTCGGAGCTTGCTCAAACTCATATCCATCGATTCAGTGATGCCATCCAATCATCTTATCCTCTGTCGACCCCTTCTCCTCCCACCCTCGATTTTTCTCAGCATCAGGGTCTCCTCCAATGAGTTGGCTGTTCACATCAGATGGCCAAAGTATTGGAGCTTCAGCCTCAGCATCAGTCACCATCTGCAGTGATTTTTGAGTGATTTTGCATATATGTATGTATATTCAGTCACACTTTTTATTGTTATAAACCGCCGTCTCTACATTGGGCTTTTGCTGTTCTGAGGAGTTTTCCTTTTTCCTTTTTTTTTCTTTTCTTTTTTCTTCCTTCTTCCTTTTTTTCTTTTCTCTTTTTTACAATCTTAACTTTTAATTTTTTAATGTATTATATTTTTTTCTACATTTCTTTCTTTGCCTTTCCTACTGTTATTTTCTCTTTGCAGTTAATTTTTAATCTATATAAATCTTCTTCATTTACCTCTATTTAACTTTGCATATCTTTTCTTTCTTTACTTTCCTCTCAAAATATTTGTTAGTTTTGTTTTCATAGCTTTATTCCTCACTTGGCACCTTGTTTTAACTTTGCTTTCTGGTTTGTGGTTTAGTTTTGTTCTTAACAGGGAATTATAATTTTTTTATTTACTTTGTTCACTGGGTCAATCTACTGTACTCTATTTTACCAGGACTGTTTTGACTTTGCTTATGTTTGTGTGTGTGTCTATATTCCATTATTTTAATTATTATATGCTATTTTTGTAACTGCCATTTGTCTGGGATTCATCTTTGATTTCTCCTTTTTGGGTATTTGCTTTAATTTCACTTAATGCCATAACAAACCATTTGTTGAATCTTCATTCCTGACCAGAGAACAAGCCCGGAGCTTTTGGAGTGGGAACACTGACACCAAGACAATAGACTACCAGAGAACTAACCCTAGGGAATTTCAAATAATGAGAACTCACACTCTGAAAACCACCTGAATAAAGACCTGGCATCATCCAGCCACCAATAGCACCCTGTGCAGGATGCCTCATCTCAACAACAAAGAAAACAAAAATACAAACCCAATCGTCCGCAGACAGTATTACCACCTCACTCACTCTTTCCCATGAGAAGGAAAACAAACAAACACAAATCTCAGCCTATACAAAGGTTGCAAAACCAACTAGACCAACCTTAGGAGGGCAAAAGCCAAAAGGAAGAAGGAATTCAACTTTGAGGCCTGGAAAAAGGAGACTCAAACACACACACATAATGAAAAGACAGAGAAATATTACACAAATGAAAGAACAAATGAGAAACACAGAAGTCCAAATAAATGAAGGGGAAATAGGCAAACTACCTGGAAAAGAATTCAGAATAATGACAGTAAAGATGATCAAAAACCTTGAAAACAAAATGGAGAAAATGCAAGAATCAAGTAACAAAGACCTAGAAGAATTAAACGATAAACATGAAGAGAGAAACAACACATTTACTGAAATTAAAAATACTCTGGAAGGAATCAAGAGCAGAATATCTGAAGCGGAAGAACAAATAATTGTGCTGGAAGATAAAATGGTGGAAATGACTTCTGAAGAGCAGAAAAAAGTAAAAAGAATGAAAAGAACTGAGGATAGTCTCAGAGACCTCTGACACAATATGAAACAAACCAATATTCAAATTATAGGGGTCAAAGAAGAGGAAGAAAAAAAGAAAGGTTATAAGAAAATTTTTGAAGAGATGATAGTTGAAAATTTCCCCAACATGGAAAAGGAAAGAGTCAATCAAGTCCAAGAGGCACAGAGTCCCATACAGGATAAACCCAAGGAGAAACACGCAGACACATACTAATCAAACTAACAAAGACTAAACACCAAGAAAGGATATTAAGAGCAGCAAGGGAGAAGCAACAAGTAACATACAAGAGAAACCCCATATGCTTAACAGCTGATCTTTCAGCAGAAACTCTGCAGGCCAGAAGGGAATGGCAAGATATATTTAAAGTACTGAAAGGGAAAAATCTACAACCAAGATTACTGTTCCCATCAAGGAGCTCATTCAATATGATGGGGGGAAAAAAAGCTTTTCAAACAAGAAATTGTCAGGAAAAATCAGCACCTCCAACCAAACTTTACAGCAAATGTAAAAAGGGCTTATATAGGCAAGAAATACAAGAGAAGGATAAAGATCTACAAAAACAACCCAAAACAATTAAGAGAATGGCAATAGGAACAGGTATATCAATAATTACTTTAAATGTAAATGTACTAAATGCTCCAACCAAAAGACACAGGCTGGCTCAATGGATACAAAAACAAGACCCATATATATGCTGTCTACAAGAACCCACTTCAGACCTAAAGAGACATATGGACTAAAAGTGAGAAAATGGAAAAATAAATTCCATGCAAATGGGAAGCAAAAGAAAGCTGGAGTAGCAATCCTCATATCAGACAAAACAGACGTTAAAATAAATTTAATTAATTAATTAAGAAGATTACAAGAGATAAGGAAAAACACTATATAATGATCAAGGGATCAATCCAAGAGGAAGACGTAACAATTGTAAATATCTATGCACCCAACATAGAAGCACCTCAATACATAAGAAAAATATTAACAGACATAAAAGCAGAAATTGACAGTAACACAACAGTAGTAGGAGACTTTAACAGCCCACTCACACCAATGGACAGATCATCAAAACATAAAATTGATAAGGAAACACAAGTATTAAATGATACATTAGATCTGATGGGTCTCAGGATATCTTCAGGACATTCATTCCAAATGCAAAAGAATACATTTCCTTCTCAAGTATACATGGAACATTCTCCAGGAAAGACAACATCTTGGGTCACAAATCACACTTCAGTAAATTTAAGAAAATTGAAATCATATCAAGCATCTTCTCTGACCACAATGCTATGAGACTAGATATCAATTACAAGAAAAAAACTGCAAGAAACACAAACACATGGGATTAAACAATATGTTTCTAAATAAACAAAAGGTTACTGAAACTCAAAAAGGAAATTAAAAAAAATCTAGAAACAAGTGACAATGAAAACTCAAAGCCTCTGGGATACAGCAAAAGCAGTTCTAAGAAGGAATTTTATAGCAATACACTCCTACCTCAAGAAACAAGAAAAACATCGAACAGACTAACTCTACACCTAAAACAACTGGAAAAAAAAAGAACAACAACAAAAAATGCAGAAATTAGTAGAAGGAAAGAAATCATAAAGATATGAGAAGAAATAAATGAAAAAGAAATGAAAGAATAGTATAAGTTAATAAAAGTAAAGGTTCTTTGAAAGATAAACAAAATTGACAATCCTTGAGCCAGACTCATCAAGAAAAAAGGGAGAATAATCAAATCAAAAATATTAGAAATGAAAAAGGAGAGGTTACAACAGGCAATGCAGAAATATAATGGATTATAACAGACAATTATGAAAATTATATGGCCATAAAATGGATAACCTTAGAAGAAATGGACAGATTCTTGGAAAAGTTCAATCTTTAAAGACTGAACCAGGAAAAAATAGAAATTATGAAAAACCCAATTAAAGCACTGAAATTGAAACTGTGATCAAACATCTCCCAAAAAACAAAAGCCCAGGACCAGACGGCTCCATCAGTTCAGTTCAGTCGCTCAGTCGTGTCCGACTCTTTGTGACCCCATGAATCGCAGCACGCCAGGCCTCCCTGTTCATCACCATCTCTCGGAGTTCACTCAGACTCACATCCATCGAGTCAGTGATGCCATCCAGCCATCTCATCCTCTGTCATCCCCTTCTCCTCCTGGCCCCAGTCCCTCCCAGCATCAGAGTCTTTTCCAATGAGTCAACTCTTCGCATGAGATGGCCAAAGTACTGGAGTTTCAGCTTTAGCATCATTCCTTCCAAAGAAATCCCAGGGTTGATCTCCTTCAGAATGGACTGGTTGGATCTCCTTGCAGTCCAAGGGACTCTCAAGAGTCTTCTCCAACACCACAGTTCAA
>SJYT01070502.1:654420-721242 GCA_006410635.1 Cephalophus harveyi | reverse complement strand
ATGAGGTGGCCAAAGTACTGGAGTTTCAGCTTTAGCATCATTCCTTCCAAAGAAATCCCAGGGTTGATCTCCTTCAGAATGGACTGGTTGGATCTCCTTGCAGTCCAAGGGACTCTCAAGAGTCTTCTCCAACACCACACTTCAAAAGCATCAATTCTTCGGCGATCAGCCTTCTTCACAGTCCAACTCTCACATCCATACATGACCACAGGAAAAACCATAGCCTTGACTAGACGGACCTTAGTCGGCAAAGTAATGTCTCTGCTTTTGAAAATGCTATCTAGGTTGGTCATAACTTTTCTTCCAAGGAGTAAGCGTCTTCTAATTTCATGGCTGCAGTCACCATCAGCAGTGATTTTGGAGCCCAAAAAAATAAAGTCTGGCACTGTTTCCACTGTTTCCCCATCTATTTCCCATGTGTAGTTGAGTAGAAAAGCCTGGCATTCCAGGGAGAAGTCTGGGCTGGAATTGTAGAGTCGATCATCAACTCGTAGATAGAAGTTGAAGTCATGGAATTCAGTCAGGCAGTTACTTAGAATGGTTTGTGTCTAGAGAAGAGAGGTCTGACAGAGGACCAGCCAGTGAGGTAGGAGGAAAACCTGAAAGAATGATGTTGTGGAAGCCAAGTAAAGAATATGTAAAGAAGGGAGGAGAGCACTGTGATATCGAATGCTGTCTCAGATAAGAGCAGAGGCATACCTGTGGGGAATTTGGCAACCTAGAGATTATTGGTAATCTTGCCATGAAATTAGAAGACGCTTACTCCTTGGAAGAAAAGCTATGACCAACCTAGATAGCATTTTCAAAAGCAGAGACATTACTTTGCCGACTAAGTTCCGTCTAGTCAAGGCTATGGCTTTTCATGTGGTCATGTATGGATGTGAGAGTTGGACTGTGAAGAAAGCTGAGCGCCGAAGAATTGATGCTTTTGAAGTGTGGTGTTGGAGAAGACTCTTGAGAGTCCCTTGGACTGCAAGGAGATCCAGCCTGTCCGTTCTGAAGGAGATCAACCCTGGGATTTCTTTGGAAGGAATGATGCTAAAGTACTTTGGCCACCTCATGCGAAGAGTTGACTCATTGGAAAAGACTCTGATGCTGGGAGGGATTGGGGGCAGGAGGAGAAGGGGACGACCGAGGATGAGATGGCTGGATGGCATCACGGACTTGATGGACGTGAGTCTGAGTGAACTCCAAGAGATGGTGATGGACAGGGAGGCCTGGCGTCCTGCGATTCATGGGGTCGCAAAGAGTCAGACACGACTGAGCGACTGAACTGAACTGAACTGAGTAGAATTACTCATTGGAATGCTGGAGACAGATGCCTGATTGTAGTGGATGAGGGAGCAAATGAGATGAAAAGCATTTCAGTTTTGTATGATGACACTGAGGTTTGGGGAGGCTATTTCTAAAAACTTCCTGTGTCCGTATTACTAAATCCTTACCTATTTGTCTTCCAATGTGGTTATATATTTTCATCAAAGCATTACAATTTTAGTGTTTTTGTACCATCATTTTAGGTAGATTTCTGTTTTCTAAAAACCGAGTTTAATGAGCATTACGAGCAATACACATACACTGCTGAATGAATGCGACTGCCTTTAAGGATCAGGTTCCTGGTCTTGGAAAGGCAGACTGACTTGACCTTGGCCTTACGATACATCAGTTTTCTCAGCTGTCAAATGAGGATAACAGGACCAGTTTAGCTCAGTGGGCGGTTGTGAGGCATGACTACTAATGAAAATAATTGTAAAACACTTTTGCAAGTTAAAGTGTGATATAAATGCTAAATAATAGTTCTTTATTGGGATGTTGTGAAAATTAGCAACATACTATCTGTTAGAGTCCTTAAGTTCCTTTTGAGAAAGGTGATATATTTTTATAAATACTATTTGCAGAGAAAATAGCTCAGGATTTGGGAAAAGGCTGTTATCCTAATAACAATAATGGAAACATGATGACACAACTTTTTATTAAAGAGATTATTGCCCAAAGGTTTATTATGCTGTCATTTTAGAGGATTCATATGACAAGAGTTTTTACCATCTTGGCTTTTTGATTCAAGTGAGGCTGTGAGGGCCACCCTACAGCAGTTAAAATGCTGACTGTTTAAAGGACTGGTGGGAGTGATTTATTATCTATATTTAAAATGTCACAGTCAATAGAACCACTCAAAAAAAGCATTGAAAAAGCATTTTAATTTATTTTAGGCTTCACCATAGAGACATTTTAATGCAGGCTTAGGTGATGGCTGCAGTTAGAATTTAAAGAGGGACATGGTGCCATTTCAGGCAAAACTGACACTCTTTGTTCCACACCTGCATCTAAATATAGAATCAGTGGCATCATTACCTGTAATGTACTTAGGAAATGCCTGAAATTTGAATCTGATGAACTAAATTTTTCTCAGCCTCTAAAGTGGCATTAACAATGGAGGAAAACTGGGATGTGATTCTTTTGATGTTTAAAAAGATAAGGGTAGTGTTTTTGTACCATCATTTTAGGTAGATTTCTGTTTTCTAAAAACCGAGTTTAATGAGCATTACGAGCAATACACATACACTGCTGAATGAATGCGACTGCCTTTAAGGATCAGGTTCCTGGTCTTGGAAAGGCAGACTGACTTGACCTTGGCCTTACGATACATCAGTTTTCTCAGCTGTCAAATGAGGATAACAGGACCAGTTTAGCTCAGTGGGCGGTTGTGAGGCATGACTACTAATGAAAATAATTGTAAAACACTTTTGCAAGTTAAAGTGTGATATAAATGCTAAATAATAGTTCTTTATTGGGATGTTGTGAAAATTAGCAACATACTATCTGTTAGAGTCCTTAAGTTCCTTTTGAGAAAGGTGATATATTTTTATAAATACTATTTGCAGAGAAAATAGCTCAGGATTTGGGAAAAGGCTGTTATCCTAATAACAATAATGGAAACATGATGACACAACTTTTTATTAAAGAGATTATTGCCCAAAGGTTTATTATGCTGTCATTTTAGAGGATTCATATGACAAGAGTTTTTACCATCTTGGCTTTTTGATTCAAGTGAGGCTGTGAGGGCCACCCTACAGCAGTTAAAATGCTGACTGTTTAAAGGACTGGTGGGAGTGATTTATTATCTATATTTAAAATGTCACAGTCAATAGAACCACTCAAAAAAAGCATTGAAAAAGCATTTTAATTTATTTTAGGCTTCACCATAGAGACATTTTAATGCAGGCTTAGGTGATGGCTGCAGTTAGAATTTAAAGAGGGACATGGTGCCATTTCAGGCAAAACTGACACTCTTTGTTCCACACCTGCATCTAAATATAGAATCAGTGGCATCATTACCTGTAATGTACTTAGGAAATGCCTGAAATTTGAATCTGATGAACTAAATTTTTCTCAGCCTCTAAAGTGGCATTAACAATGGAGGAAAACTGGGATGTGATTCTTTTGATGTTTAAAAAGATAAGGGAAATGGTTAAGCAGTAGTCTGCTCAGAACTTTACCCTGCTGACAGCTCAGTTGGGATCTTGTGTATTGGTTTTTTTTTTTCAGTGGTGGTAGTTTAGTTGCTAAGTCATGTCCAACTCTTTGTGATCCCATGTGATCCTACCAGGCTCTTCCATGGTATTTCCCAGGCAAGAATACTGGACTGGGTTGCCATTCCTTTCTCCAAGGAATCTTCCCCACCCAAGGACTGAACCTGGGTCTCCTGCATTGCAGGCAGATTCTTCACCAACTGAGCCACCAGGGAAGCCCCCGTCCCCCGCTTTTTTTTCCAGTGGGGACCTGTGTATTGCCAATTTGAAAACAAACTGCCGTGAAGTTCTTAGCTTTATGTAGGTTGGAATTTTTTTTTTTTTGGAATTTCAGTTCCACAATCCATTACCTCTTTGTATCAAGGGCAAGTAAAGGGTTTAGGTTTCTGTTCCTCTCTGATGGGAAGCCTGTACTAGTGTACTTGTTTAGCCACACCCAGACATTATTTGCTTTATTTCTGCATTTGGTGTTTGGAAAGGGAGTTCCTGAATGGTCTGCTTCCCCAGCAAAGACATTTGAGGAAGTAAGCTTTCTTTCTTGGAGAAGATTTACTTATGAGGTTGTATTTAGGCATTCTGCTACTTGCTTCCATCATCTGCTTTGCTCAGTGTAAACTCAGGGATTGGCTTCAGATTCATAGGTAAAGGTTCATCTTAAATTCTTATTTTAGTTCCTTCGAATTCGATTTGTGGTTGACCTACAGGTACCCATTCTACTTAACTGTTTCTTTCCCAGAGTAGGTATTTCACACAGCTTCTATTTTCCCTTTTGGTTGTTTCTGCTTCTCACTGACATGTATAAGTTCTCTTTATTTTGTGGCCAATTCTTTATCGTAAATGCTGCAGGTATTCTTTAAGACTGTGTATAAGAGGTAAGAAAGCAGGCTATTGCATCAAATGCTTATCCCAGATGATATTTGGTTCAAATGTTTGCCTTGGTTATTTGAGCAATGGTAAGCTTCTTTTGTCTCTCTCCTTCCAAAGACGCATAGAAAAGCTCCTTCTGTCTGAAGTAAAGTGTTGGCTCTGTGTTGGTTATAATTTGCTTTTTCTGGCTGGCAGAGCTTTCTTTTTGTTTTCTGTCTTCTGACAGATTATAGGATTGTGGGGAAACAGCGTCCAGGGCTTTTTCAGGAACTGTGCCATTTTATCTACAGGAGAAGCCATTGGCTTTGGCACTAGAGGAGAATTGGCTGTGCATTTAAAGATGCCAAATCATGCTTGATTCACAAGTTTGCTGTCTCATTTTGTGTATGTGTATGAAACTTTTTTTCAGGATGTTGGCTTTTACTTTTTCTACCATGTGCTGTGCTCCATCAGTATGAGAAATCAACAACTTGTTCCTTCTCTCCAACTCTCCTCCCCCAATACACACAATCCAGACATCCCAAACCATAGCAAAAGATGCAGCAGTCATTTTGAGGATTAGGGAAAAATACACCACACAAAAGTTTCCATTGCCCTTTTGGTGACTTTGAGTTTTAATTCTGCTTTATCAGCTGAAGTTTTTGTCTTTCTTATGTAGGCTTAAATTATTTAGATGGGGAAATGATTTGCGAACCAAGATGTCTCTCTACAGAGGCTTTCCACAAGCATTGATGGAAGCTAATTTTCAGAGTATTCTGTTTCCTAATTTGGGGAACTTAATTTGTGAAGACAGAACACATTTAGGAAACTTGTACTTATTTATCCTTGACATACTCTTTTCACGGGGTGTAGTGTAATTTATCCTGATTTCAAATAAGAATTTTTATAATCCTGTAAGCAATCTTAACTCCAACTGTATTTGTTACCTTCATGCTTTTAAACTGGGCACAATTGATTTTGAAACTTAGTCAACTAGATATTTTAGCAAATCTTCCACACATGTTAATGCCTTATTCTCCTACTTTCTGTAGATAACAGTTTAAAGATACTTTCTAAGTTTAGGTATTTCCATTTAAATTAAGATGGGAATATAGTTAATACGAGAATAAGCCAGTTTGAGTAATCTTGTTTGTCTAGTATGAATGATTATATGGATACATGTTTTTTTCCTCCCTCTGCCAAGTTGTCCTTCACAAACCCACAGTCTTGAAAAAGTTGGGGTTTGGTTCTCATGTGCATTCTTTGTTGTGGTGGCCTTTTTTGTTGTTGTTAAACTGGTGTCTTCCTTCACTAGAGTAAGCACCTTGAAGACAGAGATTGTAGCTTATTCATTTTTTTGTCTTTGGGGTCTATAATGTTCCTGGTATGTAGGAATGCAGTAGTGGTTAGATAACATCACCAACACATGAATTTAAGCAAACTCAGGGAGATAGTGGAGGACAGAGGAGCCTGGCATGCTGCAGTCCATGGGGTTGCAAAGAGCTGGATACAACTTACCAGCTGAACAACAACAACAAGGAATGAAATAAGTATGTGGTGAATGAGTGAATGAATGTGTGCTTAGTTGCCTACGACGCTTTGCGACCCCATGGAGTGTAGCCGGCCAGACTCCTCTATCTATGGTGATTCTCCAGGCAAGAATACTGGAGTGAGTTGCCATGCCCTCTTCCAGGGGCTCTTCCCACCCAGGGATCGAACCCAGGCCTCCTGCATTGCAGGCGGATCCTTTGAGCCACCAGGGAAACCGGAGTCAGTGAATAAATGAATAAATTGAATTCCCAAATACAGTGAATGGAGTTTATACTTCCCTCTAGTGTCTGAAAGAGAAAGTGCAGCCAGTTAAAAAAATGTTAATACCTTGCTACATTGAGATAATAGTCAAGGCATTGTCTTTTTTTCCCCTCCCCAGATAGCTCTCACACTTATTTTTTCAGATCTGTTCTCTTTAAGTCTAGTAAGTAATAAATTTTCCTATCAACGTCTGTGTTCTGTCTCTTGGGTGTTTGAATTTTATAAAATGGCACTGGCAGGTCTTTATGGGGGAAAATGCCTTTTTAATTATTTGCTTATTTATTTTTTAAGAACAAAGGTTTTTTTCCTTTGCCATTATGGTTATTACAGGATATTGGATACAGTTCCCTGTGCTGTATCCAGTATGACCTTGCTGTGTATTCATTCTGCATATGATAGTTTGCATCTCCTAACCCCACCCTAGTCCCAGTCCATCCCTCCCCTCTGCCCTTCCCCTCGGCAGCCTCAAGTCTGCTCTCGGTGTCGGTGAGTCTATTTCTGTTTTGTAAATAACTTCATTTGCATCTTTTAGACCCCATGTATGAGTCGTGTGGTATTTGTCTCTGACTTACTTCAGTTAGTATGAGCATCTCTAGGTCCATCTGTGTTGCTGCAAATGGCATTATTTCATTCTTTTTCTGGCCAAGTAGTATCCCACTGTTTATATGTACCACATCTTCTTTATCCCTTTTATCTGTTAAACGACATTTGCGCTGCTTCCGTGTCTTGGCTATTGTAAATAGTGCTACTGTGAACATGGAGGGGAGTGTGTGTATCTTTTCAAATTACAGTTTTGTCTGGATATGTGTCCAAGAGTGGAATTACTGGATCATATGGCAACTATTAGTTTTAGCTTTTTGAGGAACCGCCATACTCTTTTTTTTCCTCCATAGTGGCTTCAGCAGTTTACATTCTTACCAACAGTGTAGGACGATTTCCTTTTCTCCACATCTTCTCCAGCATTTGTTATTTGTAGACTTTTTAATGGCCATTCTGATCAGTGGTACAGTCTATTGATTGCAAAGAGTCGGACAGAGTGACTAACACTGTGGAGAGTTGTAACTGTTTTTGTGTTTTTGAGGATTTTTGGTAGTTCAGGTGTATATGGGGAGGGAATAGACTCATTAGCTAATGAGGACACTTTTGTGGGCAGTATTTAAAATAAAAAAATTTTCACACTTAGTTCTTTTTATCTGGAACCTAGTCTCTGAGACTAATGAAGTTTCTCCAGAAATCTGTTTAAGCCCAAGCCTTTTAATTTGGGTTAGAAAAAAGGGCTGGCCTTTTTTTTTTTTTTTTTTTAATGTTTTTATTTGGCTGCACTAGGTCTTAGTTACAGCATGCAGGATGTTTAGTTGAGGCACCTGAACTCTTAGTTGTGAAAGTGTGGGATCTAGTTCCCTGACCAGGGTTTGAACCTGGGCCCTCTGTGTTGGAAGTACAGAATCTTAGCCACTGGACCACCAAGGAAGTCCCAAGAGTGAGTGAGTGAAAGTTGCTCAGTCATGTCTGACTCTTTGTGACCCCTGGACTACCCAGTCCATGGAATTCTCCAGGCCAGAATACTGCAGTGGGTAGCCTTTCTCTTCTCCAGGGGATCTTCCCAACCCAGGGATTGAAACCAGGCCTCCCGCACTGCAGGTGGATTCTTTAGCAGCTGAGCCACAAGGGAAGTCCCAAACTGGCTTTTAAACAGGCATGACACACAGCTCCTTTTCCATCTTCCCAGAACACTGAGGTTCATATATATATGAAATGCTTTGAGCTCCACGTAAGAAAAGGCTACTTAACTTTAGTTTTTTAGTTGTATTAGCACTTGGGAACTAAGTGGACTTGTAGAATGTGGTGTAGATGAGTTGCAAGAACTTTGTGAACAAAAATGACAGAGCAGGTCATTGCCTTCCCCATTACCGGTTTATTTTTCTTTAACGAACCCCTTCTACTGCTTCACCACTATACCTAGGGAAATAGTCTACAATCTTTAGCATATTCCATCCCAGCAGTGTTAGGTTTCTAACACTGACATTAGTGATTGAGGTGTTGATGCAACCTGCCAGTTATGCGGAAGCCTGGCTATTGCTGAGAGTTTTTTCTAATATTAGGTGTATGGCTTGAACAGGACTTAGATGTTTGTTTCCTAATTGTACTGAAACCTGCTAAGGGAGTGGTTTGTTTGGGTTTAAGTGGATGTAGATGACTTGAATTTGAGCTGGGTTGGATCCAGCTGTGTGTGTGTGTGTATGGTGTTTGTTGCAGGTGATTTACTGTATCCCTTCTCCCACTGCACCAACTTCCAGATAAATATCTTCCCAATATGTGTCCCCCTCCCCCCTTAATTTCTGCGTCATGGGAAGCAGGAGTTTCAGACAGGGTTGATGTGTGCAGCTGATCTAATATGCAAACCTGAATCGATGCACTGTTATGAGGGAGTGCAGTTGATTAGTCTGAGAAAAGAAGGGCGAGGCGGAGGCCTGGGGAGCATCTTTTTGCTGTCGAAGGTCTCCGGATGGCTCTTGCTATGCAAGTCTGAGGCACTGACGGAGGTACTGCCTGGATGGGGGTCACTCCTCACACCCAGGCAGGGCGGGGGCGGGGGGCGCAGGGGAAGGGGCTTGGCATCACCTGGCCCAGATGCGGGCTGCTGGGCTGCCGGGCTGCCGGCTTTGGGGTGGGGGCCTGGAGCGAAGGGGCAGCTCTAACAAAGAGGAGCCGTGCCGGGGCCGGGGCGGCGGGTGGCTGGCCTATCCCGGGCGGCTGACCTCCCAGTGGGCCTCCGCAGTTGGCTGTCGGGTGAGTCGCTCTGCTGGCTCCCTGGCTCGCTATTGGCTGTGCGGACTGGAGGGGGCTCGCGGAGGGCCGGGATGGAGTTGAGGGGGCGGGGCTGGCTTCCGGCGGCGAAGGGGAGTGAGCGGCAGCCGGCTGGGGGAGGGGGTGTCGGCGCGCCGCGGAGTGCTGCGCTCGGAGAGCCTGGCACCCGGAGCAGCCGCCTCCCCCTCCCCCTGCCGGGACCGCTAGAAACCCCTTCTCTTCCGTCCTCCCGGTCTGGGGCCGAGGAGGGCTGAGGTGCCCCAGGCGGGCGGGGCGGAGCCCGGAGCCCCACCGAGCGGTGCGCAGCGAACCTCACCTCCCTTCCAGGGCTCAAGGTGTGTGTGCTTTTTCTATCCTACCCCGACTTCAGCCGACTTAACCTTGTGAGAAAAGGGGAAATGGAATGGGAAGTAAGAGCTCCACGTCTAATCAGTTTATTTTGATTTTCTAATTCTGCCCTTCATTCTTCTTTCCCTCCCTTCATCTCACCCCTGCAGCTGGGTAAGGAGATTCAGGACTCTCCTCTCTTTTTACTGATGTGTAGATGTCGGTCGCGTAGTAAAATGAACAGAGAAAAGAGGAGCCCTTTCTTGTTTGGCATCTAATGCAGTAAGCCGGAAAAAAAAAAAAAGGACAGGCTAGGATAGGAGTGGGGTTTTGAAACTGTTCTGCATCCGTGTCCATTAAGGCTGTCTTCACCATTTTCCTACTTGGGACTGCCTTAATCAGCAAAAACAGTCTGAAAATGAAGGAGGTGCTAGTGGAAAGAGGGATCAGCCTCCGTCAGATGGTGGTTAAAGGAAATCCTGATAGTTGTTAGCGATTAACTCTTCTAAAGTCTCTCTCCCGAGTACAGTGTCACCGGCTTTGTGTAGGACTCAGCCCTGTTGGAGAAACCTAGCTTGAGCAAGCAAACTTCCCTTACCGTTACTGAAACTTAAAAGTCTCATATTTTTCTCCATCTGTATATTTCCCAGTCTATTTTCACAGACTCTCAGAGGGATTAGTTTCTGTCGTCAAAAACCAAACTTTAAACAAATCCAGATGAATTTTGTTTAAGTCGTTAATTTTTTTAAAGCACCCCCTCATGAATTCAGGTGGCTGTATCATTACAATTTATGTTTACGTTTTGAGTTCCTTGGCTTCTGCAACTTACGGATCCCTTCTTCCTGAAGGACAGTTCATCTTCGGCCAAAATTGGGAACCTCTTGATCGGTTTTTAACAGAGAGAAAAGATACCAGTTGAAGAGGGAAAACTCAAAATTTATGATGGCAACAAAGGGTGTGTGTGTGTTTTGTGTGTTTTCAGCGGCATTGTTCATGGTAAACTTGCTTTAACTGGGCATTTTCACCAAAAGTGTTTGGACCAGATTTATCCAAATGTTGATTAGAAAAGAGCTAGAATGCCTGAAGGGATGAATGTCAATTTTTTTGGCAGCACTTTGGTAAATATTAATTGAAATGTTGGGAGTTCATTCTTGTAATCCGGGTTGTTTCCAGAAATTGTTCTAACTGGAGTTCAGTTTTGAAGATAGAATTGATATGCTGGAGCTCTTTTAGTTTTAAGATGGATTAATGTTTCTTCTTTGCATTGGTTTATTTTTATCTCTAATCAGTAAGGAGCAGTTTGGGATAAAAGCGAATATGATAAAGAATAGGGATGATGGGATCGGAAATCGGTTCAATTGTGGAAACTTACTAGGGATCAGGAAACTTATAGTTTTTTTTTTTTTTTTTTAATCTGAAGCAGCCTTAATACAGAGTTGTGCAAAAAAAGTAGATTCATAGTAAACCTTTGTTAGATTTTGGGTTTTTAGTTTATTACCCATTTATCCCTTAAGACTCCATGAATCATATTTAAATTGAAAGGCAGAGAGAATACCCCAGATGTTGTCTTACCCAACTTGTTACTGAGAATGAACTGTTAAAAATCACTTTGAAGCTTTGGCAGCTAGCTATTGTATAAAACAAAGTGCACTTTGATGTCTAAACTATATGGTAACCTGAGAAAGTGACAAAATCCACTTGGAGGCCATGTTAAAGCATATACCACCACTTCAACTTGCTTCTACTAATAACCTCCTATTTGGTATCTAGGTGTTATTTTTTTGTCTACTCATGAGTGAGCAGCTAATACAGCTTTATAAAGTTACATTACACTTTGCTCACTTAATGTTTTTATATTTCTATTTTCTTGACAGATTTGTGTAATCTATATTTTGCACGGTGCAGTGATTTCCCCAAAGAATTTTCCCCAGGAGACAAAAGGCTATGTATAGAACTAATGATAGGTGTGTATCTATACTGATCTCCAGGTATCATTTAAGGAGGATGGAAATTCAGATTTGGTCATTTGCGAGGAAACAATTATATAAAACCGTGATATCCCATAATCTTTTAAGTTAAGGGGACATGGTGCTGTTGAGGTTCAGTTCACTGATTTTTCTTTAGCAATCTGTTTTTATCCTGTTTATTTCTGTGAGTCACAGCTTAGGATGTGTTTTTTCTTTTTTAAGAGGGCCCTATGGTCTCTCTAAAGGGAGACTCAAGCCCAATCCCCCATTCACATCTGAAGTATAAAATGATCCCCTTGAGAAGGTGAAGGAAAACATTGGACCCTTGGCGTTGTTTGATTTTCATGATAATCAGCTTGAGTGTTGTCAGGTTTGAAACTAGGAAAGACTTGCTCAAGGTGAGAAAATATTAGAGGCAAAAAGACCTAGGAATGCTGCAGTGTGGGAGACTTATTTAGAGACAATGCTTGCATTCATATGGAGATGTGACTGGTGGTAGTTTTTAGCTATTCAGCTTTGTCAGTCAGGTGTATGAGACAATATTTTGTGTGTGTTTAAGCACAACCCCCTCCTCCAAGGGTTGACTTTTGGAAGCTGAGTCTTTTAAGGAAGTTGTTTGCTGTCTGAATCCAGAGGGTAGAGGGCTTGGTGGAGTCTGTTATCTGTTTATGGCTTAGATAAGGACACGGAATTGATTGCTGGTGAGTTACTGAACTCTTCCTAATGAATGGTTGCTAGGCAAAGTGCATCTCAATCAGTTTAATCCTTCATAGTTTACAGGTCTGCTCTTGGTGAGGGCCAGAGCTGTCTTTCTAATGGTACTGCCCTTCAAGAATCCTGTTGGATGTGCATACATGTCGCTCAGTGGTTGAAGAAAAACAAAAAGACTAGAAAAACTAATGTGTTTCATTTCATCCATCTAAAATAACAGCTTTTGGTAACCGGGGTCAGCATTGTCATTAACTTCTCTCCTGGATCAAGTGGTGGGGTGGGGTTGCTCTCCAGTGTTAAGATAACCACTGTTTGATTATCTTTGGGTTTTTAACTAGTAAGGCAGGGAACTAATACATTCATTTTGGAAACAGGCCAGTGATAACACTGCCCTTGGGCCTGGATGGATGGAAAAATAGGACAGAGTAAACAATTGAGGGCATAAATAATGAATCTTCCAACTGAGCCCTGGGAGAATGAAGGAGATTATCCTCAGAGCTGTTCAATCTGGCGGTGAAAGGGGAAGAGTCCACTGAATTAATTACCCTGACTGTGTTTGATACTGTGCTTATTATGGGATTGTTAGAGCCGTTCAAAATAGAGTTGTCTTTTAGATATAAACTATTAATCCATCTTTTTGTTTTTGCTTTGTTTTTTTAAGTCAAACACCCAAATAGCTCATCTGTTTTCTTAGAATCCAGGCCTTTGCTCCCTCCCCCAACTTTGTCCTCTGTGTTAGCATTCTGTGAATAATGGACAGTCCTTTTGTTTGGCCATATCTTAGAATTTTGCTTAATTAGTGATTTCGTTATCTGTAAATATATATAGTAATAGAAGAGAGAAGCTGAGCCTGGCTAAAAGGAATTAGGAATTATTTGGTACCTTGAGTACATATTATACTTTGAAATTAAATGTGGGATTGTAGGGAATAATTACATAACAACTCATAAAAGGTTAAGACAAGAGTTCCTTCAGCCCAAGAATCCTTTCCAGTATTAACATAAATATTTTTACTTTTGGATTAGTTTTCATCCAGTGAATTAAGTAAGCAGTCTCTTAGTGGTCTCAGCATTTCTCTGAGGTTGGGAAAACTAATGCCTCAAGAATGTCTAAATAACTTAGAAAGTGATTTAGTAGTGAAGCCAGACCCAAAGCCAAGGTCTCTGAATTATCCCCTCCTCTGAGTTTCTAGTATGTTTGACTCTCTTCTTCAAGAACTCCTTCCAGGGTCCCTGTTTGGAATGATTGAAAGTTTCCTCTCTCTGCCCTGAGAAGCTGTTTTTAATTTCTGTAGTTGTGAAGAGAATCCAAAGACCCAAGATGCCATTATCAGTCAAGAGAAGGAGGAACGTTCAAGATGAGATGCTGGAAGAGTGATAGAGAGAGATATAAAGGAAAGGCCAAATTGAAGTTTTATTGTATCTTGTCCTGATGGGTGGGTGGGGAGAGGGAGCGGGGATCGCCACACAGGCTCATTAGATCAGGTTTAGTCATGGACTGAGTTTGTTTCATGTAAGCCTAGCTGGAAAGGGCAGGAGGCACCTTTACCGATACACAGAGAGAACTCTAATAGTTAAGGATTCATTCTTGATCAGAGAAAACAGTCGGTTCTTGTATTCATGCAGAAAGGCAAACAGGCAAAGTATAGACAAGTCCAAAGATATTCGTAGGCCATATTTTTAAGCAATAGCTTTAACTTCCTCTGCTTCTTAACTGCAGTTTTCCAGCTGAACAAACTGACTATGTTTGTCTGATCATTCAAGAGCCAAGTAGGTGAGGTTTCCACCAGCTTGGTTTAGCTCAGTTTTGTCTCCTTGAGATGGTTTGTTTTAATATTTTAAGGCTTGACCGTTGTTATAGGACCTAAGTATACCAAGGTCCTACAGAGAACTGAGATTTTCCAGGTAAATCGTAGATAAACTAACCCTCGACACTGGCATGTTTCCTTTGTTGGTGTCTTCTTGTCCCACAGATATGCAAATTGTTCGTCCTATATGGACAGGCTGTAGGTAGTCAATTCAAAGAAGAACTATTACCAAAGTAAACCCTCTTCTAACACTGGGCTCTGTGGATTCTCTTGATCGGAACTGTTGGCTAAAATCCATGTACACATTGGGTTGTAATCAAAGAAGTACTATAAATTATAAATTCAAAACTGAGGATTGCTTTAAGTGCTTTTTGGTTGGAAAATGTCTCCCCCCATCCCTACCCCTTGCTTTTGTTGTTGTTGAAGATCAGCTGAATATTCCAGTAGATTTAAAAGGCAAGGTTTCATAACCAATCGCTACTTCTTGGCACTCAGCAAAGTGGTTTTGAGGATCAGTTGCTGATCTGAGAGAAAATCAGATTTTATGCCACTTGCAGAATTGGAGTGATTTACTCAGCATAGGTGTTGCTTCATAGGAGAATTATAAGCATTATTGAAAGTGAAAGTGAAGTTGCTCAGTCATGTCTGACTCTTTGCGACCCCATGGACTGTAGCCTACCAGGCTCCTCCGTCCATGGTATTTTCCAGGCAATAGTACTGGAGTGGATTGTCATTTCCTTCTCCAGGAGATCTTCCTGACCCAGGGATTGAACCCAGGTCTCCCACACTGTAGACAGACGCTTTACTGCCTGAGCCACCAGGGAAGTCCAAATTATTAGCAATTATTAGTCACAACTTAATTTTTTTTTCCTCCCAAAAGTTACAGTACCTCTACTATTGGCATTTTATCAGTTACAATGTAAAGCATAGGACTTAATCTGTTTTAAAAGGAAAGGGTATCAAGACTGTGAGAAGTTGAAGGCAACTCATCCCAGGTCACAGTGTATCAGTGGGAAAGGCCCTTTACCTGGGTTCCTGAATGGGCCTTCTGGATCACCCAGCTATGCAGCTGAAAGCAGTTTTACTATTATGAACACATTAGTTTTGTAGCTGTGATGGCACTGGTTTGGCTTTTGCTTATCTTATGCTCCTAGAACCTCTTGCATTCAGCAGAAAGTGGGACCGGTGGATTAATGATGACTCTATATCTTGGTTTTGACCTGTCCTGGCAGGTGTTACTGTGCATTCACTAAAGTCCTTTACTGAGGATTTTAGTACTTAGGCTTCATTCAATCCTTGTAAGGTATGTTATGATTGGAGAATGACACTGTGTTAGGATATTTTCCCAGAGAGATGAAAGGAACCTTTCCTCTTGAGAGAAGTGCTTTGCCTATTTCCATAGTCTGTGGGAAAGTTAAGTTGGAACAAGTTGCTTTTCCAACAAGCTATGTATTTTAATTTTGGTTTCTTCTCCAAGCTGAACAAATGTCCCAACTGAAAACTGTCATTTTACCGTTCATAGTATGTTCTGGGGAGATTCCTTAGTGCACCTAGAAATGAGAGGCTGATGCCACTCCAGGCTGCACACCAATTTTGTAGCTCTTTAAAATTATGTTTGTTCCAACTCCCTCCATCCTCCTGTGTATCCCACCTGCTCATCTTTCAGCTCCCCGCAACTAGTTAAAAAAGTATCAAGTTGGCCAGGAAGTTATTTCATTTCCCTATAAGATGTTATGGAAAACCTAAATGAACTTTTTGGCCAACCCTGTACCTACCATTGCTCACGCAGGGAAATGCTCTTTGTATGTGTGTGCACAGTGGTGGGCTTTGGGCTTCCATTACTTTCTTACATTATTTCTTGAAGAATGTTTCAGCATTACAGAAACAAAATTTTATTCTTCAAAACAAGTTGATAAATTGTTTTTTATTAAATGTACAAGTGCCTAAGAGTTAAACTTGGGGGGGGGGACTATTTTAGTTATAGTTTAATTGCTAAAAAAAAAATCTCTTAATGTAATTAAAAGCTGCCTCGTGCTGAAACTAGCAGGTGAAAAGCATGGTAGAACTGTAGTTCTTCAGTGAGGACCACAAGCTGCGTATGCTAAAGTTGCTACCCCATCCAGTCCCCCTCATCCCCTTACACTGCTTCATTTGTTTTTTTTTTCATAGCATTTCTCACCTTCTAATAGTCTATATCCCTTACCTATTTATTGTTTGTCTGATCCTCCCACTTGACCTCATGTACAAAGGGAAGCATCATGAAGACAGGAGTTTTTGTTTGTTTTGTTCATTGCTGAGTCCCTAGCTTCTGGAGCAATGCCTTGCTACATAGTAGGTGCTCAATAAATATTGGTATGAAATAATTGGAAGAGGTAATCTTTAATAGAATAGATATCTAGGGATTAGAATTGGAATGACGAGAAGAGAATATTATATTCCTGGAGCTAGTATTAAATTAGGGATCGGATTACTTAACTACTTTAAGGGAAATAACATTTGTGAACAGACTCAGGATTGAGTTTTAATAATTGGGATTAATTTAGTTTTAATAATTAGGGTTCGTTATCCTAGATTAGAGAAATGATAGACATTTTATAGTATGTAAATATGAAGGAACATTGAATGAAGATAGATGACTAACTCTTATTCATCTTGAAGAGAGCAGAGAAATAGGCTGAAACTTCTGAACAACGAAAATAAAACATGCAGAAGAATTTACTGATTCTAAGAATAAACATTGGAATAGGTAACCAAAGAAGGATGGTTTCTCAGAATGGATTTTTCAGCACTGGTACCATACTGGAGGCAATGGTGAGACTGGAAAAGAGCACAGAGCCAGGAGTGGGAAAATCTGGTTGTATCCAGGCACTTACTAGCTTTTCCTAGTTTATCTGTGAAAATGGCACTAATGATTTCTGCCCAGTCAATCTCATAGGGCATTTAAGCAACTCAAGTGAGAGAATCAGTATGAAAGCACTTGGAAAATTGTATGCCTCTCTACAAACGTAAGCAATTGTTAATGATTTTACAAAATCGTCCCCATAAGTGATTTAGATTCTTGGAATCTGAAAGTTGGATTTAGTGGTCATCTAGTTCAGATTTTTAGCTACTGAAAATAACTCTTTTTTCTGTCACTCTTAATGAATGGGTCATTGCTTTTGCTTCAGCGTTTCTAGTGCTGTGCCATTGTTGAACAAGCTCAAGTTATTGTTTATGTTCATCTAAAATTGCCTATCTTCAGGCTTTAATTTATTAACCTAGTTTTGATCTTTGCAGCTCAGAAATAAAGCTGCCCCCTCATTTGTATGACATCCCTCCTGTGACACCTTTATTTGAAATCTTCATCATTTCTCACCTCGAAATCACTGTAGCCACTTAACTGACTTGTGCCATCTCCCATTTGTCTTTCACACTTGCAGAAGATTTATTTAAAATAGACATCTGATTATGTTACTCTCTTTAAAACCTGTTCCTATCTCCTGTGATTTCAGGATAAAGTCTGACATTAGCTAATAATAGTTACAACTACCATCATTGAGCATATACACTGTACTGAGCACTTTATAAATATAATCTCATTTAATCATTATAGTTACTCTATATGATGTCAAGGCTGCTTTTCTGCTAATTTACTTTTAATCTGCTCTTTTCTCCCTCTAGTATGAAATATAAGGTTCTTCATAATTTAACACATTAGACTCATCTCCAAGTTTAGCCCATATACCCAACACTCTCCTTCTCATCCCAAACTACTTGTGGTTCCCCAAACAAGTTGTTTAGTTTTACAACTGCATGTCTTTCGTTATGCTGGTTTTCTCTGCCTAAAGTAGCCTAACTGTCTCAATCCAGTAAACTCTTGCTCAGCCTTCAATGACCCATGTTGTTTTCTCCCATCTTTGTAATTGTGTACTGGAGGTATTTTTTTTATTATTATTTTTGTTTTGAAACAATTTTGATTTCCTTTCTCTCTTCATTCCTGCTTGCCTGTCTTCCTTTCTTGAGGTATAGTTGTTAATACAATGTTATGTTAGTTTCAGGTGTCCAACAATTATTTTTTAAAAATATATATATTTATTTGGCTGCACTGGGTCTTAGTTGTGGCATGTGGGATATCGTTCTCTAACCAAGGATTGCACCTGGGCCCTCTCTTGCATTGGGAGCAAGGAATCTTAGCCATTGGACTTCCAGGAAAGTCCCGCAACATAATGATTTGATATTTGTATACATCGTAAAATGATCACATTAATCACATATCTCATCAGGGATTTTGTCTGCCATATTTGTATTCCTAATACATAGTATTACTACTGCCATAGTGCCTGGTACATCATAGGTGCCTGGTGAACAAATGAATGGATGAATGACATTCCTAGTAAGTGTTCTTCTGTTCAGGTTAAACTCTTATTTCACTTTACTATCCATATTACAGTTTCTAGGTCCCTCTCTTACATCCTAGCCAAGCTATTCTTAGGCTTTTCATATTTCACATCAGAAAATGTTGTATTTTGATGACTAGAGGAAGTAAACTGCAACCTTTCAAAATAACTTCTATTGAAAAGTGAACCAAAGGGACAGGTGGTCCAGCTGCTTCCTTAGGGAAGGTTCTTATTGCATTAATTTCTCTAGCCGGGATAGAGCCCCAGCCACCTAAGAAAAAATAAGCAGACAGCACTTTGTACTTGTTTTTCTCTTTTACTTTCTGTCACCTCAGGAGGTTACTGCCTTCTGCCCACTTTACAGATCATTGTAGGTATAAAGACCACAGGTTTCTCCTTCTGTTATAAGTGGCTACCTAAGACTGCATAATACCCCTAGGAGTCTTAGTCCCTTGGGCTGTAGACAGAATTGAAAGGCAGAAGGCCTGATAGTAATTCCAGGGGAAAGGGCACAGTTCTTGTCCAGAATTGAAGGCAGGAAGAGTCGGGCAGCAGGAATCTGTCAATTCCAGAGTTCATTCAGAAGCGATTTAATCTTTGCTGTTGAAGTAGATCAACAATGCCATTTGCCTGTCTAAAAATGAGATAACCCAAGGATTCTCTTACAAGAAGATAAATTATTTGTGTAGCAGCAGCTCCTGGCCTTGCATAATGTCTCTTCGTCTTACTACCACATGCTAGTGGTACAGGGAGCATCTCATGTATGGTGCTGGGTTGTGGAGACCAGGGCACAGTGCTTTACTTAGTGCATCTGGGAGAAATTTAACAGTTCTTAGCAACTCTCAGCCTAATGGGCTTGGTTATTGTTAAAGTCCATCTTTATCAAAGGAAACATTGGTTAATGATCTTTCTCTTGGCCTAACATGCCTGGGCATTAGCAGAAATTGCCTCGTGATTTGCAGTGGGGAAGCCATGAGAGCAATTTCTTGTTTGTCCACAAATTAGCATTAGCAGTTTCATTTGCAGATTG
Organism: Cephalophus harveyi; assembly: GCA_006410635.1. Lineage (NCBI taxonomy): Eukaryota > Metazoa > Chordata > Mammalia > Artiodactyla > Bovidae > Cephalophus > Cephalophus harveyi. The sequence continues at coordinate 702,031 of SJYT01070502.1, read as the reverse complement.
AAGGAGCAGGAGGAGTGGGCCCTTCGCCAGTTGCAGCTTCCTTCTGACTAGGGCGTTAGTTCAATTATGTCCAATTAACTTTTATTGCAGATAGTGGTGATAATTACTTGCAGGTCAGTTTTTTGGCTGCAGTTATCCTAAGGCTGAAGTATGAACTTAATGGATTTTAATAACCAGAATGACACATTTCGCTCCCCCCGTCCCCCACTGCAGTTACTTCTTTTTCCAGACTTCTGTTAAAGAGGAGGTCAAAGCATTGTAAAAATCCATCTCAGAATTAAAGCATACTGTCCTTTTGAAGAGCTGTGTAGGATCATATTTTAAAAGAATCTATTAGGAACAGCCTTAATGGCTTTTTATATTCTGAGATCATACCCTTGAGTTCATTGCTGCTTGTCCTGGGAGAATAGACTGAGGTGGAACTAAATGTCATTCATAGCAGTATGTGCTTGTTGTAAGATTACTGTAATTGGCAAGGTGCATTTTAGTCCTCTGCTTGCATTGGAAATTCTCTTCAGAGTGCAAAAGAAAACTTTTGAGCACTTTTAAAATCAGTAGAACACTGAGGATATGTTTCTTAATAAGCTCTATAGGAATTTCAGTTTGTGATTTTAATAGAAAGTTGCATAATATATTTGGAAACAATCTTTGCTATGTAGAAAAAGAGGGAAGAAGCAAAAGAAAATAGTTTGTTTTTCTCTAAAGATGGTGAAGTTCCTTTGCTGTTTCCTTTTCTCTATTGCTGTTTGATGATTACCATGAATATGCTTGTAAGCAAAATTTTCTCTTTAACATGAGAAGACAGAAGCTGATTCCAGCTCAGGTTGTTCCTAGGTCTCCAGGTGACTTGCGGCTTTCATTTTGGATGTCGTTCACCTTAGTGTCCTTTTTTGCTAGGCTCTCTTCCCAAGGGCCCGTCAGTCGCCTTAGGTATAGTCACGGATGTGGCTGCATAAAAGTTTTGTTGAGGATAAATTGCCAAGGAGTGCATTTTAAGAATCTGCTTTTGTTAACGTAAGTTCAATTCAGTCGCTCAGTCGTGTCCGACTCTTTGCGACCCCATGAATCACAGCACGCCAGGCCTCCCTGTTCATCACCATCTCCCGGAGTTCACTCAGACTCACTCAGTCTGTTGTTCATGTCCAGTTCTAACTGTTGCTTCCTGACCTGCATACAGATTTCTCAAGAGGCAGGTTAGGTGGTCTGGTATTCCCATCTCTTTCAGAATTTTCCACAGTTTATTGTGATCCACACAGCCAAAGGCTTTGGCATAGTCAATGAAGCAGAAATAGATGTTTTTCTGGAACTCTCTTGCTTTTTCCATGATCCAGAGGATGTTGGCAATTTGATCTCTGGTTCCTCTGCCTTTTCTAAAACCAGCTTGAACATCAGGGAGTTCATGGTTCACATATTGCTGAAGCCTAGCTTGGAGAATTTTGAGCATTACTTTACTAGCATGTGAGATGAGTGCAGTTGTGCAGTAGTTTGAGCATTCTTTTGCATTGCCTTTCTTTGCAATTGGAATGAAAACTGACCTTTTCCAGTCCTGTGGCCACTGCTGAGTTTTCCAAATTTGCTGGCATATTGAGTGCAGCACTTTCACAGCATCATCTTTCAGGATTTGAAACAGCTCAACTGGAATTCCATCACCTCCACTAGCTTTGTTAACGTAAGGGAAGGGCAATTCGCTGGCAGCCCAGTGGTAGGACTCTGCACTTTCACTGCCATGGGTCTAGGTTCAACCCTTGTTGGGGAACTAAGATCCCACAAGCCTTGTGGCCAGAAAAAAAATGAAGGAGGAAAGGTCATGGCTGCTTGGAGACAGGCTGTAATATAGTTGTTCCTCCTCCAAAACTTCCATAATCAGCCTCAATAAGAAAGAAGAGGAAAGGATGAATGATAAACATCATCTTTGTACTGCTTCAAAGCTCTTCACTGACTGTTACTGAAAACCTTTCTGCTGTAGAATATCTAAGACTCTGCCTGCCAGCTGCCATTGGTGTGAAAGTGGAGAAGCTGGTAATAGTTGCTACATTTCAGGAAGACTGGAGATAAAGCTTATGATGTTATTTGAAACTTTTTATATAGTGGGAGGAAAGAGTGTAAAAACTGTGTTCCACTCCAGAAGGTTTAAGGTTTTGCCTTGGAGCATAGGGGAGTTACATGTGTTTAGAACGAAAGGCCTTCAAAAAACTCTTATTAAAACATGAGCTTGGTGGGGATGTTAGCGAATGCTAGGCCTGAAGAAAGGAGGATCATTAATAGTACCTCCTTCAGGATAAGACATTTCTTTTGGAATCTTTCTAAAGATGAAATTCTCCATCTTCAGGGTAGGAGAGTTGCGTGAATGCCACTTAGGGGAAGGACTGCCAGAACAGAGTTGAGGCAGGGAGAGAGTTGTAAGTGCAGACACAGGAGAAAGTATTATTCAGATAAATATTGAAAAGAAATTAGAAGTTGATGAGGCAGAAAAATACATACAGGAAACCTATTCCAGATGGCAAGAACCCCAGTGTCAGTACTCACCAATTCAGAGTTGAGTCACCTGCATTAAAACACAATGAGAATGGTTTCCACAGACCACTCTCTTCAACTCTTCTTTTTGATCTCCTACCCTCCTCCAGATTTCAGCACTGCTATCTTGGTTATTTTTGGTTTGTTTGTTTTAACAATTTTAATTAAAAAATTCAGAAATAATCTCAAATTTATAGAAAAGTTGCAAGTACAGTACAAAGAGTATTTTTCTTCCTTGAATCATTTGAGAGTAGTTGCTCACTTGATTCTCCATCATCCCTGAATACATTAGTTTTTGCAAAGAATATTCTCCAACATTATCACAATGCAACCATCAAAATCAGGAAGTTAATGGTGACAACATTACCATCATATAATTCTCAGCATCCCCCTCAAATGTCACTAGTTGTACCAGTAATGCTCTTTATTACAAAAAAGATCATACCTTGCATTTAGTTCTTCTGTTTTTTTGGTCTCCTTCAATCTGTAAGAATTTTTCAGGCCTTCTTTGACATTTATGACTTTGACAACTGTCAGCAGTTGTTTTGTAGAAAGTCCTTAGTGTGGGGCTGTTTAATGGTTCCTCATGTTTAATTTAGGTTGTAGATCTTCAACAGGAATATCACAGGAATGATGCTGTGCTCTTCATTGCATAATTTTCAGAAATGCAGAGTTTTTATTTGTCTCATTGCTGAGAGTGTTTGATCACTTGATTAAGCTGGTTCCTTATAGGCATTTCCAGTGTAAAGTTACTCTTCCCTTTGTAATTAATATTTTGGGAGGAGACAATTTGAAACTATGCAAACATCATTTTCCTTTTAAGCCTTTCCGTTTACTAGTTTATTTACATTAGTATGGGCTCATGGTTTCCTATTTTAGTCAACTTATTACAGCTCAGTTGGTAAAGAATCCGCCTGCAATGCAGGAGACCTGGGTTCAATCCCTGGGTTGGGAAGATATCCTGGAGAAGGAACAGCTACCCACTCCAGTATTCTGGCCTGGAGAATTCCATGGACTGTATAGTCCGTGGAGTCACAAAGAGTTGGGCACGACTGAGCGACTTTCACTTTGATTACATTTTATTAAATTTAGTCTATATTTGTTTTGATATTCAGATTATCTCAGATTTTGCCAGTAAATCAAGAAAAAATATTTAACTATATGTTTAACCTGAAAGGTGCCTAAGTGATTTCCTGTCTTTTTATTGCAAAGGGTTGGTTGGCACTAACCCAGACTAACATCTTATGAACAGTGGTAGAAAACAGAAGTCTCTAATGACTCTATTCCTAGTATATGCCTCCTTCACTCAGTGTATCCGCTCTGTGTTCCCTCTGATTTCTGCCGTGTAAACTTCTCTTTTTGGAGTTTGCCTCACCAGTTGAGCATCCTGTCACTTCTGCCTTCTTTGACATGTCACTGTTACTCTTTGAGCACTTCCTTTCCTGAGCTGTAGTATGTACCAGACTCACCTAGTATTTTCTCTGCCTCAGCCATTTCTCCAAAGGCCTTTGTTCCTGTTGGTGGAGAATTTAGTAGTTAGAAGCCAAGATCTGAGCAGACCCTGTTGGGGCTCACTGCTATGGAATGAGAGGTAGTCACTGCATCCGCCCCTGCTGGGGGTGCTCTGACACCACTCGCGTCTGGCTCCCCACATCAGGGCTCACCACCTGCAACTTTGTGGATACTTTCCTCACTCTGCACTCTGTTTGGGTACCTTCTGTTTCTTATCCAATTGAAACGACCTGACAGAGGAAACTGGGTGAAAGTTGATTAGGACACTTGGTTGGTGACGGAGACCTCAGAGCTAGAAGTTGACAGAGTAGAAATTAGGACTTTGAATGGGTATACCGAGTGAAGGAGGCATGTACCAGGAATAGAAGAGTTGAGAACTTGTTTTCTGCCCCTGTCTATAAGATGTTCATTTGGTAGTGTTAGCCATTTCTTGAAGGTATCTTTGAGATAAAGGAAGGCAGAGTTTGGATATCTGTAAGATAAACCATATATTTATATAATTTTTCCTGATTCACTCAATGCTAAAGTAATCTTGAGTTAAATTGTTCTCTTTGGGTGGGACTTGATATTTGGTATAAGACTTATTTGACCTGTTAGAACCAGTCACCCACTGACAAATAACAGTGCTGAATGATTATGGAATTTCTCAGGGCCAGTCTGCTAATGGGTTGATCTGTGAATGAGTTATGGTACCTTGTGTCCTTGAAAAATTTAAAGAACTATTTTGTGAGTTTTTGTTTTGTTTCCCAGGCAGTTCCTGAAATGAGGAAGCCTTCTAAAGCTAAGTTCAGAATCTCATTTTTGTGGGTGTTTACTCTAGCTATTAAAAGTATTCTTCCAGCACAGATAGGTACTGTCTCTCTCTCCTTCCTTCTTCCTATGGCTGTAGCCAGTATTCTGAATTTTATTAGCTAGCTGTGGGAGTTTGCAGGGCGTGGGAGAAGGGGTTGCTCCTCTTCCTCGGTAAGCTGTCAGTTCCTAGGTCCTTTGGAGGTTTAACAGCCTCTCCTGCTTTCAGAGACACCTTGAGCTTCAGAAGCTTGGTAGTTCCTTGGGTATGTGGAATAAAGCTTCAGGTGATAGTGCTGCCGCTGCTGCTGCTGCCAAGTCACTTCAGTCGTGTCCGACTCTGTGCGACCCCATAGTCGGCAGCCCACCAGGCTCCCCCGTCCCTGGGATTCTCCAGGCAAGAGCACTGGAGTGGGTTGCCATTTCCTTCTCCAGTGCGTGAAAGTGAAGTCGCCCAGTTGTGTCTGACTCTTCGCGACCCCATGGAGGCTCAGTGAAATGGCAAGGTAAGATCTTTTGATTTTCACTAAGGCTGTAGAAATCCTCCCCCAAAGTTGTTATACGTCAGAATTCCTCAAACTCAACTCAGGTTGGGGCAGAAGTGTAAGTTACTCAGTCGTGTCTGAATCTTTGGGACCCCATGGGTCCCAAAGTGTATGGAATTCTCCAGGCCAGAATACGGGAGTGGGGGCAGAAGGAAGGACCTAAATGAACAGAACGAATTAGTATAGCAGTCATGCCTTGTTCTGTAAGCTTAAAATCTGCCTATTGCCACACTAACCCTGGATGGCAGCAGACTAGAGATACAGTGAAGGGCAGTATGTTTACTGTAAGCATTAACATTCCCTGCCTGCCCTGAATTTACCAGCCTTACTGAAACTCTACACTGGAAACCTAAGGCACATAAGCTCAAGGCATTGTGTACAGAGAACTGGTTCTAAGAAGTAACAGACCAAATGAATGCACAGTAGCTAGAGTAGATGCATAGCCATGAAAAAGCGTGAGCTCCTTTTCACCCTTGAACTCAGAACACCTTAAAGAGCAGAGAGGTGCTTCCTGTCAGAGACCTTAGTCGGCTCTGTGATGCCCAGCTTCCATCATAGTGTGAGTGTCCACAGTGGAAACCAACTTAGAAAAGGTGTGAGTTGAGAGTATGTTCAGAGTTAGTCAGCGTTGACTTCTCCCATTCAGGAAAGAGCCTGAGAATAGGAGGGGAAGAGTTTCCTGATCAAGGGTAGCTTGAGAACGAGAGATAACTGTTGATCATTACTTGTAGTATTCTCTGGTACACTTTTCCTCAGTGTGAATGATAAAGCTTTCTGGAACCTGGGAAGAAGTCTGACCACTCAAACCTAATGCTTTCCTTTGCCTTTATGTAGTTACTTTCCCAATGCAGTCTTACTCTGGTTATAGTTGTTCCCCCGGTCCTTTTTTTTTTTTTGAAAGGAATTTTCACTGAAAGCCGTTTCCGAAGTGTTAAACCAGCCAAAGTCTAATAGTGTTACAGAGCGAAGAGCTGATCTGCGGCAGGTAGTTCCCCAAATCCATAGGCGAGTCAATAATTACATTTACACTTAAAAGACAAAGCCATGGCCTAGAATTGTATGTTTTTGTCGTATATAATAGTGTAGGAAGAGGGCTATGATAGGTGCTCAATAAATATTGGCTTGAGAGGCAGCTGTGGTATGGTGCAGTGTTTTCTGAACGTCTTTGTCTGTACCCACAATGAAGACTGCATCCCAATAAATGCGCTCATAATTTAAATAGCTGGGACAGAGTCATGAAACAGTAAGCATTCTTGACTGTTACTTTGTGGGTTTTTTTTTTTTAAAGCTTGTGGATTAGAAAATATTTGTCTGATGGAATGAGCTGCAGGTCTGGGAGTTAAGACAGAGACTGTCATGTGAGGTTCACCGTCCCAGCTGTGTGTCACTGGACAAGTTACCTAACCTTTCTGAACCTGGGTTTCCTAATCTGTGGAAAGGGAATGATACTTATTCCATCTGGATTAAAAGCTTGCTTTCAATTTCAAGTGAAATAATGTATGCAAACATGTTTCAAAGTGTAAAGAACTATAGAGTCTAAGAGGGTGGTTTAGTTCTGGTGGCAAAATAAAAATTGACCTGGATTTTGATAGATTATTGGATAGATTAGCCAACATTTAAACAATGTTCACACTGGTGTCCTAAACACTTGCGTATATTAAACTCATTTAATTCTTAAAATGATCCCATGAAGCAGGTAACATTTTACAGATGAAGTTTTCTCCCCCAGTGTCACACAACTGGTAGGGAGCAGAGGCCTCAGTCTTGTCTAGTTCTAATTCAAACCCAGTTTTGTCTCTTAGCCACTTCGATGTTGTGCCTCTTGTTAATCCAGATTTCTTCAGGTAATTTGAGCTGCACTGGACGCTTTTCTGTATGTGAATTTTCTGCTGTTGAAACCTTACCAGAAAATGACTGCCCTTGCCACCCAGTTTCTTCCTAAATTCTGGTGATTTCTTTGGCTCTCTTGATTTTATAATCAAGAAATGAAAGCTGAGTAGAATGTTATCCTAAACTAGATAGTCCAGGAGTGAGAATTCATCCCCACAGAGTCCTGTAATGCATGTAGTGGTCAAATACAAATGACTTCATAATTTTCTCTTATATATAATAAATTTTACAAAATTAATATTATACCATATTTATGTATTATATGTACTTTTTTTTTTTAGCATGTACCAGAATTTTGGTCCTTTTTTTTTTATTGTGAGAAAATATACGTAAGATGAAATTTAATGTTTTAAAATATACAGTCCAGTAGCATTACAGACATGCACATTGTACCAACACCACCATTCATGTCCAGAATTTCAACTTCTCAAACTGAACTCGCAACCCATTAGACAGTCACTTTCCATTCCCTCCCTCGCATCCTTGGCAATAACCATTCTACCTTCTGTCTCTGTGAATCTGACTACTCTTGGTATTTCATACACATGGAATCCTACAGAATTTGTCCTTTGCCCCTGGATTATTTCATGTAGTTTACTGTCTTCAAGATTCACTTACATTGTAGCATGTTTCAGAATTTTTTTTTTAAGGCTAAATAATGTTCCATTGTACGTACAGACCTAGAGCTTTGTAGTTTTCCCTCAGAGATCTTGTACATATTTGTTAGATTTATACCTAAATGTTTTGTTTCCTTTCTTCTTCTTTCTTGGTGCTAATGTAAATGGTACTGGGTTTTTAATGTTATTATTTTTTCTTTTTGTTTCTCGGTTTTTAATTCTAATTGATTACTGATCTATAAGAAAGCTATTATTCAGCCACTGCACCCTTAATTTGATGCTGCACTTCCCCTCCCTAACCATCCTTGGCTCAAGGCAGCACCAAAGGAGTCCAACTCCCATAACCAAGAGCATCACGTCTCCCCCAAGAAGCCCCAGGCTCCCACACACCTGCGGGGGAGCAGACGGGCACTCTCAGTCTGAAGCAATCTCTCTTGTGCCACGTTCATGCTGAAATGTGCAGAAACAGATGAACACCCACCCAGTAACGAGAGAGGGAAGTTTAGGGGTCCTCACCTAACACGCTCAGATACTCAGTTGTGTCCGATTCTTTACGACCCCATGGACTGTAGCCCACCAGACTCCTCTGTCCATGGGATTTTCCAGGCAAGGATACTGGAGTGGGTTGCCATTTCCTTCTCCTATATGTACTTTTTAAACCCAGCACTTATAAGCATTTTTTGTCTTTAGATATTCTTTACTGATATATATTTAATTTGGGAGGCTTATACTAATTTCATTAGATGAATATCCCATAATTTATATAATGATTTCCTTGCCTTTGGACATTTAGACTGTTGGAGTTTTCACATGTTTATGAACCATACTGTTGTGAAGAGAGTTGTGTGTAAATCTTTGTTTACATTTCTGATTATTTCCTTAAGTTAGGCTTTTCAGAAGTATAATTATTATATCAAAGAGTATGAATATTTTAAAAACTGCTCATATTTATTTTTAGAAAGTGTGTCAGTTTAGCATCTCACTTGAGTAACTTTTCACTGAATCCTTGACTCCGTGTGATTTAGACTTTTTTTCAAACATGTTTGTCAATTTTTAAGCAAAAAATAAAATGTCATCTGTTTAATTTACATTTCTTTAATTATTAGGTAGTTGCACCATTTCCTTGTGTGTTTGGAGTTGCTTACATTTCTCCAACAACTTTGATGGAATTCATGTCTTCACTCCACTAACATACATTCATTCACATGTTGCTGTCTCCTCTGCTTCAACACCTGTTCAAAATTTCATTAAAACATTCTCTGCAGTTTTGACAAACTACCCTCTTGGTATAAATCAGTGTTACTCAGTACATAAGCAAAAATACGGGTTTATAAATTTCTCTCAAAATTTCTAAACACAGCAGTGAGCTTTGGGTGATGCAGTTTAGGCCCAGAAAAGGGAGACACCTGGGCACCAGGGTGAAGAAACACACACAGACCCAAACACTCTGATTTAGACTTGTTTTAGAATAATACCTTGTAGTTCTGTACTCGAAATGGGGCAGCCTTATAAAAAAGAATGAAATAATGCCATTTGTAGCAACATAGCTGGACCTAGAGATTATCGAGAGAAGGCAATGGCACCCCACTTCAGTACTCTTGCCTGAAAAATCCCATGGACAGAGGAGCCTGGTGGGTTGCAGTCCTTGGGGTCGCTAAGAGTCGGACACGACTGAAGCGACTTAGCAGCAGCAGCGGCAGTAGCAGCAGCAGAGATTATCATACAAAGTGAAATAAGTCAGAAAGGGAAAGAGAAGGGGAGCTCCCTGGTGACCTGGTGGTTGGGATTCTGGGCTTTCACTGCCATGGCCTGGATTTGATCCCTGACCAAGGAACTGAAGGTCCCCCAAGCCATGTGGCGCAGCAAAAAAGAAAAGAAAAAGACAAATACCATATGCTGTCACTTGTATGTGGAATCTAAAATATGACACAAATGACCTTATTTATGAATCAGAATCAGATTTACAGAGAATAGACTTGTAGTTGCCAAGGCGGGGGCCGCGGGGGTGAGGTGGATTGGGAGTTTGGGATTAGCAGATGCTGACTATTATTATATATAGAATGGATACACAGCAAGGTCCTAATGAAAAGAGTATGAAAAAGAATGTATATATATGTAGAACTGAATCACTTTGGTGTACAGCAGAAATTAACACGTTTAAATCAACTATATTTCAGTAAAATAAAAAATTTTTTTTAATGTGGCAGGCTTTCTAAATGCCCTTAAATTTAAATTTAAATCTCTTAAATTTCTGTCCCTGTTCAAACTTGAAAACCAGACTCTAGACTGAGGTAGAGGCCTCCTCTGGGCCAGCGAGTCCCTGGAGAACGTGGCCTGCGTGCAGTTGAGGGAGGAGGAAGGGCCTGTGTAAGCCGTGTGTTTAGCTGCTCTTTGAACACATGCTTGCCAAGGTTTTTAAACAGCCTGCTACATTCTTAAAATTCTTTTTCCATGTTGTGACTTTGATCTGTAAGATTACAGAAGCTATACTGAGGAGCCTTTTTTCATTTTTATCAGAATAAATGCCTGTCTATGGTGTGACTTGTTTTAAGCTCAGTCAGTGCCTATTAAAGGACTTTTTAGATACTCTGAGCCTTAAAATTGCTCCCAACTTTGATATCTTTTCTACAGATTTCCTTTTTTAACTCAGTTGCCTCAGTTTCCCCATCTGAATGTGAGAGCTGTGCTTCTCTAGCAGCTTTTCATGAACTCATGGGGGATGCAGGCCTTTGAAGATTAAAAATGGCCACATAATTATAGGTTATTTGTTGAATTATATTTCATCTGAGTAATAAAAGCTTTCTGATTTGGTACAGGTTTCTACAGGAAATTGTAAAAGGAAAAAATCCAATATTTGTGTATTATCGCAAGGAAGCAGTTTCTTCTGATTTCTTATTAATCTCTTTGTCTTGCTGTGCACAGTCCCAGGTACTTATGAGTAAAATCCTACCAACCTGACAGCTCTGCTTGTGATTATGAATGTAGTTAAGTACAAAGGTTGTCAGTCTTTCTAAAATGGTTCAGCTTAAGTTATAGTGATACAGCCCTGTTAGGAAACTGAAGGCTATAACATTCAGTAACGAGAAACTGCAGATTCTGATTTAGCAGCTTGTAACCTTCATTTCACATTTTTAGGAACACTGATTTCTACCTAATGGTAATTAATGTGCAGAAGCCAGCGGATACTTCTCAATACAATGCAGTAGTAGTACCTGGGCCTCTTTTTTAAGCACCTGGGCAGTTTTTGGCTCTTCTGCTCCCTCATTCCCAGAGTGAAGGCACCTGTGTACACACCGGCACAGACACATTTTGGCACTTGTGTTATTCATGTGTTTCAAGGACCTAAATTCAGATAAATTCCAGACCCTGGGGTTAAAGTATATGCTATTCTTTCGGAATGTGAGCCAGCAGTATTTATTAAACATCTGTTACATGAACAATCTTGGTCCTGACCCTGTAACTGGGAAGGATAAATAAAAGATAGTCTTCAGAAGCTCAAGTTGAAAGGTTAGAATGTCCAGGGCAAATACTTTCTTGTGACCTGAATAACAAATTCAGGAGAAAGCAAGCACTTGGGTCCTTAGATGAAATAAATAATGAGAGGATCCAGGAAAGAAAGCTCATGCTAAAGAAAGCACTGGCAGAGAAAGCACCTTTAGTGACACGTGGTAGGGTGGGGTGGAGGGTATAGGATAGGAACAGGACCTTTTGTGATGGGTCTTAAAGGGTAGTTAGAAATAATGTTTCCAACCCCTTGAGCCTCCTGTGTTCAGCTTTGTGGAGGTGGTTTGCAGCAGGGGTAGTTCCAGGCTTGCCACAAAGTTAGTCCAGAGGGACTGTCCATCTTTCTCGCCTGCTTAGAGTTGTGAGGTCTCAGTTGCTAGTGATAAGTCCCCTATTGTGTTAAAGATAGAGAAGAAAGATGCCTTTGAGCAGTGACTGAATGTTACTGAGAGTGGGTTAGTAATGAAAAGTACAAGGTAGTTGGAAGTTGCCAGTTACCTGGACTGACAGAATTATTTGTTTGAATAGATGATTTTAGTGACACAGACCTTAAAGATGACTGGTTCTGCAGAGTCTGGTTTGATGAACATGTAATATTTTACCGTCTTTGTCCCTGTTTATTTTCCCCAGAGCAGTATTTCCTTCGGTTTTTAACCTAATTTCTTGGACCCCAGGCGTAAAGGAACGGGGAGCCGTAGGATGAGAATTCTACCCCCACTACTGAAAGGCAGTCTTTTTAGATAAGTCTTTACCTCATGGATGAGAAAACTTAGTAGTCAAAGATAGTGATGACTCTTTTAATGAATGCAGTTTCTCAGGGTTAATCATACTCTCTCAAGATGCATGGACTGAGGATTTTCACTGTTGGGTGTATTTTATAAAGTGGAGTCTGATAACAAGGGGGCATAACATTTTCTTTTTTTACTCGGGATTTCAGAGATGGCACTGCTCTCAATTTCATTTTTTAATTAAAATCCATCAATGCCAGATTTAAAATTTTGAACCACAGCATGAATCAGAAATTGGATTTGTCAACCTTTTCTTTTGGGGAGGTGGTAATTCTTTTTGAAAGTGGGGTTGAAGGCAGAGAAAGAGAAGGAAAGCAGGAGAGAGTCTTGGAAATAAGGGTACTGGAAGGCACGAGGCGGTGGGTGGGAGACTCTCCTGGGAGGTCATGACTCTCCATCACTTCACCCCTGACTCCCAAGTGAAAAAACCTTTGCTAGTATTTTCTCTCCCCTCCTTTTCTCACTAAAAAAAAAAAAAAAAAAAAGAAGAGTCTGTCTTTTCCTCATTTTCTACCCTCCAGTGGTTGTTAAGCATAAACAGGGACAAACAGTACAAACAGCTGAGGTTTTCCAACCGGCACAAACCTGTCCTAAGGCAGAGATGGCCCTTTATCAGATGCTACCCAGGAAAGCAGAGAGTGTGACCTCACAACTCTAATAAAACCTCTGTTAACCTCGGTGAGGTGGGGGAGTTGTGGGGGGCACGGATGAAAGTCCTTTTGAATTTTCCCAGTGGGGTCAGAGTTTTGTTCCTTTAATTAGAGGTAGTCTGGGGAAAGCCAGCGCTTGTGCAAATGCCCCAGGAGGGTCTGAACACCTTAGTTCTGTGCTCACTGTGATACTGTCGTCCCCCTGGTTAGGGAGCAGACCAGCTGGTGGTAGGAAAGCTGGCTGAGACCGCACAGAGAGGCTCTGCCAAGGAGATCTTTTTTCTTTTTCTGTGATGTCTGCAGCTCATTTGGCCTGAGCACCAGGTTGCTGCTTGATGCTGTTCAGAAGTCAGGATTTGAATTTTGAGACCCTTTCAGAGAAGGTAGAGGTAATGTTGATTTCTGGGTCTAATTGTGCTTGTGGAAGTTACCAGCTGTAACTTATATTGGAATATACATTTAAGAAAAAGCCAGATGGTAATCAAAATGTGTGGGTGGCTTGAAGTTTTTAAATAAGAGGCTTGTACTCAGCTGCCAAGCCTCCAGAGAAGTGCTTTGTACAATGCATCCCTGCTTTCCAGTGGCTTGTGGAAGCAAGTTGCTTCCTTCCTATTTCCTCACAGCCCTTATGAACCTTGCCATGTTCTCTGTCTTCCCTGCCCTGGCAGAAATTGATTTCTGACTTCAGTAAAACTCCTCAGGGGGCTTGAAGATTTCCTTAGTTCAAGAGGCAGTCTTTTGGAAAGGATGACGGGTCCCTGAACTCGCAAAGGAAGTGTGCACAGACGAGGGGCTGTGCTCTTGGCAGCCCAGATAATGCCAGTAAGGGCTCAAGAGTTAGACTTGGTGGGGGTTTCTGGTTGGGAACATAATCATCGAACGTCCCGAACACTGGGACTGCTTCCTGCCTAGACTAAAAACTGACTTTCTGGAGTCTCTACAGAACTCACCTCTTATTTTTGTTCCTTTGTTTGCCCTCAGTAAATCACTAATGCCTTTTACCACAGTTCAGCTGGCTTAATTCTCTCCTGTTCTTCCTGTTGAAATCCAGAGTTGTGGCTTGAAGGGCAGTATGTATGGTCAGCTCTTTAGGATCCACAAGCCTCACTTGTCTCATGGTTGCAGGCATCAGGATTTGCTAGGTCTATCAGAGATTACAGTGATCATTCGTAGATAAGTTCCTTCTAAAAAGTACAGGGAGATAGTGTATCTGCAAAACAGCTGAATGAATGTGTATTTTGTACCTCTATCATCACAGTCTCTTGGCTTTCTAGGTGAAGTACAAGGCCTGGAGGTGGCAGTGTGCTTGGCTCGTCGGAAGAGCTCCAAGGAGACCACAGTGGCTGGAATTAGAGTCAGCAAAAGGATCAGAGGAGGTTAGAAGTAAGGTCAGATACGTGATAGTAACAGATCATTGAAGGCCTTGTGGGCCATGTTTGGATTTTGTATTTTATTCTGAGTGAGAGGGGAAGTCGTTGGAGATTTTTGAGCTGATATGGTTTCCAATTAAAAAAATAAATTACTTTGGCTGCGGTGTGGAGAGTAGATTGGGTGATAGGAGCAGGGGTGGGACAGAGAGAAAGGTCATTTGGAAGGCTGTTGTCATAATCCAGGCTAGAGATGATGAGACGACAAGTGAAATTATTGCCTACCTCCAAGAAAGGTTGGGAGACCTCAGAAAGAAAACATCACTAAAGCCCCTCATACAGCCCTTTGCACGGTACTAGGCTCCAGTATTTGTTAATTCTCTTCCTTTCTTGGAGTTTGCCCTCAGCTGTATTAGGACCACAGGGGAGAGGTTGTTAAACAGAGATCAGCGTTCGCGGGGAGGGTTGTAAGCAGTACCTCAGTCGTTTGCTAACAGAAGACTTTCTGTTTCTCAAGGCACTGCAGTTGGCACACTGTTCATTCTGTCATCCCACCCACCAGAGACCTGAAAAGACCGAATCTGTGCCAGAACTCCGGGGCAGCTCTGTTCCCGTTGAGGCTTTCACGCTTCAGTTCTTTCTGCAGTTGCTATCTTAGACACAGTCTGAGCAGCCTCTTTCACAAAGTATCTTTTCAGCTACCTGGCCTTGCAAGCTGGAGCTCTCTGATGCTCATCATGACAAGGTAGTTTTCACATACCTGAGAGGACCCTTTAAGGGAAAGAAAGAGGTTTTGTGGTCTTTGTTTAACATTTGAGCTTCCCCTTCACCCCTCCCTACCCCCCAGCCCGCACCGTTCCTCTTTTGTTGTGATCTGAAAGCCTTAATACCAAGCCATCCTGATTGCTGGGGTTTGCAGTGTGGGAAAGGAATTCAGTATGATTTAGTATGTTACAGTTGTTTGGGAAACGCGTATTCCACAGCTCTACCACCCTGAACACACCTGATCTTGAAGTTAAGCAGGATTGGGCCTGGTTAGTACTTGGATGGGAGAGAAGCGTGGTCCTTGGTACACAGGAAGCTTGACGTGTTGACAAAGCTTCCTTCCCTCCAGAAGGCTACATCAGTGTTTGCTTGCTTGGGCTGTGTGTGTGTTGTTGGAAGACTTCACTGATGAAACCATGCCATCTTGTTAAAACATCAGAATCACCTGCCCAAAGAGGGCTGCTGGCAGCCTACTACTTTCTTGATTTACCCTGGGAGCAAAGCAGTTTCTTTTTCCTTTTTATTTGGGGGGAGGGGTGGCTCTGGAGGTCTGATTGTGTGAAAGGGCATAGGAAGGTGAATCCTCAGAAACTTGCAGACAGAATTTGCTTTAATAGTAGTTAGTCTTGTCTCCTAGGATGCTCTTATTCCTTCTTTTTAAAAGTAAGTTCAGGTGAATTCCCTAGTGGTCCAATAGTCAGGACTCTGCCCTTTCACTGCCTAGGGCCCAAATTCAGTCCCTGGTTGGCAAACTTAAGATCCTGCAAGCTGAGTGTTACAGCCAAAAAAAAAAAAAGTCAGCTCAGATTACCAGGGTCACAAGTTGGACTTGGGGTGTCTTTGTATCTCATATACTGTACTGTCTCTGGAAGTGTCTGGCTGCCCCGGCCCCCAGCCAGGTCTGTGAATAGACTGAGCTGGGCCCCATAAGGATGAGCTGTCTTCAGGAACGCTGTTCTGTTTTTAGGGAGAAATCATCTTTTCCTTCACCTCAGTTGGACTGTGCCCTAGCCTTTTTGTGCCTGCCTTAGCTGGGGCACGGAGAAGAGCCAGCGTACCATTTATGTGGCTGCCACGTGGGCTTACCTGAAAGCCATAAGGAGAGGCAGCCTATGGGAAATGCAAGAAAGCGAGTGTGTCCGTAGCTTGTGAACATAAAGACCTTCAGTTGTTTGTGTAGGTTGGTATTTTCTAGTTTTTATTTTCCCCATCCAGGCGTCTGTGCTGACTGAAATATTTGAGCCATAGCAATAGTAGAGAGCAAATTGTTTCTGCAGATAAAGACATAGATATATTTTCGTCCTACAATGCTTCTAATTAAATTGCTTATCTATCTAAACTTGGGCCTCTGCGGCTGATATCCGATGTCCCTGGTATCTTCCTGGAGTGAGTTGCTTTGTGTTCCATGACCTTGTTTTTTTGTTGTTCCAGTGTGAGTGGCTGCCTCATGTTGTGTTGATGCTGGTCTGCCATGCTAGCCTGTCTACCAGGGCCAGGTGACCTGTCCTTTCAGCTTCTTTCTCACACGCAGATGAACACTGGACTTCAGAAATGTAAGTAATCTGGATCCCAGGGAAGCATGCGGTCCTTTATTTTGCCCCTCCATCCGGGTTCTCCCAGAGACAACTTTGGGGTACCCTGACTTTGGTACCTCCAAGATGTTCTTCAGCACAGACAGTAAGAAAGCAGCTGCAGAACTTGTCGGCAATGCGAGACGCTTCTCTAATCAGAGAGAGCCTCTTAAATACTAGATTCCCCAGTGTGTGTCATCTTAATCTTAATTGTTGCTGATAGATGTCTGTTGAGCAGTAGGATTATATGCAGTTTTACAGCCCAGTGTTATATTTATTATATATGTATATATCACCCTTCAAGGAAGTGTTTCAGTTTGAACCTTGGGAGGAATGGAATGAAAACGCACAGTCCAGATTACGTACTGTATCCCTGGAACAAACTGTTTGCACTCTTGTGTTGTTTGGAGTTCTCTGAGTGCCCTCTGCCACGGAGACAGACCGTTCCCCCTTGGCCTTGCTGTCTGCCTTCTGAGCCAGTGCCCGCAGCTCACAGCAAACAAACTCTTGCCTCCAGAAGGGACGTGGAACTATCTAGCTTTCTCAGCCTCTCTGGGCATGTTCCTGTTAATATTCTTCCCCCAAGACGGGATTTTGGAGAACTGCTAGCTTCCTGTATTAGATTGGCTGGCACTGACTTTGTATTTTCCCAGATTCCTACCTTCTATCTCTATACTACGTGAATGTACAAGGTAGATTCTGTTTCTGGCTTATTACCATGCATGGCGTCTTCGAGTGTAAAGATGGCCCTAAATTTGGAATAGAGTTTCCTTTTAGAGCAAAAAGGGAAAATCAGCGAGGCATCTCAGCTTACCCTTTAACAGAAAAAGAGCCTCAGCAGGTTACCTGACTCCTTTATGACAGAGGTTGGCAAGCTCTTTCTGACAAGGGTCAAATGGATCATACCACGTGGTCTCTTGCGTGTTCTCACCCCTGCTCTCATGGGGCACAGGCAGCTGTAGGCGGTATGTAAACAAACGAGTGCGGCTATGCTCCAGCACCACCCTCTACAGAAGCACAGCAGCCCAGTGCTGGCTTTCAGGCTGCAGTTTCCCGCTCTCTGCTCCATGAGATTATCTGCAGAAGTTAAAAACAGTCTGGCCCCTTGACTTCCTTCTCTGAGGGAGAGAAAGACTCAGAGTGTGGCCAGATCTAGAATTTGGCCAGTGAGTGCAGCTCCCATAACAACAGAGCTGAGGGTGTCAGTCTTCCTTCTGCGGCTACCTGACGCAGTAGGCAAGCTTCCTATCCCAGCTCTGCCCCAGCCTTTCTTTCTCCCGCTGAGTGCCAATTGGGTGAGGGTGTTGTCTGGGCTCTCTGGCCACCCAGAGCCGCATGCTCACGCGCTGTGACTGGGCACAGGCCTCCAGGCACACTTCTGGGGAGGGAGCGCACGCAGAAGCATGTGGTAAGATGACGGAATGCAGCTCGCTGTCTGTCTTCTAGGTCCTTAACACATGCTGACAGCTTCACCCAGAGATGTACCATCAAGGGCTGAGCCATCTAGGAGGAAAGGCAAATTGGCAGCTTTATCTTAGCTGCTGATGTTGGATCTTCACTCCCTTCTCCTCAAAGCAGCCCCCAAGTCACCGCTGCAAAAACCTCTATCCCAAATCTGTATTTAACAATTGAGGTGTCCTTTTTCTCTGGTTTCAGGCTTACCTGTCCACTTGGGGGACAGTGTATTTCAATCCCTTCAACTCTCTTGTGACTCTACTTAACTAAACCTAAATTTTGCAGAGAAGAAAACCCAGTGGTGTTTTTAAGCTCTTGCTCTCCCAAAATGTATTAGGAGAAAAAAAAATATCCTGTTCTTTGATGTACAGCTCTTAGCATTAAGCATTTACCGTTAAGATGGGACAGAGTATAAACAGTCTGCTTCAGAAACCAGAAGCTAAGACGCTGCTCGGAGCCCAAGTCTGCTGCTGCTGCTAAGTCACTTCAGTTGTGTCCGACTCTGTGCGACCCCGTAGACAGCAGCCCACCAGGCTCCCCCATCCCTGGGATTCTCCAGGGAAGAATACTGGAGTGGGTTGCTTCCTTCTCCAGTGCATGAAAGTGAAAAAGTCAAAATGAAGTCGCTCAGTCATGTCCGACTCTTGGTGACCCCATGAACTGCTGCCTACCAGACTCCTCCGCCCATGGGATTTTCCAGGCAAGAGCACTGGAGTGGGGTGCCATTGCCTTCTCCAGAGCCCACGTCTACCAGCTGTCAAAACCTGTGACTGCTGTTCAGCCTTTCCCTGCTCCCATCCTAAGGAAGGTCTTAAAAGTTGCTCAAAACACAGAACTCAGTATCTAGTGAGGTGGGCATGGAGAGTGTGCATGCTAAGTTGCTTCAGTCATGTCTGACTTTTTGTGACCCCATGGACTATAGCCCTCCAGATTCCTCTGTCCTTTGGGATTCGTCAGGCAAGAACACTGGAGTGGGTTGCCATGCCCTCCTCCAGGGGATCTTCCCAACCCAGGGATTAAACTCATGTCTATGTGTCCTGCATTGGCAGGCAGGTTCTTTACCACTAGTGCTACCTAGGAAACTCCGTGGGGTACAGATATTTATAGCTTTGCTGTTGTTCAGTCGCCCAGTCGTGTCCGACTCTCTGACCCTATGGACTGCAGCACGCCAGGCCTCCCGGATGCCCCTCACCATCTCTTGGAGTTTGCCCAAGTTCATGTTTGTTGTATTGGTAATGCTATCCAGCCTTCTCATCCTCTGACGCCCTCTTCTTCTGCCCTCAATCTTTCCCAGCATCAGCCTTAATAGCTTAGTATATTTTATATTGGAATAGTCAGCTTAAGGCAGGGGAGATGGGGTCAGGGCTCAGGAGAAGGGATATGTGGCTTTTTGCCCAGCACTGTCAGTCACCTGGCTGATCAGTCTGCCCTCGGCTTGAGCTGCCATATGTACAGAATCATAATATCAGTCCCTTCAGACACCAGTGTTTTCTCTTCTCCCCATCCTCTTCTACATGTATAGGAGGGTGTGATGTATTTTCCCACCAAAAGTATGACTTGCCTTAGTGCAGGCTGGATTAAGGGACATCTTGCCTTTGGGTGGGTCCTGCACAGGCTAGAGAACCACAGTTGTGGTTAGTGGCTGCCCTCCCAGAACTTGCCTGGATTGTTATTCTGTAACATCACATGGTTCAGGAGACCTGAGCCATTTTGGAGCTTTGTTCTTGAAATGGAGCTTTGTACTTGAAAAGTTTGTTTTCCTCTAAGCCATCTTCTCCCAATTCCCCAGAAACTTGCTTTTGAACATTTGTTTCCTTCATTAACCCCAAGCCTCTGCTCCTGTTTCTCCAGCTCACAGTCAGGTGTACAGATAGGGTGGCTTGATAAAGATTTCTGGGTAGAGTGGTTGAAATGACCAAAGGTCCCTGGTCTTCAGATTGTCTTTCAGTCAGTGACTGTGACTTCTTTCACTGTAGAGTCTTGGGACCTAGAACAAATAATCAAAATTAATCTTTTACTATACTCTCGTGTGCTTATCTGCCCCCTAGTGGAAAGATCTGGAAATGGCAAATTGGCCCAGTGACTGGATAAACTCAGAGAAACATCAGAAATATTAGCTAACATTTGCTGAGTGCTTACCATACGCCAGGCACTATCTTGGTATTTTTATGTACGTTCCCATTCATTCTTCAATAATTCCATGTGGGAGACTCACTTATCTTTCTTTTAAGCATGAGAGTGTCACTTGTCAGTGTCACATTACTAATCAGTGACTAGGCTAGAATTCACTCTTGGGTCAGACTCCAAAGCCTGTGTTTGATGCACGGCCTGTGCCTCCCCACAGGCTAGAGGCTCCTGCTGTGTAAGCCACTAGTGTCTTCTGATCTTCAAGACAGAAAGATAAACGGGGAGGTCCTTGTAGGGAAGCCTGGATTCAGGGAGATTCCCCCCCACCCCCCAGTCCCTAGTCCATGGAACTTTTCTCTGCTACATTTAATGCTCAGACTCAAGTCTGGGAGGCCCTGCATTTAGGGCTTCATGGTAAGGTTACTTTGTCCCATCTGTGGGCAGACTCAGCGAAACCTGCTATCCTTGAATAATTACCATTGACAGTTACAGGTCCTGTTCACAGAACATTTCCTGTTCATCGGATTTTTTGATCTTAGTAATTCTGTGAGGTAGGACAGCAGGTATCATTGCTGTTTATAAATGAGGAATGACTGAGTGACACTCTGAGTAGTCAGATAATCAAGCCAGTGCCTGAATCCAGTCTCTTTTTTCTAACCACAGAGTCTCTGTTCTCCACTGCTTTATGCCTTGATTAATGACACCGTTGGTACCAGATAGTTAAATAAGTTGCTTGGAAAGCTGTAGTGTCTGTGTCAGCCATGCACTTAGAGGAAGATGAAGCAGAAGAAAGAAAGGCTGCCGGGGGCCTGTGTGGGGACTGAGATGAAGTACTGAGAAAAACTCGGAAGGGTTGGGCTGAAGTCTGGTATGTGAAGTGGGTGGTGTCAGAGCCCCAGAATGTGACCTCTTTCTTGTCTAGTAGGCTCATCTGTCTTCCTGAGAGTCTTCCTTAACGGGATGTAGCCCGTGTGCAGCCTCGCCGCCCCTCACCTCGTCACCACTGTCAGCATCAGTGGCGCCAGGGCAGAGGGAGCTGGTCGGTGTAGTGTCCCGTCCCGCACTCCTGATTGAGGCCACCACACCTAGTGCCTCTGCTAGAAAAAACTAGCTTGAGAGTTGGCATTGACTTGGAGCAAAGGAGCTCTGTTATTCAGCAAGCCACCGTACCAGCCTCTCTTAGTTGGCCTTCAAGGAGAGAAACTTGTTAACATGGAGCAAGACTCTTCCTACATGGAGGGGCAGACCTTCATTTCCTGTCTGAATGGAAACGCAGCAGCTTCAGACTCCTCCTGTTCAGCTGAATCCCAGCTGTTGAGCTAGACAGGGTGCTTAGAGGTACTTACTACAGGTCTGCTCTGGGGAAGGAAGGCGCCAAGCCGGGAGTGTCACACACTTCTCATCAGTCACATGAAAGCACAGTGGCTGACCAGGGCAGCTTCTCATGGAGTTCTGGTGCCTTTAGGGACATTCTGAGTTTAGGGACATTGTTCAGTGATCCCAGACTTTTTTGGTGTCCTCTGTGTAAGAGAATGTAAGACAGGTCAGAAAATGGCCCCCACTTTATGGAGCCTGAAGCCCATTAAGGGTCAGAGGCTTACAAGCAGCAGCACAACTCTGTTCTCCAGGCCGTCTTGACCCTTTTGGCCATCTCGTGCTGCCTGGTGGGTGGGAGACTTCCTGGCCTCTCTGCCTCCTCCTGCTTCCTACCTTCAGTTGTCACGGTCACAGTCATCCTTCTGAGGCCTTCTGCAGCTCGGTCATCTTACAAACATTGCGATTACAGATGGAGCAGGTATTCAGCCCTCAGTAAATAAAGTAGAGCCTTGAATACGTTAGAATGCCTACCAAGTTTAAGGCATTGTGCCAGCGTTTGAAAACACGAACCTTTTCCTTTCTGTACCCTTTTTTTCTCCTGTACCCTTTTTTGCTGAGTCCTGCCTCTTTGAGCGTGAGTCCGGATCTCTCTGCCCTTCCTGAACTGGAGCTTTCTTTTCTTGCTTCCGAGGAGAGCAGCAGTTTCTAAGCAGTTGCTGCCAGCCAACCAGCAGTGTCACCTAAAGCCAGGCAGCTGTGCCCTCTCCCTGCTAGCACTCAGTAGACGACTTCTGTTCAGTGATGCCCAGCAACATGACTTTGAATGGGGTCTCCTTTGGGCCAAGCTAGCTGAGGCCACAAGCCAGGCATTTGGTTGGCTTAGTCCTTGGTCTGCCCTGGCCGCCTCCAGCATCTGTTCAGTGATGCCCAGCAACATGACTTTGAATGGGGTCTCCTTTGGGCCAAGCTAGCTGAGGCCACAAGCCAGGCATTTGGTTGGCTTAGTCCTTGGACTGCCCTGGCCGCCTCCAGCACAGGGAGGATGTAGGGAGGGAGGCAGCTAGCTGAACCCAGGCTCCCAGCCAAGTGCACCCCTCCTTTTTTTTTTTTTTTTCTGCTTCGGGGAGTCTGTGTACTTACTCAGCAAGCCTTTATTAAGCACCTTCTGTGTATACTCAGGGGAGACCCTCCCTCAGAGAAAGGGAGAATGGCGCTAAGACCCCTTGCCAGGAGCCTGGCAAGCTTAAAGAGCTCTTGTTCTCAGAACCTTTTCCTTTTTGACTGCAAGCACGACATCCGCTGGAGCCCCCTGATGGGAGGCGACTGGAGATGGGAACAAAGAGACTGTTAGCATTAATGAGGCCCATTGAGCGGAGGCCCATTGAGCGGTGTTTCCGCAGTCTCCAAAGGAGGGCAGGTTTTTCCTCTTTCATTTCGGAAAGTGACAGCTGACAGGGGCCGAATACAGACTATTTTTGGCTCTCAGAACTTCAAGATGCTCTGAATCCTTTCTCCTCAGTTCCCTCCCTGCAGCCCTGTCATTATTGTCGCCCCCCACAGGAAATAAATAAAGCTTTTTGATCTTCACCCAGTCAGGCTGAGAGTAAGCTGTAAACAAAAGTGAACTTGTGACATGGGGGTGGGGGAGGGATGTTGGCAGCTCACTCCTCTGCCCCTGAAAAAAGAAGCATCCTGTCTCCTGTGCCAGGATGCCCACCCCATAGGCACAGTACTCCAGCTGCCACTGCCGAGGGAGCTGACGCCTCACTGGCCCCTGCAGACCGGAGAGGAGCCATTCTGGATGCCCTCTTCCCCAGGGTGTCACCCGGCAGGGGCTGAGTGGCCCTGACAAGCAGCCCTGCTTAGAACCTCCAAACCACAGGCCAGCAGGGGCCGCTAGGAACTTGGAGAGACTTTGCATGAGAATTGGCCCAGTTCTGGTTCTCTAAGATGCGAGACTTTGCAAAGTTGCTCTGTTCTTCTGATCTTCAGTGACCTCATTTGTGAAGAGGGACCATCATGATGGCACCTGCCTCCTAGCACAGTAGCGAGGATTCATGGAGACAGCCTGGCACTCAGCAGAGACGTGCCCACTGCATGCTAGCCAGGCTTGTTTCTGATGGGGCTGAGGCTGACTCTGAGCTGGAGGCTCGGCCTGACGCCCCGTGCACCCTGCCCCGCAGGCCGCAGGCGGGAAGCTAGGAGGGCTGGTTGGCTTGGCACTGACGAGCTCCCTCTCCTTCTCTGCTCTCCTTCCCCTTCTCTCTCTCTAGGGGACACTACACAGAAAATGAGAACTGCTCACTACCCCACCCCAGCCGAATTGGACGCGTATGCTAAGAAGGTCGCAAACAACCCACTGACTATAAAAATCTTCCCCAACAGTGTGAAGGTTCCCCAGCGGAAACACGTTCGTCGTACTGTGAACGGCCTGGACACATCGGCCCAGCGCTACAGCCCCTACCCGACTCAGGCCGCTGCCAGGGCAGGCCTGCTGGCCATTGTCAAAGTGCCAGCCAAAAGCATACTCAAGGACTTTGACGGCACCCGAGCCCGGTTGCTCCCCGAGGCCATCATGAACCCCCCAGTGGCGCCCTATGCTACTGTGGCACCCAGCACTTTAGCCCACCCCCAGGCCCAGGCTCTGGCCCGCCAGCAGGCCCTGCAGCACGCACAGACCCTGGCCCACGCCACTCCCCAGGCGCTGCAGCACCCTCAGGGTATCCCGCCACCCCAGGCTCTGTCCCACCCCCAGAGCCTCCAACAGCCTCAGGGCCTGGGCCACCCTCAGCCCATGGCCCAGACCCAGGGCTTGGTCCACCCTCAGGCCCTCTCTCACCAGGGTCTCCAGCACCCCCCGACTCCCTTGCTGCATGGAGGCCGGAAGATGCCAGACTCAGATGCCCCCCCGAATGTGACTGTGTCTACCTCAACTATCCCCCTTTCAATGGCGGCCACCCTGCAGCACAGCCAGCCCCCGGACCTGAGCAGCATCGTGCACCAGATCAACCAGTTTTGCCAGACGCGGGCGGGCGTCAGCACTACCTCAGTGTGTGAGGGCCAGATCGCCAACCCCAGCCCCATTAGTCGCAGTCTGCTCATCAATGCAAGCACTCGGGTGTCGACCCACAGCGTCCCCACACCAATGCCTTCATGTGTGGTCAATCCCATGGAGCACACCCACGCGGCCAGCGCCGCGCTGCCCGCTGCGGGCCCCGTCAACCTGCCCGCGGGCCTCTCGCGTGCCCCCACTGGCTACCCTAGCGACCTCAAGCCAGTCGCCTGGAACCAGCACCAGCTGGCCCACCTGCAGCAGATGTGCGGTGAGGCCGGTGGGACGCCGGCCCCTGGCCTGACAGGCAAGCATGCGGCAGGACGCGAGTTGGCAGGGCCTGGCTTGGTGGGCAAGGCCCCTGCCTACCCGCAGGACCTCTGCCTGGCACAGTCTTTCCATCTGAAGCCACCCCTGGAGAAGCCAACCCCGTCCCCACCCGTCAACGGCCTGGCCGCCCCACTGGCCTACCCCAATGGTCACTACTTCCAACCCCTGTGGAACAACATCCTGCCCACTCCCAATAGCGACAGCTCGGGGTCTCAGGACCTCGCCGTGCCGTTCCACGGTGGGCAGCCCGCGGGCGCACCCCTTGACTGTGCGGCGGTGGCTGCTGGGGCCCACTTCCGGGCAGGGACTGGGGGCGGTCCAGTGGCAAGCCAGAACAGCTTGATACAAACGGTGGATTACCTAAGTGGGGATTTCCAGCAGGCCTGCTTCCGAGAACAGAGCCTGGCCATGCTGAGCAAGGCCCACCGAGCCCCTGGCAACCGAGCCCCTGACCCCACAGATAGTCGAAGTCTTCATATTCAGCACCCGGGGTATAGATAGGGAGCCCTGGTGCCCGCCAGTTCCACGTCATACATCACCCTCCTAGGTTTAGTCTTACTTTTGAGTAATTGGATAGTTTCAAAGTTTCACTGCTCCAACGTGATCATTCTTAGATGTCTAAGAAAGGGAATCTAGTGGGATCTAATTGAGGACAGGAGGGGGTCCTTTTTGCCCTCATCTTCACCCGTACCAGCCCCAGCAACTTTTGGGTTTATGTTGGGACCTAATCTCAACTCCCGGCTTGACTCTCCATTGCCTGCCTATCAGTCCAGTTCCTGCCCCGTCACCCCACCACCTCCTGCCCACCATTTCCCACCAGCCTCCTTTCCTCTTTACCTGCACCCTTCACTGTTGACCTTAGGACTGAGGTATGGGCTAAGGGAAGGGTCCCCAGGCGAGGTAGCTGTCAGCATCCAGCCGCCTAAGCTAGACCTCTCCCTGTCTCTCTCTCTCTGGGACTAAGAAGCCAGGCTTCCCAAGTGCTCTGGGAGCCGATTTCTTATTTACCCAAAGACCTCAAATCAAAACTGACCCGGTCTGCATCTCCTCCCAGCCCTTCCTCAAGGCTTTATTTTTAACACCTGCATTGAACCCAGAGCCACTGCACTCGTCCTTGCCACACTCCTCAAGGGCATCCTGCAAGCATGTGGCCGTGGCCTTGGGACATTGCGGGGCAGCGGGGGGCAGGGAACCTGTCTTTGTATTGATTCTTTGGTTCCTAACTCCCTTTCCATCCCTAGAGCAAATGCCAGGACGTCTGGCTTATCTAAGACCTTCTTCACTGTTGTCTCTCTCCTGAGTCACCTGCTGCCCTCACGCCCCACTCCCCCCTCTCAAACAAAAACAAAAAGCCAGTCTTATTGAGGAATTAGGTAGTAGGTATAGGATGATCACATTGGAGTTTGGAATTAAAAACACTGAAAAAAAAAAACAACTGCATTTGGTTCTCTACACTGGCTAAGAATATTGCTCTACACTGTAAGTTTTAAACGTCCTGTTTCTGTATGAATGTAGCGTGGGTTTGAGTAGCAATGTGTGTGAGCGGCCCCACAGGTGCATTCACTGTCTAGTCACCTTCCGCAGCCCCTCAGTTTAATGAAGGAAAAAAACTCAAAGCCTTAAGCTCTTTGACTTCTCCTTTACCAAATGAGCATGGTTCCAACAGCTGGAGATGGGCCTCTATTGGAAACAGC
The DNA here is from genome assembly GCA_006410635.1 of Cephalophus harveyi. Lineage (NCBI taxonomy): Eukaryota > Metazoa > Chordata > Mammalia > Artiodactyla > Bovidae > Cephalophus > Cephalophus harveyi. Next base: position 675,544 of record SJYT01070502.1, on the reverse strand, counting down.
CCCTCCTGCCCCTCGCCCTTCCCTCACCCACTCCACGCTCAGTGTCATTCCCAGGTGACAGTTGGCTAGAAATTTTAAACTTTTCTGTAACTTAGAGTATGTTTTGTTGTAATGGTTTGCACCTTTCTGTTAAAGATACATAGTTGGGCGGTTTTTTTTTTTTTTTTCCTTTAAACCAAATAAGCCCTACCCTTTCCTCTTGTCTCTGGGGAATGTGAGCTGATGTTATTTAAGATTCTTGGTTTTGTTTACTATACTATCCACTGTTCTTTAGCCAGAAATTCTCTAGTGATCTGAAGCAGTGTGACTGAAGACCAGTTTTTAAATTATGTGTTGGCAAGCTGCCTTATATTTAAAAAGAAAAAACAAGGAAAAAGAATGCCTGATTGTGTTACACCAAATGATAGCAACATGAAGTCCTAATTTATTGTTCCCCGTTGTTTGCTGCCGTCTGTAGACACTGGTACCTTCCTGTCCAGAGCCCCCAGGAGCGCCAGCAGCTTCTGGTGCAATGCCTTCTCCCAGTGTGCTGGCCACCATCTCACCCAGGGGCCCCTTCCAGTTCTTGCTTCTCTTGAGTTAAATTCTCTGAAAGGACACCAATGTCTCAGCTTATCCCCTGCTTGATCTCCAAACCAGATATTTTTGCTGTAATTTTCTTCCAATGCCTCTCTCCCCAAAAGGTGAGCTGCCATTTTAGGAAATTGGACCAGACACCAACTTGGGGGCTTAAAAATCAAACCTCAAACCTATCTCTTCCTGTGTAGGGGTGCATCTGAAGCTCTCACTCCCACCCCTAGTCTGCATGGAAAATGTACTGTGACCCCCCGCCCCCGACTACCCTCACCTTTGGTGGGAGATGTTTCCTAGTTCACCCTGAGCCCCTATTCCCCTCTGCCAGCCAACCCCCAACCAGCAATAAGGGTCCACGCCAGGGCCTCCTACCCACACCCCCGCCTCCATTCCACACTGCCCCTAGAAAATAATCTGGGTCTCCTGCCGTCCACATACTGTAGCATTCATTCTCCATCTCCCTCATCCTCTCACCTGTGGTGGTTTATGGGTGTGATGGGGTTTTTAAGATTATTATAAACCAGTAAAAAGAGAAAACTCACCTTTTGATCTTGTCCTATTCATTAATGTCTGTTTGAGATGATCTTTCTTAATGGTTTTTAATACTTTCTAGAAGTAATTTCTCATTTTTAAAGGGCCTTCTAGAGTATTTGTCCCGGTCAGAAGCCCTCCCCACCCATCATCCCAGGGCAGGTGTGCTGAGTCAGCCCCTGGAAGGGGTACCCCCCTGACTGGCCGTCTCCCCTGGGCAGGGCTGCGGGGGGCTTGGTGGGACTTGATGGTTATGTTCGCTGCCCATCACTGGAGGCCCAGTTTAGTGTACTGCCATGTTCAAGGACCATCAGTCACTGAAAAAGGGAGATCTGGTTTGTGAATAAGCCCACTTAAGACTGAATGTCCCTCCCCTCCCCCTTGAAAATCTTGGAATTTCTGAGGACCTCTGACAAGTGATAAGTGTTATAACATGCTGTAACATGAAAAGTGGCCCTCTTGGCAATTTCAGTCTTACAAGGTTGAGTACTGATTGGAGATTTTTTTTTTGTCTCCAGGGTGGGGGTAAAAATCCACAACAGCTCTTTAGGTCTCCCCTTTCTGCTGAGTTTGGGTCTGGGCTAAGATGTGGAGGGAAGGAAAGATCCCACAGGCTGTGGAACTCAGTGAGTGTGCAATCAGATGGTTATAGGTGGTTCTCAAAATTGATGGAGTCGAAAGCACCTTGAGCATGCCCTTGTCTGTGGGGTGTTTTTTTGTGAAGGTACTTTTTGCCTTCACTCCTCATCCCATCAGTGTGAAAGAAAACTCTTCCACTCGTTAGAGACCTACAGTCAGCCTAGAGTAACAAGGCTAAACAGTAGACAGTTGAGCCCCACTCAACACTGTGATGCAAAGCCTGCCTTGAGTTCCATAAGCAATTATGACCACCTGCAGAGGCAAGGAATGAGCAGTATGGGTATGGGGTCAACCAAAGGAGGCACCAACCTATGGGAACCTAACGCCTGGCATGGTGCAGTTGGCACAGTGCTGCCAGCAGAGGGAGAACTTGATCTGGGGAGGCGGGGTCTGGCTTCTGCTGAAAGGCTATCGCAGAAGTTTCCACCTGTTGGTGCTGGAAACCCAGGTCTGTGCTTAAGTGAAGGTATTTCTTCTGCTAGAGCCCATGGTCTTTTACCAGCTTCCAGGCCTTGCTATACCAAGATGGTTTAGCTCATGAAAGAGCCATGTTTCTCAGCAAAGCAGCCAGGGCTTTGTGTCTCCCTAGATGAGTGAATGTGACCTTTTGAAGGTTTTGGTTAGTTCTTCAGGCTTGCTGTCTCAGACATAGACCTGTCACTTCTGATAAGGGTTCTTCACCTGAGTCTCTGGCTGGGAAAGCAGAGACAGCAAGCTACAGCCTTTGAACCTTCTCCTTCCCATACTCTGAGCCTGAACAGTATTTTCCATACACAGGCCTCCTAGGGCCAGGCAAGAGTAAGGCCCTTTATGCTGATGAGTTAATCTTTACAAATCTAGCAGGATTACTCTGATTTTACCAGCGAGAGTAAGGATGTCATGTAGCTAAGTGACTTGCCAAAAAGCAATCATAGCGAAGATCCAAAACCAAATCTATTGCCAAAATTAAAGGAAGCTATTCTAGGGATTGCTGGAGCTTAAAACAGAATCCAGTGATAAGGGGAAGAAAAATCCAGGCCCTGCCCCAAAATAGCTGGAAGATCACTTAAGTAAGTCAGTTCAAATATGGATGATCACAGGCACCCCCTTTGAGCCCTGTATGAAAAGCAAGTATGGATGGGGAAATCCAAGTGCTTTGAATACCTCGAAGGCTTTTGGAGTTAGGCTAACATTCACCAAGTGCTCACAGTCATTCCTCATTATTCACAGGGAATTGGTTTAAGAATTCCCCAACTCAGGGTCCACAGATGTTCAAGTCCTTGATAGAAAATAGCATAATATTTGCATATAACCTACACACATTTTACGATGTGCTTTAATCTATAGATACAATGTAACACCATGTAGATTTGCCCATGAATGGCCATTAAGTTTTGCTCTTTGTAGCTTTCCCCAAGTGTTTCCAGTTTACTCTTTCTTGATTGAATTCAAGGATGTGGAACCCACAAAGAACCAACTGTATCTTGTGCTAGGTGGGAACCTGCACTGTCTTCTTCATAGCTCACTAAGGTCCTTTTAGTGAAATAATGCATATAAAATGCTTAGCAGTGTTTGCCATATCAAAATACTCAATGAATGGTAGCTACTATCATTAGACCAAGAAACACCTGCCAAAGGACAGGCACTAGGGTTTGGTGGGGTATGAATCAGGGACTATAGCCCTTATTGTGTGGAGCCTGCACCTCCCTCATCGAACCACCAGAGGGCGGCAGCAGGCAACACTTCCACACAAAGCCCCTTGCAATCCTTCTGTCCTCCACCAGAGGGCGATCCATGAGCGCCATTGGATTCGGGCCAAAACGGTTGCAGGTTCCCTCTCTCCCCCGCTCAGGTCCCTTGACTTCACCCTAGGGCCCAGCCTTCCAGGACCCTAAGCAACCCAGATGAGTCAGGCTGGAACCAAGTTAATAAATACAATTCAGAATTTATTAAAAATCAGGGCTCCCCGCTGTGTTCTCCTGGCACTAAGTAAATAAATAACCAGAAGGGACACAGCTGGGGAAAGGATAAGAGAAATCCGATCTCAAGATTCTTTTAACTACCCACTTAGTTTCCCAACTCCCCCTCCCCCCTATGGCTCTTGGGACATAGCACCAGCAGGCACCTCGGTCCCGGGAAGAGTGTAGCCGGCACCAAGGCGTGTCTTCCCTGTCCAGGAGACAGGTCCCGGGCTTGCTGGTTTCCAAGCCCTTGATGACCCTAAGACCTGCTCTTCCCAGAGGTCAGGGCTGAAGCACCAATAGGAGGCACCTGAGGGTGGTGGGGAAGGAGGGAGGGGGATCGGCGTACCAGAGCCTCGGCAGCAGAAGCAGCTGTAAGGGGGTCCGGCCCCCTCTCCAGGCTCAGCCGTGCCCGATGGAGGTCACTGCCCTCCCCCTTTCTCCTGGAGGTCACTGCCCTCCCCCTTTCTCCTGCCGCTTGGTCTGCTCTCAGCTGAGGATCTTTCGGGGCAATTCAACAGAGGCACGGATGAAGACCGCATCATCCCGCACATAGTTTCGCTTGCGGATATCCTGGTGGGAGATGAACTTGGGGTAACCAAAGCCCAGAGCACTCTCATCCAGGGAGCCCCGCCAAGTGCCTGGTTTTTGGAAATTCTTCCAGTTTGGGTCAGGGTGAAAGGTCTCAGTGACATGCTGTGGCTTTGCCAGCCCAGGGTCACTCTGATCCAGTAGGGAGAAGGTCACACGGCGGGCGAAGGGCCACTCGAGAAGATTGTCAAAGGCACCCGGCAGCACGCGAATGTAGAGTGAGAGGTGGGTGCCCTCGCCACTGCCATTGCCGTTGAGGAATGCAGACACCTGCAGCTTGTAGCCATACTTGTGCGTGTAGAAGGCGGGGCTGAAGCACTCGAGGTTGGGCTTGGCTTTGGCCTCCTGGAGCCGGCGCCCGTAACTGCCAATCTTCCAGATGAGCACGCCATCACTGCCCACCGACAGCTCTTCCAGCTCTCTTCGCAGCTCCTGTAGCTCCTGCCGCTGCCGGCTCACCAGGGCACACATCATGGCCAGATGGGGCTTCACGCTCTCCTCCACGTGCCGTGCCATCGCCAGCTTAGGGCACTGTCGGCAAAGTCCCAGGCCATGGGGGAAAGAGAGGAGAGTGAGTAGGGGCGAATTCAGGGGAGAGGGGAGGAGTGGATACAGGGTATTGGGCACCGAGCCCTGAATGGGGAGAAGACAAGGCACTAATAAGGCTGGAGCTGGCCAGCAGAGGAAGGACTGGGCCTTCCGGGCAGTACAGCAGGGGCCACTCAGGGCCTATGTCTGAGGTCTCAAACACAAGAAGGGAGCTGAGGGAAGAAAAAAGGCATCTCACCCTGTGCTTGCAGCCGGAGTCTTTGAACGGGCACAGTACCAGGGCGGTGCTACAGCTGTCCTTCAGATGGCCTGGCAGGTCCTCCCGAGCCACGGTGCCCACGCCACACTGGTTGGGGCACGGCACAGGCAGCCTTGGGCACTGGTACTGGTGACTCTACGGCCACAGAGGCAGAGCGGAGCAGTCAGCCGCCCGACTCCCCGCTCCTGGCCCCGCGGCCCCTGCCGGGGGCTCAGGAAGAGCCTCACCTGGATGGTGTCGAAGACGAACTCCTTGGTGCAGTAGGTGCAAGGCTGGGTGCGCTTGGGGCACTCGGAGGTGGCATGCTGGGCCAGCAGCCGCCGCATCATGCGGGCACCACACTTGTTCTCACAGTACACGCTCTCTTGCGGGCACACGCCCTCGTGGCTCTGCGGAAGCGCGGGGGTGGGGGGGCGCTGAGCCTTCAGGGCTCCTCGGACCCGGGTGCCCCGCCCCTTCCCCGAGGCCCCACCCACCTCGAAGGCCTCCCCGCTGAAGTCGCAGCCGCAGAACTCGCACTTGAGCCGCCGCTTGGGGCAGTCGTGCTGCAGGTGCGCAGGCAGGTCGCGGCGGCTAAGCTTGGCGGGGCAGCGGTTGGGGCAGGGCACCACGTTGAAGCTGCAGGTATTCAGGTGGCCCTGGTGGGAGGGGTTGAGTTAGTACCTGCCGGGGTTGGGGGTTGGGGATTGTCCTGCCACCCGGGGCAGAGGCTCACCTGTAGGTGCCGAAGGGGGCCATTCCAGCGGCAGCCCTCCTCGCTATGGATGCAGCGGATGGACAGGCCCAATACCTGCACCTCCAGTTCTGGGTCCGGGTAGATCTGGGGTCACGAGGAACAGTGATCGGGACAGCGCCTGCGACAGTCCCCAGTGCCCGCCCCCTCCACCCCCCCATAGGCTCGCTGGCTTCCTCAGAGCCAGGAATAACCTCCCTCCCGCTGAACTCCCCTCGAGCCCAGGCATACAGAGCGCAGCAGGTGGCATCTGCTCCAGCCTCAGATTCTGGGTTCCTCAATTCCCTGACGCAGGGCGCTCCCTCTGGGGTGACAGCCAATCAGCCTGCCCAGCCCCTGGCAGCCCCTACACTGTCCGCTTCCTTCCCCCTTGTAGAGGGGTCCTGGCCCTCAGCCACAGGTCTGGCCAGCCACCCAAAGAGGAGGGGAACACTTCTGGTGGGCACAGAGAAGCTCTGTGCACCCCCACAGGCTGGGCATTGTGCCCGCCCTCCAGGGCAAACACGGGCCTCATTTGCAAACTGGCCTGGTAGGCGGGAACAGGCCACCTTTGTGGGGGCACACAGCACAGGGTTGACATTGGCCCTGAGCCCACTGGCTGCAGCGGCAGCTCCAGCCTCCACCAAGGGCAGCAAGAGCCTGTACCTGGCACGGTGGACTCACCTTGGCATAGTCCAGAGGAAGCTGGTCCTCCGGGCACTTGAAGACTCCTTCACTGTGAAAGGGGAGGGGACAGGGTCACAGAGCTGGAGGGGAGGCCACCCTCCCCACCCCAGCCAGAATAGCCTCTGTGTCACCGGATGGGTTCCCAGGCAGCCTCACCTGAGAGGGCAAGCAGAGGCCTGAGGGTACCCACTTCTCCGGACCCCCGGAAGAGCCCAGCTCCTGTCCAGGGGCGGGGGGATCTGGGCCCAGAGGAGGCAGAGGCAGCTGCCTCAGGCAGCATTTGGCCAACAGGTGGCAGCTGGCACCCCTCCCCCTAGGACGGCAGCTGGACTGGAAAAGGAACAGGCTGCCCAGCCACCCAGTCCCCCAGGTTGATGTTCACTGGCTGGGCTGGAAGCTCACAGGGGAGGGTGAGATGGGCTGAGATTAAGTGCCAGGGCTGTCCAGTCCCCATGAGGGTGCCCAGCCAACAACCTAGGGCAAAGGTCAGCTTGAGGCCACCTGAACCCACCTCCCTCGCCTCCTAGGTGGATGTGTCTTCTAAAGCAAAGAGGAGGAGGATGCCCCAAGGTCCTGTGTTTACACTCCCACCCCGTTCTCACCACCTGCCAGAGAAGGGGCTGAGGTTCCCCATTTAGCAGATGAAAGAACTGGGGCTCCCAGGTGAACAGGATACGCCTGCCTGATTCCACAGCTCAGTTTCTACTACCTCTTACAGAGAGAGAGGCTAGTCCCAGAAAAACTGGCCAGACAAGCACAGCCAAGACTCTGTTCACTGCACAGCGGGCATCCGAAGCCTGCTGACCCTGTCCGCTGCCCTCGGGTCCTTCACCAACCCCACACCAGGATGTCAGCACTCCAGGAACCTGTGGCATGCCTCCTCCTGCCAGCATGGCCTTGCTGACCCCAGCCAGGACCAGTCACTGCTGCCTGGCGCAGCCTAGGCAGGGCAAAGGCTCACCCAGCAGGACTGAAGGCCCTCAGGCCTGGCATTTCTGGCAAGTCTGAGTCAGGTAGGTAGGTGGGAGGCAGGCCAGGACGAAAGGTGGAAGCAGAGGCCACACGGTGCCCCTGTCCAGGATGGCACTTTGCAGGCCGCAGGCAGTCCCCTGCTCCCTGTGGTCAAGGGGTTTCTAGCACCCATCTCCTCCCCCTGATCCCACGACTACTACTGGCCATGCTGCCAATGCCCAGAGAATACATGTCCAGGCACTGAGGAGGTGTGCCCATGCCCACGGGGCAACCGGGCTTCCTGGACCAACCTGAGTAATAGCCCTGGCAAGAGCAGGGGACAAGGGGTGGCTGGTAGAGAGGAAGAGGGGATTTCCGGGAGGGGGAGGGGCAGAAGCCGCGGGGAGGGGCAGAAGGGAGGGAAACCAGCCTGACAGCCCCTTCCCCCGGTCCTCCCCCGAGGCTGGCGGGGTGGGTCAGCTGAGGAGCGGGGGGAGGCTCAGCTGGCCTCATCTGGAAACCAGAGGGCCGGGGAAGGGCACGGGAGAAGACAATGGGGCTGTGTGTCGGTAGAAGAGCGTGTGTACACGGACGGGAGGAGGGAGGAGGGGAGGGAAAAGGAGGAGGGGGCCCGCACCGCGGCTCGAGCAGGAGCATATGCGAGGGCAGGACCGGTCCAGGCAGCGGGGAACACGACAAAACAAAGGGGCCTGCGGAGATCGCAGGGCTAGGGGCCGCGGAGGACGGAGGCAGGGAGCCTTTCAGGCACGAGCCCCGGAGGTGCTCTCGCAGCCTGGGCCCCGCGAACCCACAGCATACAGCCTCCTGACACACGGCAGCGGCTGGCCCACCTTCCCCGGGGCTCTCGGCGGACGACCCCAAGAGCCGGGGCTCCCTCTTCCGGCCTCCCCACGCCCCGGACAGTGCAGTTCCCAGCGCGGGCTGGAGACTCAGGACAGATCAGGGCGCCCAGAACTCGATGAGGGCCCAAGAGCCGAGGGACGGATGAACAGGGGCGGGAGACGGAGGCGTGCGGGGTCCTCCCTAACGATCTAGACCACCCGTGATACCCAAGACCCCCAGAGGCGGGGAGGGGCACCCAACAGACGGGCTCCTGCTTCACTGAAGATCGGGGCGTCACAGTCCTCTCCCTATCGTTCGAGCACAAACCGCCCGTGCTGACACCCCTCCCAGTTAGGTAGTTGTGCGCCAGTAGGTAGTTGCGCGACCCGTGGGCAAGTCGCAGTTTTTCTTTGAATCTGTGAAATGGGAGAACAATAGCTGCCGTTTTGGAAACATCGGAAAGATGAGAAGGGCTTAGATGGGTGAAAACTCCGGAGGCTTAAGGCTCCGCGAGGGACAGAGGGTTTAGTCGTCCTCTTCCCAGACGGACTCAAAGTTCAAGGCCGAGGCCGCTCTGGCTCTCAGGTGAGGGGGAAGGGCCGGCCGCAGGTCAGGAAGGGCGTCCTTTCCCACCTCCACTCCGCGGGAAGGCACGGGATTCGTCCCACCCGGCGCGTGGCATGCAGGACCCGACGGATTCGTGCGTGGGGGGGCCCTCCCTCGGGGCGTGACGTCACCGCAGCCCCGTGACGTCACGGCGGGCACCCCTGAGGTCACCGGGCCGCGGCACAGACAAAGAGCCGGCGTGCTCCCGGTCCCGGCCCTCCCGGGGCAGCGTCTCCCGTCCCCGTCGACCGGCCGTCCCGGCTCCCCGCGCCCCGGGCCGCACCTGAGGAACTCCTGCAGGCAGGTGTCGCAGAAGCGGTGGCCACAGGTAGAAACCTGCACGGGCTCGCGCATGGGCTTCCCGCACAGCGGGCAGAGCAGCCGCCGCTTGGGCTTCTCCAGGAACTTGTAGTCGAAGCCGGGCATGGCGGGCGGGCACGGGCGAGCGGGGCCGGGTGCGCGAAGGCCCCACAGCCCGTGCCTCGCTCCGGCCGCGCTCCCGGCTCCGGGCGGCGCCGACTGGCGGCCGGGACCCGCTCGCGGCCCCTGAGCCCGCCCGCCGGAAGAGGGGGCGGGGCCGCGCCCGCGCGGTCCTAGCGCCCGTTCTGCCGCTCTCCCCACCCACCCGGCCGGCCGGCGGCTTCGGGGTCGGCGCTCTGCCAGACTCGCCACCGCCGAGGAGCAGGGGTTCCCCCTTCCCCTCGGGAAGAAAAACCGAGGCCCCGCTTCTCTCCAGGGCTGGGGAGGTCGGAAGGAGCTCGGGCGCTGGATGGGGCGGAGGGCCTCGGGGAACTGGCCGGGCCGCGCCACAAAGATTCGCTTCTCCGGAGTCAACAGCTCGGTTTCGGGGGCCACGTGTCGCCCAAGGGCCCGGGGCTCCAGCCTCCAGGTGCTAGGCAGCTGAAGCATAGCAACCAGATCCGGGGAGTCCAGCTGGGCAGGGAGGCCGGGCTGGGCCCCGGGCCAGAGGAACCTCGGCCCCAGCCTCAGGCTGCGCCCACATTCCTCCCTGGACCGCGGCTCTGCTGCCCAGATCAAGCCCAGCCCAGCCCAGCCCAGCCCTGGGGTGGCCGTCCCCACCCCCTGAAGAGACCACACTCTAGGCAGGCAGCTGTTTTTTTTTTTTTTTTTTTTTTAATTGGCTCTACCTCCCAGTTATCTGGGAAACTAGTCTGGTCCAGCCAGCTACCCCTTCTCCCAACCTGCTTTGGGGGAATGGCGTGGAGTGAGAGGCCATCTTCTGAGCGTACTGCAGCCCATGCACTCCCGCAGGGGAAGGGAGGCACTCAGAAATTATGTAACCCCCTGCCTCTGGATCTAGGAGTGGGGGCGGGAGGCAGCCCTCCTGGGACCTCCCTGCCCAGGGCGATGCAGGGGCTAGGTCGCTGGAATGGCCAGTCCAGGCAGGCCCCAGCTTGCCCTACTCCAAAGCACCGCGCTGCTCTCCCAGTAGACACCAGGGACTTATTTTCTAACTACGGGGAAGGGGCAGGATCTGGGTGGAGCCACACAGGCACCTCCAGCCTTTTTCTGAAGAGGCTCGGGAGACCACCTTGCTTCCAAAAGTTACTCTGGCCTCCAACTCTAGCCAGGCTGAACCCTGGGGACATTAACTAAAGATAAGAAGGGGTGGGGAGGGGAAACTAGGATGTTGGGGGAATTGGGTGGGTTGAGTTTTACATATCTTGTTGTCTAGTTGCTAAGTCGCGTCCCAATTCTTTGTGACCCCATGGACTGTAGGAGCTTGCCAGGCTCCTCTGTCCAGGGGATTTTCCTGGCAAGAATACTGGAGTGGGTTGCCATTTCCTACTCCAGGAGACCTCCCCGACCCAGGGATCGAACCGAGCCACCAGGGAAGCCCATATCCAGAGCCAAAAGCAGAGCAGGGGTTTTACTGGCCCTTATACCCCATTGATGATACAATCCAGTGTAGTGCCTGCACTTTTCAAGACCATTCACAGGAGAAGCAGTATCAGGATAGCCCAGCAGTGTATCCAGGTGTGTCAAGGGGGAACTGGCTCATCCGTGACCGCTGGGGAGTACAAAAGAGAAATCCCTGCAGCCTCCCAGAGAGTGGTGCCTCCAGCAAGCCTCAGCTCCCTCCACTCTCTCCCACACAGGGCCCTGGACTCTGGATCCTGCCAGGCCCAGAAACAGAGGTTCAAACAGAAACTGGACTTGAGGGCTAGAGGAGAAAGAATGCATCCAATCCCCAGGGAGCAGAGGGGGCAGCCCTTCAGTGAGGCCCAAGTGCCTACCCTTGCCCACCCTGGGAGCTCACTTTGGCCCTGCAGTTTCTGCTTTCATTTATCTGGGAGCTGAAGATGCTTTTAGCAATTTGGGGTGTGACCACTGGGGATGCGAGTATGGGCAGGAGCCAGCTGGGTTAACCTTTGTGTGGGTGAAGGTGAAGTTATAACTCACGGCGGATAGCCAGGAGAGTGTTGCCATGGCAACAGGACACAGAGGTCACCGTGTAGGGGTGCGTCTCATCCAGCTGCACCGGCCTAGGGAGTGCGGCGTCCTCATCTCTTCTTCCCAGGCGACCTCGGGCCCCTTTGCCCCAGGAGTACACTTCACCTTCTGCCAAAGAGAATCCCAAGGAAAGCAATGGGACAAGGACAGAGTTTAGCAAGCAGCTAGCCTCCTAGATTTCCCTACAGGCTCCCACATGGGGTTGCTGAGTTCAGCAGCCCTGAGCATAACCCCCCACTACCCACGGGTCTGCCCACACCCTCATCTGTCCCCATAATGTCCATTGATCACCTGCCCCAATGGCGACAGTGAAGGCATCCCCACAGGCCACCATCGCTATCTTGATGCCCTGGAGGCCCTGGACTTGACAGGGTGCCCGGCTGACCCGGCGAGCATTGATACCCAACTGCCCATGCTGATTGCTGCCGAAAGTGTAGCAGTCACCAGAGGCTGTAGGGGAAGAGAGAGGTAAGGAAGAAAAGAGCTCAAGGAAGCCAAGATAGTCCGCCTTTGGCCTCCTGTGTCCAGGTCCTGCTTACCAGTTACAGCAGCTGAATGAGCAGTGCCCAAGTCCACACTTAGAAGGGGCTCCTGGTCCAGGGGTGCAGAACCTAATGGAGTGAAGTTCAGGGCCTCCTCCACTTGCTGGTGTGGGGCAGGCTCCTCCCCTAAGGAGAGGTGGTCCAGGCCCAGCTTGTTGAACCTGAGGACAGAGCCAGGAGCCAGTTCAACTGACACACTTTATATAGACCATCCTCCCCTCACCTATCTGGGCAGGAGCTGCTGCACCAGGGGACAGGCCCCTCTCTGGGCTGAACTCATAGCAGGTTGGGTTGATCAGGTCCCACCCTGGATTGAACTCAAGCCCTCCTCACTTCTAATCCTTGGTGGGAGGTAGGCAGTGACAGATGGAACCCTGGTAGCTAAGGGGGGGGTGGGGGGCGTGGGGGGAGGCTAGCCATCATAATGTACCTAATTACCTGCTGCTCCCGCTTACCTGTTGCTCCCACAGGCCAGGGCTCGGCCAGGCACCGTGAGGATCATGGAGGAGTCAATGCCACATATAACCCTCTGGGCTTCCTGTCCTGGGGGCGTGGGTACCTGCTGGGGGCAGCTGTGGGACTCCCTGGTGCCTAGTCCCAGCCGACCTATAAGGAGAAACCAGGACTGGGCTTGTCTGAGCTTTAGGACTGATGATAAAGAGGACCCATGGAGAGGAGGTGACAGCGTGAATGAAGGCTGTTCCCCAGACTGAAATGCCCATCCTTGGCCCCTCTGTGGGTCAAAATCCTATTCCTCCTTTAAGGCCCTGTTCAGATGCCAAATCTGTCTTCTCCAAGTGGAGCCTCTTGCCATTCCTTGGGTTCCCACACCTCTGGACTTTTGGGGGAGCCCTGCAGCTGTCTATCCTCTATCATGCTGGAGATATATCCTCTATGATCCCTCCTCCACTTAGACTGAGTCCCCTAGGAGGACAGGGACCCCGTCTGTCTCTAGTTTCAATGCCCATCCTGATGTCTGACCCAGAGAGGACCACAACAAATATGGCTGGAGAAATGAGCTCTTTCTCATGACATCATGAGCACCCGAAGGAATCGACATCTTATTCGTCTTGTCCAGCACTCTGGACAAGGTGGGCGCATAGTGGGTGCACAGTGAAGGTTTGTGGAGTGAACAAATGAATCGGAGAGAAAAGAATGGCAAGAGAACAGGCCATGGATAGAAGATGGCTATGAAGGGGGTTCATAGCTATGAAACCACGGCTGGGGGGTTCCAAAGGCTGGAACAGAGTGAAAGCTTACCACCATCTCCGCGGCCCCAAGCAAATAGTTCTCGCTCAGTGGACAAGGCCAGCACATGAGAGGCCCCACAAGCCACCTGCACCATTTCATAGCCCAGCAGGGCCTCCACGATGGTGGGCTAGAGAGAGAGAGAGAGAGAGGAAGCAAGGGCAGTCTGGGCAAGGGGCCTGGTTAGCCACCAGGTCTCAGCATTTCCTGTAAGGATGAAGTTGGAAGTTGCAGGTTCTCATGAGGTGGCTGTTTCTTTAACTACCCCCCACATGTACTGCACCCACTGGGGAAGCCTGGTCTTTCTGTACTTCCCCAGACGTTGCCCAGAACAGGTGCAGCCTGGAAGCTACTGGGACCGTGGTTGCTGGGGATTCCCCTGCCCCCAACCTGGGCGTCAGCTCTCAGATGTGGGCTCCTTGCCATCTCCCCACTTCCTCCTCCCCAGGGTGCAGGCAGAACCCACCTGGCTGATGTCATTGAGGCCGCCATGGCCTAGGCACCCGTTGCTACCACTGCCAAAGGTCATGATGATGCCTCGGTCTGGGGAAGGGGGCAGTGAGGAAAGGGAAAGGAGACAGTTTAAGCTGTTCTTCCAGACAGACCAATGCAACCTTGGATTAGAGGAATGAGAAAAAGTTAGTTGGCAGCTAGGGCTGGAAGAACTGGGTGAAGGGAATCAAGGACAGGGTTCTTTCTTCCCCAAGTGTGTGACTCTGGACAAGTGACAGCTTCTGAGCCTTAGTTTCCAGATCTGTCAAATGGGAATCTAACTGCCTTGCCAGAGCCGCTAGGAAGGTTAAGAGAGATCTGTAAGTAAAGCACCTCCTGGAAGATAAAAGCGTGATTAGCAAATGACAGGCAATTGATGGAAATTGCTCTGGGGGGCGTCTTAAAGCCGAGTCCCCACAGGGGAGGGCTCTGACCGGCTCACCAGTCAGGCAGGCGGTGAAGAGGTCCCCGCAGGCCACGTGCTTGATAGTCACACCCGACTGACCCTCCAGGAAACGGGAGACGAACTGAGGCTGCTGCTGCTCCACCGCCCCCGGCAGGAGGACGCCACCTCCCGCGCCAAGGGGCGGGGCCTGCGAGGGGGCCGGGGAGGGCGAGGGCGGGGCCTGAGCGCTCAGCTCGGGACCCCGCGCCCCTTCTGTTCTGACCTACCCCTGCTGGCTGCTCACCTCCCAAAGGATGAGGCGCCCGGAGCGAGTGACGCCAGCCTTCTGCGTGCGCCCGGCTGCCACTTGGACCACCTCCGTGTTGAGCATGGGCAGCCGGAGTGGCACGCTGAGCCCGCCGCCCCACGTGTACACCGACGACAGCGGTGGCGGGATGGCTGGCCGTGCAGGTCCCCGGGGGACGCCTGCGGGGACAGCTCATCAGGCCCGTTACATAGGTGCGAACGCCGCAGGGACGCTGGCGGGCGTCCCGCCCACCCGACTTACCTCTGCACCGGGCGCTGGTGGTCCTGCTTCCTGTACTGCTCGGGGTCATGGGTGGCCCAGTGGCCAAGGGCTTCTCTGCCCTGTGGGACAGATGTGGTGGGCATCAGGACAAGGACCCTCCCTGACGATCCCAGACTAAGGCAGAGAGGACTGGCCCAGAGCACCCCTCTGCCCCAACCCCTCGGTGCTCCCAACCCCTGCTTCCCAGGGCCCCCTCCTGCCCCCTCGCTGCACCGGCCTCCGCATGCGGACACTGCCCAGGTCTGTGTGCAGGTTGAGGAGCGCCCGGATGCAGAGGGGCTGCGCCATGATGTGGCTGAGCGGCGGCCGCTGGGCGGGCTCCAGGCTGAGCAGACTCAGAACCAGCTGGCGCAGCTCCGGGCTGTACCGGTCAGAGATAGGCGCGAAGGTACCGCTCATGATCTTCAGTACCAGCGCTGGCAGGTTCTGTGAAGGCAGGGGAGCCTCCGCCAGGCTCTTAAATCAGCAGCACCCCCAGCTCCAGCCCCTAGCCTGGTGGGGTGGTTGCAACCCTGCACTCACTTGGAAGCCTTGGGTGTGGTAAGGGGACTCCTAGGAGGACAGGGGAACCAAACCTGGCTTTCAAGAACCTCTGATGGGGAGCTGCAGCCCTGTCCACTGGCTGCCTGTTGGGGAAAACTCAGCTCCTGCCCTTAGGAGAGTCCCTAATCTGATGGGAGAGTCCTACCCTCAGGAGCCTCTAGTTTAAGGGAGGACACCCCACCCTCAGGAACCCACAGTGTGAGGGGAGGTGCAGCCCAGGCCTGGGGTAATCCACCAGCTTGAAGAGAGAGACATAATGGTGCTTGGGGCCACGGACTTCAGGAGACAGAGGGAGGGATTTCCCAGCTGTTCCCCTTCAGGAGACTTACTCACCGCAGCCTCGAAGGCCCTCTTGAGGCTGGCCAGCTCATAGAGGACACAGCCCAGGGCCCAGATGTCACTCTTCTGGTTGTAGGGCTTGCCCTCACACAGTTCAGGGGAAATGTAGCAGGGAGTACCCACCACCTGCAGGAGGGGAGCGGCTATTACAGCCGGGGTGGGAGGACCAAGGCTCCGGCCCCAAAGCCCACTGAGAGACAGTGTCCCTACAAAGCAGGCCAAAGGGTTTCCTCCTGCGGGACCACCCAGCCAGGGACCCAGGGGCCAAGATCTTGGGGGTGCAGGGATGGAGACAGAGATGCCAAGTAGATCTGGCCCCCCAAAACCTTCAGCACCCTTGAGGGCCCCTCCGCGCCAGGCACCGTGTAGGCCTTGCTCTTGCTGCTAAGGATCTTGGAGATGCCAAAGTCGCCGATCTTGACGACCATGCGGTGTTTATCGAGAAGGATGTTTTGGGTTTTAAGGTCCCGGTGCAGGATGAGGTGGCTGTGGACGTGATGCAGCGCCAGCAGGATCTGCACAAAGAAGTGCAGGATGGTCTCCTCCTCCAGCAGGGAGTTACAGCGCTTCTGGATGAACTCGGCCAGGGTGCCGCCTGCAGCCACAGGGAACTCATCAAGACCCAGGCTTCTCTGTGCTTGAGTCTTTCCTTTTATGAAACTAAAGGCCCAAACAGGGCAAAGAAGGTCTGCCGGTGTCACACCCCTGGGGTCAGAACTCCATATACCTCGGACCCTCAGCCAAGCCCACACCAGAGAGGGAAGCGGGGTTGCCCCAGTAGTGAGAGGCCCTTAGGCCGATGCAAGAAGGCTGTCCCACCTGGTGCGTACTCCATGGCGATCATGAGAGCCTTGTCCTCCAGGAAGTTCTCGTAGTACTCAATGACGTTGGGATGGTTGAGCAGCTTGAGCACCTGGCACTCATTCTGAGCTGCCTGCCGCTCTTCCTTGGTCATTTGCTCCACGGGGATCTGCTTGATGATCACCAGCTTCTGGTCAGCTTTGCGCAAGCACAGATGAACAATCCTGAGGACACGGAGCACAGGAGTAGGGACTGAGCCTCCAGCCACATATCAAGCAGGTCAGACTGGTGACTGGACGTTTCTTAGGATGGGGGAATAAGCACCTACACTAAGAAGTCATCTAAGTAAGTGCACAGAACACGAGTGAGGAGTAGGGAGAACAGACCACAAACTGCGAGACTTTTGGCAAGTCTTTTAACTTATCTGGGACTCGGTTTCACCATAGGCTCAATGAGATAAAGTTAGTCTTGGTCTCAGTAAGTCCCCACAGACTCTGGAGTTAACTGTCTGGGTTCAAATCTTGGCGGCTCCTCTTACAAGTTATCTGGTCTTAAATTATGTGACATCAGGTTCTAGAAAAAATAGGGTCGATCTCACAAGGTAGTTAAGAGGGTCAAGTAAGAAAATGCAAGTTCTGCACTTGGCACACCGCCTGGCACATCAAAAATACTCAGTGAGCAGGAGCCATTCATTATATTATTTTCTCCCAACTCTGTAGTCAGTGTTCATAAAAGCAGGGTTTTGTTCTTTCTCCTTCACCACTATAGCCCCAGTGCATAGCCTAGTGCATACCCCAGCACTTAGTAAGAGCTCTACAAGTATCTGCTGAATGAAGGATTGTCTAAGTATCAAATGTCTATCTCCAGCTCAGACATCTCCTCTGAGCCTCAGTTCAGTTCAGTCGCTCAGTCGTGTCCGACTCTTTGCAACCCCATGAATCGCAGCACACCAGGCCTCCCTGTTCATCACCATCTCCCAGAGTTCACTCAGACGCACGTCCATCAAGTCCGTGATGCCATCCAGCCATCTCATCCTCGGTCGTCCCCTTCTTCTGCCCCCAATCCTTTCCAGCATCAGAGTCTTTTCCAAAGAGTCAACTCTTCGCATGAGGTGGCCAAAGTACTGGAGTTTCAGCTTTAGCATCATTTCTTCCAAAGAAATCCCAGGGCTGATCTCCTTCAGAATGGACTGGTTGGATCTCCTCTGAGCCTCAGACTTACATATTCAACTATCTGTTTTCTATCTCTACTTGAATGGTCCACAAGCATTCTAAAATGTAATAAATACAAAACTCTTGATTCCTGACCTCAAAACCTTTCCTTCCTCAGTTCCTCCTGTCTCAATAAATGGTAACACCATCCACTAGTTATTAAAGTCAGACACCTGAAAATCATGCCAGAATTTTTCTTCCATTTCACACTAACATATTTGTGAACGCTGTTTCTGCTACCTCCAAAATATTGTGAACCCATCCATTTTTCTCTGTCTTCTGCTATAATCCTTGACCAAATCATCATTTCTTGCCTAAAATACTACACTAGACTTCAAATGGTCCTTTTCACTGTTGTCACCTCAAATCTAAATTCCACTAGCAGAGTCAGTGACATTGTAAAAATGCAAATCAAATCAAGACCATTCCTTTGCTTAAACCTCTTTTCCTTGACACCCTAAGTAAATAAATTCAACTTCTTTACCTCTGCCTACAAGGCCATAGGGGCTTCCCAAGTGGCTCAGCAGTAAAGAATCTGCCTGCAACTCAGGAGATGCAGGAGTTAGCTTCGGGGGTTGGATCCCTGGGTCTGGAAGATCCCCTGAAGGAGGGCATGGCAACCCACTCCAGTAGCCTTGCCTGGAGAATCCATGAACAGAGGGCCACAGTCCATGGGGTCGCACAGGGTGGAACACAACTAAAGTGACTTAGCACGCACACACACACACACACACACACACACACACACACGGCCATAATCTGGTTCCCGCCCTCTGTGACAATCACATTTTATTCCATTATTTACCTTGCCCATCACATTCCAATGACATTAGTCTTCTCAGTTCCTTGAATACTCTGAATTCTTTCCCACGTGAGGACGTTAGCAAAAGCTGTCTCCTTCGCCTGAGAAGCTTTGCTTTTTTCACTACGTATCGATCCTCATTCCTCAAGTTTTGATTTTAAATTTCACCTCTCAGAGAACTTTTCCTTAACCATCCCAAATGAACACTCCCTCGTGTTGTACTCTATTCTCACAGTTTGTTAATCACTGCTGTAACAATGTCCTGTTTATAGTATAATTTTCCGGTAGTATGTAAGCTCCAAGAGGGAGAAGACCACGCCTGTTTTGGTCTTAACTATATACCCAGCACCAAAAGCCTGACGAGTATAGCAGCCGCTCAGCATTTGTTGAATGAATGAGTCAGGATTAAAGAACAAACTCTGCGGGGGCCGCGAAGGCCGGCCGGGGGCGTGACCTCCTTGGAGGCGGAGTTTCCCAACCAGGACTAGAAACGGAAGCCGGGAGGGGCTTCCCGGAGTGGGCCTTCACGCCTCGGGGCGGGGCTACACGGGCTGCGATTTTGAGGTCAGAATCGGGGGGCTGATTTTCCCTCTCCCCAAGCACTTTCCTCCCCCAAAGCCCTGGCTCACCCGAAGGCACCTCTGCCCACCACTCGGATCCGCTCGTACTTCTCCATCTCATTTCTCAGAGTCACAATTCCGGAACCCCCAAACCCAAAGGCAGCGCGTGCGCGGACCCGCCCTCTCTAGAACACCGCCCACTGCCATTCAGGATAATTACGGGGCGGAGCTGGTGGAGCTAGGTGTTGGTTCAGCCTCTTATTTGTCTCTGCTCATTTGGACACTTCCTGCAGTCCGGATCCGCAGTTGGCCTTTTAGGGTCCAAGGAATAGGGCGATATGCCATTTCTTGGCACGCCCTGCAAAGGTCAGCACTGTACCAGCCACTGCCTACACACGTGGCCGCATCCGGCCCTTGCAGTTCTTCCTTAGACCGGAGGGTTTCCCCGCGCAGGCCGAGAGAGGGTGGGAAGAAAGGACGGATCTCTCTTTGCCCGTCTTTGCCCACTAATCACGCTGTTTTCGAAGTACAGGGCAGATTCTCATTAGCACGCAAAGGATCAACTACCAAAACTGAACCGAGTCAGCGCTCTCGGTCTGTGGGCAGGGTGCAAAGCTAGTTTCGTGTTTGCCAAGGGAGAGACCGGGGAAACCCTGAGCTGTGTAAGTTGATTCACCTAGGGAGGACGCAACACGGTTTCCGGGCTGTCCCGACTGGTGAGCTCTGCGTTCGTCAACACTCTCAATTCCCCAGAGCACACATAGAACCCTTGCCGCTGCAGCAGAGTAATCTGACTTCAACACTCAACTAGAGAGGACCTCCTTGGGAGAAGATGGGAGGGGAGTGGACTGCTACCTGAAAGAATCGGGGAGAGGGAGAGAGATAGTTGTTCGGCTGATAGGAGTTCAAGGGTTCTGCCCAGGGCTAGGGGGCTGGTTAGTACAATTGTTTAAGGTCTTGATCAGAAGTGTGTTTAATTTCAGGTCTTTCCATGGCGCTTCCTGCTGTTCACGAGCTCCATAGCTCCATAAAAGCTCAGTTAAGGAAGCAGGAAGGATGGTGATGAGCTAAGGGACAGCGTCCCTATTTCTGAGTGGGCGAGGAATGTGAGAAAAGGGGTGTTTATCTTCAGCTCCTACTCTGCTCCTTGAAAGGGTGCCCAAACTTCTCCACGAGGGATGACCACTAGAAGGACCCCTCATGACGCAGGTCCGCGCCCCCCCCGCCCCAATCCCCGTCTGGCTCAGGCCGGTGTGGCTGGCGGACAAATCTGCCCTAGAGCAAAGGGGAGCGCAAGGGGGAAAACCGCTCAACCGGGACACTCCGTGCTCTCACCTAGAAACCGATCAGGCCTGCATGGGTTGACCAAGGAGCCGCAAAGGGGTTAATGTGTAACCTTGGAGTCAGTAGGGGAAACAGAGCAAACACCCAAACCTCTTGGCGCCTCAAGGCTTTTGATATTTCTTCCCACTCAGAGCACCTCCGCCGCCCCCGCCCCCTCCGCAGCTCTCCACCGCCCTTCTGTTTGCCGAGTCTGGCTAACTCTCCACCCAAAACAATCACCTCTTTTCTTTGGCGTTGGGAGGGTATCCCGCGCCATGGTGAGGATAGGCTGACACCTTGTGGTCACGAGCTGCATCTGCGCCAGTCCACTGGGCTGCAGAGTCACTCTAGTCGGCCAGGGCAAATCTGCCGTCTTCCCCGCCCCAGCCTCTAGGGAGCGGGGAGAAGCGAGCTGGGACTGTCAGGGAGGACTGTGAGTGTCGCGCGGCCCCAGGAGCCCAAGAGCCGACTGGGAGAAGGGGTCCTGACGGGTTAGTCGACAGTTTCTAGGCACCGACTCGGTGCGGGACGAGGTAGAGGCAGGTAAACGCGTACGTCCAGTGGAACAAGGTCCGGGCGGAGATCACCGTCCGAAGCTGGGTACCGGCTGGTCCCTGGGACCAGGGATTAGGAACGTGGATTGTGACGGGTCTCGCTCCGCTCCGCTCTGCCCACCAAAGAGTTGAAGGCGGAGAGAAAGTTCTCTCAGGAAGCGCCGAGGCTGGAGAGCCGGAACGCCTGGGGAAAGGGTGGCTGCGGGTTAACAAGGCCAAGCGAGCGAAGTGGGACTCCGTCGGCCGTCGGGAGGCGCCAGCGAGGGGTGGCTCGGCGGCGGCGCCCCCAGGACAGCACCTTTTGACCGAAGTCCGCGGAAGCCTGGCGGGCCCGGGGGGCCGGGGGGAAATGGGGCTATTGCCCTCTGCGCTGCAGAGG